>BJBW01001982.1:208016-308118 GCA_004320125.1 Scolopax mira
AAGAATTTCTTTCTGGTGTTTAATCTAAATCTCCCCTCTTTCAATTTAAAACCATTATCCCTTGTCCCATCACTGCATTCCCTAACAGAGTCCCATCTTTCCTGTAGGCCCCCTTTAGGGACTGGAAGGCCATTACAAGGTCTCCCCCAAGCTTTCTCCTCTCCAGGCTGAACCACTCCAACTCTCTCAGCCTGTCCCTGGAAACCTCAAAGACATAGAGCCTTCTACAAAGCACTGACACATGCCTGGAAACAGTTCCTTGTTATACTGCTTTCTCTTTGGATCTTGAAACTTTTTCCCTCTAAAAAAATATAATAATCGATAGCCCCTTCACTCCTTTTTGCTCTCAGGGAAAATTAATGATGAATTCTTCAAAATTAATTGCATGATATACTCTGAGCTACTAGCACTTTCTTGCAAATTTCTCCTTGCAAGGAGGGTGGGGGGAATACATACTCAGTCTTTTCCCCTCAAAGCAGAGGGTGCATGAACTCAGTCTTGGGAGAAGAACCTCAAAGAACTGGAAGGTTTGGCAAGTCAAGGGTGGCAGAACCACAGAAGTGCAGAGTGAAATATTGATTAAGCCATCTACTTCTGCAGGAGATCAGCCATCTATAGCACAATGACTTTCAATCCCATTTAATCTATTAGATGAAAATGCAACAGTTTGAATTATCTATGAAATACGTATTTTGGGTAATGATTTGGCAAACTCTTTTGAACCAACAGCCCCTATGACTCAGATTGTACAGAGCAGTTTGGCAGGTAAAGACTTTGGTTATGTGAGGAGGAAACTAATACTCTTCTGTCTTACTCCAGACAGCAGGGGAATGTCCTGAAGGGTCTGCTGGAAGCAATTAGTATGTTAATCATTCTGACTGAGAACCTGTATTTATGAGCACTGTAACAATCTCTTGTGCTAAAATATCTTCAGTAGATGACCATATCATTCAGCTTCTCCTAGCAATTTAAAAATGTATGTCTAATCTCTTCAATCTATGTTTATATTTGAAAAAAGGTATTACAGCAATTCTCTAATTAATTACATGCTTTTTACATTTTTCAAAACAGTATATTTGCACTGCTTATCTTTTTCAAGGGTATTTTGAAACATATACTCTGCAATCATATAACTTGGTTGATTATACCACTTCACTGAAAGTATTTAAAAATGCAAGTTTCACACGTATACCTGTATTGTTTTTCCATTCTTGGCTCTAACTACATCCCCGGGTTTGTTTGCCTTTCCACTGGGCATATTTTCACAGAGGGGTGCCAGACCTCAGAGAGAAAAAGAAAAATGCATTACTAGTTTCTTTTTCAGAAAAAGATGTAGAAAGAAAAAAACACTTAAAGAGGTGTTTGGGTTTTTTCTAAGTACTAATCTCACTTGGAATTTATGCTCAAAATCCAAATTCCCCTGGTTAGTGAAAGACACAGCCCAGGCTTCAGTCAGGGAAACTCCTGTGTGTGTTGCACCACCACATTCTCTCACCTGCACCATTTTACCACTAGAATTCACTTCTACTTTATACCCAGACAAGTGAGATCAGAGGATCAACAAATACCATCTTATGTCTTCCACATATGAAAAATTCACAAGTAAAAGGATTTCTTTCTGAAATTAAAAACTTCTCAAATTAACATTCTGAGCTATTCAAGCTCTGCTCATTGTAAATGAACATTGTGTAATGTCAAGAGGGGTCCAAGGACTCGCTGTGGATCTCCAACCACAGCAAAAGCAAACAGAGGTGAGCAAAGAGGCTCAGCATCAAAACTCCAACTATGAATGGGATAATGGGATAAAAGGCACTCCACCATTCCCAGGAAAAACCTGCTGCTGGCACAAGTAATAAGCAAATTGTGAGCCACCACTTTTCAGTGGAATTACACACACAGACTTTTGCTCCACGGATTTAGCCTTTCCCTCTGCCTACTCTTAAATGAGGACTGTGGTGAGGGTGTGTTTTGCTGCCCTCTACTGGTTGAAGCATAAAAGTGACTAAAATACTAATTTCCTGAAAGTCAAGGTTCTCAAACATGAAACTTATTTTAGAACCGATTACATGCCCTCAGCAACTCCTTTTGCCACAGGTCCTGAATCAGCTCATTTAATATTGGCTGTGCAACATTTTTGACGAAAAAATATAAGAATTACTCATACTTTAAAAATAGTATCAGCAGACTTTTTTTTTTGTTGTTGTTTGTTTTAGATTTCTGCTGAGATATTCACCTAAGGAAAAAAAAGCTGATCCCTCTTCCATGAGTGTTTGCCACAACTGAACAGGAGGTAGCTCAGGTAACTTTTTAAATTTTAATTGCTTTTGCAGATATCCACAGTCCTCCTCATAATGAGGGATCAGAACTTCTGAAAAAAAATGTCAAAAATAAGTTTATCAACAATCCGTTTTCTCACCTAAGTTCTAAAAATGGTGCCTCCAAAATTTTAATTCAATCTTGAAGTACTTATTCAAGCAAAGATAATAATTTTTGATAAGTAAAAACGGAAGAGAAGTTGAGACAAACTGGTAAAGTCCATGGCGTTTCTGTAACCAGTGCTGACAGTAGAAAATTACTTTGTCAAAAATAAATCTATTAAGATTTGTGGATTCTCACAGAAACACACTTACCAATTATGTTAAGAGGCAGACTTAAAGCTGCTGCTGTCACAATGGCTGAAGAGATAGTGGCTGCCCCTCCCATGTCTGCTCTCATGGCATCCATCCCCGAGGACGGCTTCAGTGAAATCCCACCACTGGAACAAACAGCACAAGTATCTGATCCTCAGACTTTGCACCTCCATACATTGATAATGTTCTATCCATCGATACGTTTTAGCACCAAGTATCAGGAAATGTGTTTTCAAATACTCCCACAACGCCCTAACAAGCAAACACAAAGGTATCTGGGGTTTCATTTCAGATAAAAAACGTCCCTGAATTATTTCATCGTAAGTAGGATGCCATAAAAGTCCAGGTAATCTGCAGCAGACTAATCAATGGTCTTCATAATAGCAAAAGAGCCGAAAACAAGCACAAAATAGCACACTTGGTAAAATCAGGATATGGAAGGGGAACAGACTGATAAATTCTTCAGTTGTTATATGACATGAAAAGCAGTTACAAGGAACCGCTCCAAGAATGAACTATTTTTTCTTAAGCATGATCTAGCTGTCCAGTAACAGTCTGCAATTCAAACCATGTAAATTCTTCATCCAGCAGTTTTCTCAGGCCAGAAAAAGAAAAAACATTAAGTTCTTTGGGTTCTTCCCCACCCCCAAATTTCCGTTTTCCCCTTACAAGATAAGGGCATATCAATTCCTACTTTGTCAAGCTTGTCTTCTCCCCAGAAAAGGCAGCAGTCTACCAGACAGAGCAAATTCACTGGAATGGCACTGAAAGATCTGCTGAGCAAAGAAAAACCATCTCCCCGTTGAACGTCAATAGCGGGAAAGCATTTTCCCCTCTTTAGTCATTAAAATGTTAGCATACCTACCTGTCAAATGTAACTCCTTTTCCTACAAACACCAACGGGGAGTCATTTGTATTAGCACCACCCAAATAGTGAATCTCCAGAAAGATGGGAGGTTCAGCTGAACCCTTAGCCACGCTCAGGAATGCTCCCATCTGTTGTGTTGCTATCCAAGACTCTGGTCTGGAATAGAAATTTTTATTATTTTTTTTTTTCCAATTGTATACTTTGACTAAGGTGATTTATTTTGTTTGTTTGTTCAGAGATGACAATTCATGAAGGCTTATACACAAACTATTAATTCCATTTTAGTTAGTTTGGAAACAGTCATTTAAATCCAACTGCTATTACTTTTTTTCCCTGTGAAACAAAAACAGTACCTCAAAGTTGCTGCTTGGTTTTTGTTTTGCCTTGTTTAAAAAACAAAACAAAACAACAAAACAAACCAACCAACCAGTCTACACTTCTCGTATAAGAAACATTAAATTTTAACTTGCCCACCAGGCTGTGGTATCTGAAGGCATAAGAGTAACAATATCACAGGAAGTTACTGTTTAGCTTTCTGCTATGGAGACGGTTAACTATAAGCAAAGTTAATTTCCCTCAATCCCTTGCTTTTCAACAAAACAGCCTCCAACGTTTACACAGCCTATTTCCACTGAAGAGCAGTAACTACAAGTGCCCAGGCAAGAAGCACTAGCTTTGCAAATTCAACTGAAAGGGCTTTTACGATTAAAAAGAGCCTTAACAACAACAGCAAAAACCAGAGGATGTTTAATTAGCACATCCAAACAAAAAAGCAAATTTATGTATATAATCTACTTGGGGGAAAAAAAACCAGAAGGTATCATAAAGAGAGTACCCAGTATTTGCCCTCTAATCACCGAGTCTTCATCAGGCTTCCTCTTTCACAGCACAGGTGTCAATTAAGCAGTTATTGACTGCACGACAAAGTGACAGTAAATCATTTTACTGTGTCACAGTATCTTGCTTACTCTGCAAACTGGAAGCTCACCTTTAATACTGAGAGCAGCTTGCAGTCTGGGCATCTTTTTGCCAAACACTTTCCCTGCTTCTGTCATCTGAAGCAGCAGATTGAAAACGAGAGCATGCTGCATACGTTATCCTATAGAGGAATCGTTTCGGTGGAATTTACCTTATATGGACCTTGACGTTGCTGAAACTTCTGAGCTTCTGTTCAATATGTTCGGCAAATTTGATTGGAGTTATATGATTAGCTGGAGCCTCCATAAGATACCGAGCAAGGTTCTGCCCCTCAGCATAGGTAACACCTTTTTGCCAGGCTTCACTTCCTGCACTAAACAACACCATACAATAATCAGGATCATAAACATTTGTAAAAGTAAGATGTTGTCAGCATCCATCTGTTCTCTCCTGTTTGAAAAGGCAGTTTCATTAATTTGGGGCAATTAAGAATGTCATAGTAGTCTTACTAAGAGAGACTTAGTATGAAATCCAAGGTGCATCTAGTCTGGTAGCTCATCTCTGGGTCTAGCCAGTGCCAAACCCTTCACAGAAGGCTAGAAGAATCCTAGAGCTGACAGATGTAAAATTATCTGTCTGATACATTAGGTCTTGTCCTAATCCTTACTAGTCAGAGATTGGCTTTAAATCCTTTAACCCGAGGTTTAATACCCCTTCCAAAGTTTGTAATCGCATTAATTGTAACAGCTCTGAAAGTTTTTATTTACTATATACAGCCTCCAGTTCTGTTTTTCACTTTACTGAAATCTGATTATGTGATAAGAGTGGAATTTAGATCTTTCACAGTATACTCAAGGCATTTCACTAACGAGTGTCACAGCAAATATGAGCAGAGCTGCCTCCATAGGGAGTGGAGAGGTCTCCCTGGGTACTTTGCAACACCAGTACAAAACCTTTAATTTTACTGAGACAGAACTGAAAGACTTCTTTACTTTAAAAGATATCACAAAGCAGAGTATTAAGCTGGATCCTGCCTGTCAGAAAAACTAATACAGTGAAGGAACCCAGAAGGAATATAGAAATATTGCCTGGGTATCAAGGAATGGAATTGGGACAAATCTTTGCTGACACAGAAACTGGCAAGAAGTGGGAAAGGTACCAAGACGATTTTAACAGGTAAATCATTAGCAAAAGGAAGGTCAGGAATAATGCTGCTCCCTTGCTAAATTGGGTGGACAATCTAGTGAACACTGAGAAAGCTAAAGTTAACACCTGCTTTGCATCAGTCTTAATAATTACTAAGGTCTGTTTCCATATTCCACAAACAATTGTTTGTGGTTGGTAAGAGAGTTTGGGGACTCAGGACTGCTTAAGAAAGACGGAGAGACACAAGTCCTTGGTAGCAGCAGGATGTGCCCAAGAGCTGGCCAGCAGCATCGCAAGCCTGGTCTCTCACTCTGAAAGATCACAGTAACTCAATGTGGTACCCAATGACTGGAAAAGGATGACAAGGATTGAAAATCCCCATCTTTAAGAATGGTGAAGAGGATATAAGGAACTACAAGCCAGTTATCTTAAACTAATCCCCTAAAAGTTTATAGGGAAAGTAATCTTGAAAGCCATTTCCAGGTACATGAAGGTCAGTGGAAACAGTCACTATAAATTTAGTTGGGGCTAGGGTTGGCACAGGAAATTCAAAGGAGCAGGAGGAGCTAAGGGGGATATTATTGCTGCTAGTCCTACTCTCTCAGTTTTGTGTTTTTCTCATGAACAAGCATTCACAGAGTTTTATTAAAAAAAAAAAACCCAACCACCAAATAATAGATAAATAAACAGGCAAGCATTCCTTTTGTCATCACCTTCCATGAAGCTGAGGAGTAACTACAGGCTTCTTTTTCTGCTTGAGCTCGTTATATTCATGCAATCCAAGAACAGCACCTTCTGCAGCTGCTTGAGCATCTCCACAGGGGTCTACTTCAACACAAGGAATCTCCAGATCCTGGAGCTGCCTACAGCCAACTGGGAAACACAGAACAGAACTAACAGGCTGAGTATTGCACAGAACAGCAAAACTGGTGTCAGGGGCAATATGACATTTCAAGGTATCTGAGTTCGTCAGTAAATCAATTAAAAAGATAATACAGTAGAATAATTAAAAATTATAGTGACCACATACTGACTAATTTTGACTAAAAATATCCCCTGATGAATTGTAATGATGAAGACATTTCACAAGTCCACAGTTGTTCTGATTCCTTTAAGTTTGCTCTGTTTCAAGAAAAGCTTTTCCATTCTGGAGCACTATGGATTATGACTATCTACAGGTAATTTGAAATTTGCTGTAATTTTGAATATATGACTACTCTTTGCAACAACACAGGGCACGGACTCTGCAGGGGGGTGAAGACCTTTATTGTTTCACTTTTCCAGCATATATGGTTTCTATCTTCTGATCACGTGCCGTGCTCTCTACATATGTAGGTTGTGAGTGAATGTCCACACACCCTTGTGAGCAATACAATTGGCTACATTTAAATGCTGGTGAGACAACATGGGCTAGCACTTTGGACATACAGCTGTCACACGTGTGTGACAGGCCACTAGTCTCAGATTATAAACCATACAAGGAGAACTCTTTCTATTCTTGTTTCTACACACTCAGATGCAGCAGTCATCCTTGATTAATATAGGCCTCCTCTGCCTAGGACAGATAATGTACTGAATCATATTACTGATGTTGTGAAAGATACCAGTTCATAACACAAATATCTCAGTAACAAAGTGGCAAAAGTAAATATATGTGCATACTTATGTACAGCACGAGCATAAAGTGAATTAGTGATGCTCTCAGGCTTCAAAGTAGTAGTAATTAAACAAGTGCCTTTTCAATATCACACTGTTTAGGGAAGTTATTTGATATAAAGAATTGCAGTTACCTGCCAGCAGATTGATTTACATTCCCTGTAACTCCTTCCTCACTAAGCAGAAGCTGACATGAGTATCAGTGACAAGTAACTGAATGTACCAAACCATGAAGTAGGTTTTGCATTTCAAAACAAAATCATATCTAGACTCAGTCTTCAAAAGGGGAACATGCTGCACCACTGCAATGGTTTTACAGACAAAAGGCTTAAGAAAATTTAAAAACAGTTAACCTGCAACAGCTGCACGAATATTTTCTTTGCCTTCGTTCCAGTTTTCTTGGTCATTTATTCCAGCATTCTTCTTACCCAAGCCAACCACAACCACACTTGGAAAGTCCTAGATGAAGCCAACACACAAATGGTTCATTTCCTCATTGTTACACAGAATTAAAATACATGCAGTACTTCAATACTTTCTCTGCATTACACACATTTCTACATTGAGCCACTGTCTTGCACTCCCAATCATTTGCCACAGACATGCAACCCCTTGTTCTGTTTTCTAGTCAATAGTTAATTAAGCGTATTGCAGATAGGGCTTTATGCTAAAACACACAGCAAACTTGGTGCTTCTCAGGGCAAGCCTAAGAGTCCTTTGCAAGCAGATCCAGCTTTCCACCTGCAACAAAAGCCAGAACTAAGCTGGAAAAGTATAACCTTTTTTGGCACAGTTCACGGAAATAAGAATCACTTCAAAGGCTGGGCCTGAGCTGAGCTGGCAGGATTTGCCAGGTACCACACCAAAGCTGTGCAGAGAGAGGTGCACAGCTCCAGAACTGCAGACTAAATGCTTGCCTTGAAAGCTGCAAGTAGAAGGCACTAAGGAAGAAATAACAAAGATTAAAGGGACATCTTAAGAATGAAGGCAAATTTGTATAAAAGTCTAGGTTATATATGTGAACAGATTTCCCATTGCTCTGAAGAAAAATGAAGTTAATCTTGGGCTTTCCTTTCCATCACAAATAGCTGCTCTGTCAGATCCTAACAATCAGCTTCCAAACTGCTACACCTTAGTAAAGTCTTTTCGTCAAGCTTCTGAAACTAGTGTTAACTTTCCAGAAGATCAGTCATTCCAGCTGATCTAAAATGTTGGTGGGTTTTTTTTGTTATCATTATTTTAGACACTTAAGAATGCAAAAGGCCAAATAATTCTGCCTTCTCTTGCAGAGATTTGCTGCTTGCTTCAGAGGCCATTCTGTCTATGCAACTGGGATAATGGGAATGCTATCTCTGAGAGCCCTTCTACAGAGCATGGTGTCACCTGTCTGGGAATTTATACATGGTAAGCAACAAAAATACTCGCTACAAATTGTTTTACTTTAAATCATTTAAATAGCCCTAGTGTAAGATCCAGTTACTTATACTGGGACACCCAGTGCAGTATTACATATTACGTGTCTGGCTACTGCTCCAGAAGGCACAATCGTACTCTATTTGCCAGCTTTGTGTAGGTGCATTAGATGTATCAGGGCTTCTCAAAGAGCACCAAAAGCCTGACTTTAAGCAGACAAATTCCCATTCATACCCTTGGGATACATCTTGTCTGTGCAGATAGAGGTCTTCTGGGAAGACCTTATAGCAGCCTTCCAGTACCTAAAGGTTGCCTACAGGAGAGATGGGGAGGGATTCTACCAGGGAGTGGAGCAATAGTATGAGGGGTAATGGTTTTAAATTGAAAGAGGGGAGATTTAGATTAGATATTAGGAAGAAATTCTTTCCTGTGAGGGTGGTGAGACACTAGAGCAGGTTGCCCAGAGAAGCTGTGGCTGCCCCATCCCCGGAGGTGTCCAAGGCCAGGCTGGATGAGCCTTTGAGCAACCTGGTCTGGTGGGAGGTGTCCGTGCCCAGGGCAGGGGGGTTGGAACTCAATGATCTTTAAAGTCCCTTCCAACCTGAACCATTCTATGATTCTAAATCACCCCGAAGAGCAGTCCTATGTCTTGTTTTCAGACATTTCCAACATATGACTTCAAAACCTCTGATTAAAGCCTATGATGGGACTACCTTGTGTTAGAACTGTCACATCTGGAAGGTCTTTGGACATATGAGTACACACTTGCACACTCACTCCTCCTGAGCAGAGGAGGCACACAGAAGTCTGATCCAAAACTGCTGTGCTTCAGCTCATTCAATAAGCAGTCGTTCAGGGCGCACCACCTTCAGAGCAGACTCATTTACATCTTCCCAATTGGCAGTGCAAGGGAGGCAGAACAGGAATTGTGCAAAAGCCACGCAAAGGGGGAAAAAAAGGGAGTGCAGAACAGCAGGTTTCAGCAAGAACCATAGCTTTTGTTGAGAGGGGCAAGGTGGGGGGGGGGGGGAAGAGCAGAACATTTATACAAGCCCAGCAGTAAACTCAGGTTAAAATAAGGTGTAGAGGCAAACCTCAGGCAATACACACACCAAAAGCCAAAGTTCTTACCTGATGCAAACCATAGAATACGCGTGTTTTGCCTTTCTTCAAAGGGGGGCCACATCTAGGACACAAAAAGATTCTTTCAATAAAGAAGTCTTTGTTGGTGAAAAATCTTGGAGTAGTACACTCCCTCCACAGCCACACGGTGCTCCTCAACACTGTACTGGGACGCCTGGCTCAGTGCTCATTCAGAGGACAACCCCCATGAATGTTCTGCATCTGCTTCCCCAGAACTTCCAGAGAGGTTCCCCTCCAAACCGCTTGGTTTGATAAAAGCAAACACCAGCCTGAAGAGTGGTATGGAGACAAACACTAATAATGCTTAAAAAAAAAAAAAAATATCACTCTTATTGGTGTTTGTAGGGACTTGAATCAATTTCACGAATTTATCACACACTTACACGGACAGAAGCTCTCTCAGCTTTCCAGACACAAGTACATCAAAAGCATCTCCTGCACTTGTGAACTGGGCAGCGCCTTCATCCTTTTCACTTGAGTAGATTCCCAGAACCAGACCCTAAAAAAAAAATAAAAAAGCATTAATGTAAACAATACGAAATTTAGGGACCCATCTGAAAGGCTGCAAGCTCAAACCACTGCTATGGTTTATGGATGTAATCATCTCAGTCCATGGATGCCTCTAACATGAGAGAGTTTGGAAAACCAGGAGAAATTTCAACTACCTTTAAGTGTGACAAAGCAAGGAGATACCGTGTACCTAAAGCGATCATCATTTTGCCTAAAATGCAGAGATAAGAAACTCTTTCAATTTGTAGTTTTAAGTAGAAAAGAGCTTTTTCCCCCAAAGGCAGCTCTCCAGCCCGGAGGCACCCCAGAAGAAGCGCGGGGAGCCCCACGGCTCCCGCCTGCCCCTCAGCCAGGTGCGGGGCTGGGAAGCGGCTCTTCCTTCTCCCGAGCCCTGTCCCCCCGCGGGCACGGCTCGGTCCCACCCAGCGCCGCCGCTCTGGAGCCGCTGCAGCACACGGGGCCCCGGAGCCGGGGGCCGAGCAGGAGGGAGGGATGGAGGGACACCCTGGGGCCGCCGCCGCCGCCCCGTCCCGCCTCAGTTCACCCCGAGCAAGCGCGGCCGCGAAGGGACCCCCTCCTCACCTTCCCGCTCGCCCCGCGGCTGTAGCCCCGCGGCGAGGGCCCCTGGGCCGAGCAGGCGCAGGCCCGGGGCAGGTCCCGGCTGAGGCGGCGGGCGGCCGCCCTCCAGGACAGCGGCAGCAGCATGGCGAGGGGCAGCCAGCGGCGCGGCGATGGCCTCATCCACCGGCGCCGGCGGGGCGGGACCGAAGAACGGTTCACAACCGGGCCACGGGGTGGTGCTTGGCCCTCGGGTTGTACACGAGTCGGGGAACCGGGAGCGAACGGCTTTCACGAGGGATTTTTGCCCTTTTGTGGAACGCTCTCGATAAGTATCCGAATGGGAGAGCTTCTCTCGTGGGCTTGTCACAGACGTTAAAGAACCAGCCCTGCCATCCACACAGTGCACTCGGTTTGCACAGCGAACATTAAAATGTAAGTGGTTCATGAAAAAATAATCAAAGCTTTATTCCAAAGACAACAAATTTACGTTATTTCCCATGTAGAATGGTGGTTTACTTGTATAATATCACCACGACTGTCTAGGAAGAGTTGATTAGGTTCTAAGAGAAAGCAGTAACAATCCCAGCGTGACATTAAAAATAAAATAAAATATGGTAAGCGAAAATAAAAGACAAATGACCCTGGTTATCTTTTTATCAGGAGAATTCGCACCAAAATAGTGGGATATCAGTGTAATGTCAGAAGTAGATTAATGCTTCCCTAGCAAAAGCACTGCATGGAAAAGAACTGTCTGGAGTTTGCTGACATTTCTTGCATCACCAGCACGGACAGCCAGAGTTTCAGTTGCCCTCAATATATACTGGATGTTAATGTCAAGTGATCCAGATTTTTGGGGGTTTGGTGTGTTGTCGTCCCCCCCACCGAAATGTGAAAAAAAATTCGTGCTCCTAAAAAACCCAGTGGCTAACACTGCCTTGAAGAATACAGATTATATACAGAAGCACCCTCACAAATTACTGCTTCACTCTTAATCCTGCTAATGCACTGCAGGCTGAGTTTGGCTAATAATATTTCCCCTGAAACTAAGCCACTGACTGGCAAACATCTGCTGGTCTTGCTGCACATGGGCTGAGAAGCATGTAAATAGCTTTAATTTGTTACCTCACACAGAGCTTGCACATACACTGCTCAAGCATTCAGCGACCACAGTGATTTGAGTCTGCTCAAATTAATGTGAGTGAATTAAGAGTACTTTGAATAGAGTTTTACAACAGCAAAACTGATTTTAGAAGAATACCAAATGAAAGGAGAATTTACTCCATAAAACATCTGTTTTCATTGATCTTTAGATGAAAACAAAGTAAAAAGAGCATGGAAAAGAAGTACTTGGGCCAAAGGTATTAATCTCATACGCTCATAAGTCAAGGTATAAATCCTTATTTAAATATCTAAATAAATGGTCTAATCAGCAAACATGTTAAATATCAGCTTATTCTAGCAATTTTCTTTCCTAAGCATTCTGCACACTTCAGCAATAAAACTAGTAATTTGGGTACATAAAATATGGTTTTAGACACTTCTGAAAAGACCTGACCCTTACAGTACTATTTTTGTGAAGAAGTCTTTTCAAATAAAAATTAGGGAATTTTGGCGTTTCCTGACATGTTCTTAAAACACTTTGAATTCCTTTCCTAAGAAAGTTACTATTTTTTTTTTCAAAGAGCTTTTCACAGGAATAGAGTTACACAACCTTGTGGTCTGATGAAGAGTAACTGATTTCAAAGTAATTAATTTTGGTAACTTCTTTCATTCATTCAAAGACGTTCTTCAGGTATGTGTAGGTTCTATTGCTAATAGGTTACTATGTGTTCACTATAGCAGTCAAATTCTAACAATGACATGCTTAATGGCATATTATTTTCTCTGAAATATTCACTACCTGTGAGCCAAGAACTGTCTGAACACTTGTCAAAATTATGGTACTTCCTAACACAGTAACTTTTCTGCCCATTTAACTATTTTTATTAATTTTAATCCTGTTCCATCATACATCACTTTTACTTGATTTCAAAGAGACATAAGTATTGACAGGGTTTTGAAGACAATTAATCTGTCAGATTATTATTTTCCAGGTTTTCTAAAATTACTATTAATTAGATTCTATTTACTTCCAGAAGCTGCAATGAAACCTTCATCTTGCAGCTAATAATTTTTTCATAGTTTACTGGCATCCCGTAAACTTTACTTTCCTTACTTTATGGGTTTGATATCAAAATTCCTGTTTCGAAAAACATTTCACTCATACTTAGCCAGTGCTTCCCTTTAACTGTAGCCTCACAGATGATGAAATTTTCTTTTTCAATGCAGTATAACATCATCAAACATATCTCACATGGCCCTCTCAACATTATCCAGATAATTCTGTGAAGGTGATTGGCAAACGTCCATTCTTTCTGGTTTTAAGTATCCCTATATTATCAGAGATTTGTGATACACATATTTACTTTCTAAACAAAGATGACACTTGGTTTCAGTGAAATCATATGTTACCTTAGTTTTCTAAAATATCTTAAAATGCAAACTTTTTAAAAATCACAAGCAGCATGTATTCACTGCAGATATTGGTCGGTTTTGAGAATAATGATATCTGTAGTATTTGGTTTTTTCCCACTTTCCCACACATGTTAATGGCTGGTATTGTAGACTGACCTTAAAAAATAATGCAGATTTTCACAAGTGACATCTTTACTCATATTTGTACCAAAATCTTCCATCCAAAATCAAGAGCCAAGAAGCTGTTTCTATCAAGACACTTGACCAAAGCAGTTTTGTGTAGATTTATTAGTACATGATATCTTCTGCTGTAACATTTGCTTCTTCTGGTTTAGTCTTAATTTTAGGGAAATTAATCCCACTAATGGCTACTAGCAGCAAATTTACTGCATGTGTTGTGGCACTTGCCACACAAAGCCAAAAACAGTCTTCAAACCGTTCTTCTAAGATAACAAATAGAAAAATTTCCCGAAAATTGGCAATTCTTTCTGTGAGGTGATGAAGTTTCACAGCAGCCATGAAGCTGGTGACTGCGAGTACTACAAATCCACCTGCAACAAAAAGAAAGAAGTATTCACCGTTGTTGTCAAAACACGAAGGACCTTTTGGTTGTGCTTCAGAAAGGCTTATTGATCACAACAGTGAGCATTATGCTCAGTAGGGATAGACTTAGGCCTGGCTTAAACACCTTCTAAATGCTTAGTCTTTATGGTATGGCCAAACATTGTACCAGCATTTGTAATAAAGTCCTCTTATCGGTGATAAGGAACCTCAAGACTGACAATCACAGCTCCCATAAAAAGTAGGCAAATTTTACCTGCAAGGAAGTTCCAAAGACATATTCCTGCTGCACCTTTAATAGCCCGGTAAGGAACTTTTATTGTGTTAAGAATGCAGAATCCAAAACTGACCAGAGT
The DNA here is from genome assembly GCA_004320125.1 of Scolopax mira. NCBI lineage: Eukaryota > Metazoa > Chordata > Aves > Charadriiformes > Scolopacidae > Scolopax > Scolopax mira. Next base: position 222,293 of record BJBW01001982.1, read on the forward strand.
AAAGAAAATGGCCACACAGAGGAACATTATAATCATCACGTGCAGGCCTGTATTCAGCTTTTTCACCATGTGTGGGAAAACTGTCAAGAAAAAAAGAATAATCATCTATTCAGCGTGTATTTTTTCCTTGACAACAGTAAACATCACACTGTGCTGGGGCTACAAACTCACATCATACTTCAATAAGAGTACTTTTTACAGAGGTGATCAATTCAGGTAGTTACACGCATCTTAGCTCACGAGGCTTTATTTGTCATTACATCAGACAAACCAGGGATGGGTTTGCAGGAACAATCCTTCACACAGGGACTGGGAATAAGGATTCATCTCAAGTCCTATTTTATTTATCTAGTTGTGTTAATGCCTTTATCGCCTGCTGTACTCTTTTCTGTCTCTTTTTTACCTCTGCCCTCCATCCCAAACTCTGTTTTTTGAGCTTCCAATTCCTGTCCCATGATCTTAATCTCATCCCTTTGAAGTCTGATAGTCCCGATTTCCTTGTGCAGCCCCTTGCTGTCTAAAATAGTATCACTCCTTTCTATGTTCGTTTTCTCATGTTTTTCTTCTTTCTATTCCTCTCTTTGCTTCTGGCTCCGGTGAGATTTACTCTGATTTCACACTTCCTAATCCCACAGGTTTCCACTCTCAGATTCCATTCTTGGTTTCTCATTAGTCAAGATGCTCTTTATGCTCATCTGGGTATCTGTCAACATTTTAGTTATATCTTTAGGAAGCTTGTAAAGTATTGCAGTTGGGTGGGCTTTCCATGAAGCTCTCACGTATTTTCCTATAGGCGTGAGTTCTTCCTCAGCAGCCTGTCACTCCCTGCCTCTAAAGATCAGTAACTTTCTTGGTTTTGTCTTCACAGAGAGAGTTACTTCATTGAAGGGGCCAACTGGACAGGAGCAGGGAAGTGTGGAGCACCTGAGCATTCAGTTTATCCTGCAGCCCTTTGGAACAGAGGAGATATGAGTAGGGAATTGTTGGTGACACGCTGACTGACAGCAGAGAGAGAAGCCAACCAAGAAGAACCCTAAAAGACAAGCTGATCAAGAAGAGCCCTTCAGGTAACATAGCACTGCACACTCATACACATTTTGAAAAACTAACTGCCTAATTACTAAGAAGTTATTAAAAAGAAGGTACGTTACACTATAAACAAATAAATGGATCGCTTCCTATGCTGCATAACTGAAAAAAAAACCAAAAAAGCCACATAAAAAATAGGCAGCAATAATTGGTGGATGTCCCAGTGTGTATCAGGCATACACTTTGGTCAACATGACATGACAGAACTCTAGTAAATTATGTAGAAAACTTCATACTGTACAAATTCCATACAAAAAATTCTGCTCTTTCAGTTTGCTCATTCTAGGGTTGTAGCTGTGCGTGATATGCATGGGAGCTACAGAAGAGACTCCAAAACCAGGAAGAAAGGAGGGAAGTAAATGAGAATCAGATGTATGTATCAGAAATGGGAAGCCAGAAACTAGGTTGCTTTCTTAACTGGTTAAATGGCAGGGCTCAAAGGGCTGTAGTGAACGGGTTACATCAATACCAAAGGTGTTTCCTCAGGGTTCAATTCTAGGGCTGGTTCTGTTTTAATACATTTTTCAACAATCTGGATGCAGGAGTTGAAAGCACCATTAGCAAGTTTGCTGACGATGCCAAACTGGGAGGTGCCTTTGTCTCTCTCTTGAGGGACAAAATGCCTTGCAGAGGGTTCTAGGTAGGTTGGAGCATTAGGCAATGATTAATGGGATGACATCCAGCAAGACCAAGTGTCAGACTCTAGACGTGGGAGGGAATAAGGCCTTGCAGAAGACTAGTTGGGGAGAGGAGTGGCTGGAGATCAGCCCTGCAGCAAGGGCTCTGGGGGTGCTGGCCATCAGAAGGCTCAGTAAGAGCCAGCAGTGAGGCCTGGCAGCCAAGAGGGCAAACTGCATCCTGGGGTACATCAAACACCATCTGGCCAGCCGGTCAAAAGATTGTCCTGCTGGATTCAGCATTGGTGTGACCTTGAGTCTTGTGGGCAGTTCTGGGCCCCACAATTTTAGAAGGAAGTTCAGGTCTTTGAATGTGTCCAGAGGAGGGCAACAAAGCTGGTGAAAGGGCTGGAAGGCATGTCCTAGGAAGAGCAGCTAAGGATTTTGGGCTTCTCCAGTTGGGAGAAAAGGAGGCTGAGGGGCGATCTCATTACTCTCTATGGCTTCCTGCAGAGGGGCAGTGGAGAAGGAGGTGCTGATCTCTTCTCCCTGGTATCCAGCAACAGGAGGCATGGGAATGGTTCAAGCTGCACCAAGGGAGGTTTAGACTGGATTTTAGGAAGGATTTCTTTACTGAGAGGGTGGTCAAACACTGAAGAGGCTTCCTAGAGAGGTGGTCAATGTCCCAAGCCTGTCAGTGTTTAAAAGGCATTTGAACAATGCCCTAAATAACATGTTTAGTTTTGGTCAGCCCTGAAGTGGTCAGGCAGTTGGAGAAATGATCATTGTAGATCCTTTCCAACTGAAGTAGTCTACTCTAGTCTTAAAATAAGCAGCAATGTAACAACAAGGCACACAGAAATATGCTTCTTACAAATCAGCAGAGTTTTTAGGATGGTTGGAAGGACTCTCTTGCCTCTCTTCTGAGGTTCTCAACCAAGTCCCAAAGACCAATCTAATACCTAAAGCAGACTTTAGTATTCTGTAAATGGTTAAATAGTAGGGAATGTTCTTTTAGAGAAGAAATGTAGCTATTTTAGTAACCATCCTAAAATCATTTCAAGGACTTCATACAGTAAGAAAGGATGTGAGTGGCCTTGAGAACATGGTGGCCTAAGACAAGGATGAAATAAATATGGACATTATCTGAAAACAGGTGGGAGCAGAAAGATCATTAGTTTTAATGATCAATGAAGCAGTTAGGATGTTTTGCCAGCATAAAAGGTGATCCAAAGGACAGGTGAAGATTAAGGAAAAACAACCTTCATTCAAATTGAGGACCACCAGAAGGCATGATTATGCATGCCCAAAAGCTAATTATAATATGCAAATTATCTCTCAGATATGTAATGAATATGCTAATATTTTCTTGAAATTACATTGAATATGTATCCGTGGTGTGTATAAATTTGGTCTGACAACAGCATTCGATGTGCACAATAGGAGAAACAATCCCCTGCGCCCCCCGGGCCGGAATACAGAATGCCTGCTTTCTGACACTTCAAACTGAGTCTTAGAAAGTTTCATCTACAGGTTTTTGGTAACAGGACGGGGCAGGACAGATTTGCTGTGGGCCAGGGAAAGAGTGAGACTGTGACAGCTTCAACTCATACTGGTTGAAGTTGCAGTGGATTTGCCCGCTGAACTGGAAACCTTCAATGCAAAATACTATTTTCACTACAGCACAGGATGTGTGAAAACTGGAAATCATCCAACATGCGGAAATCATCCAATGTGCAGATGAACCTCTGAGTGCTTTTGAGACCTAAAGAAAATCTTTTAAGTTGAACTGAATACATTTACAAGAGTTTCTACATTTTTGAAGAGTTTGGCAATTTTCTTTCTCTGAGTTACCAGGAAAAAAAGTTTCTTCAACATGTTAATAAAGTTAGGAGTAGCTGCTGTGGCAGCCATCTGCATTGGGACAGCTAGAGAAATATAGAGACGTGGGCAGTTAAATACATCTCTATTTCTTAAAGGATAAAAAAAAAAGGGAGAGGTGCTCAACTGAGAAGGACAGAGGCACAAAGAGATTGCAGAGCAACACTTGGCAGAGGAAAGAGTCAGTCAAGGAGAAAGTATATGTCTGAATAACTCTCACTACCTTCACAAGACTAAAAGGATACCATCTATCTTGCCCTTGGGGATTTTTTCCCCCCCATCTTGATTCCAAGACTACGGAATATAACTGGAAGAAGAAAGCTAGCCTGAAATGGAAGAGCTTTTACATTCACACTCAGATCCCAAACCAGAAAGACCACAAGTCAACCACAAATATAAATCGAGTAATAATGATTTTCATTTTCTACGTTCTGTAACCAAAAAGAACGGAATGCTTTTAAAGTTGAACTAGACATTAGACTAAAGATTCAACCAAAATTGTTCTTACTTGTGAATTTGGAACGCCGCCCGCCCAGCCCGCACTGGCGTATTTTGCCGCCCCGAAAGAGTCCGTAGTAAATGTCTCCAATGAACTTGACCAGCTCCGGATCGGTGGCGTTGACCAAATCGGCTCCTGTTTTGCAAAGGATCTTTCCAGTCATCCACTTCGGGGTCCCCATCGCGACAACGATCAAGAGAAAAGACGCAAAACTCACTAGAGCAGCCAAGGCAAATAATGTCTTTTTAAAACAGCCAGGCATCCTCCTGGTTTCACGGAATCATCTCCAAGGCCTCTCGGCAGCACTCAGGCACGTTTCCACGTTTTTCTCATGCTCCGAAACCCACAAACGAATAGCGGGCGTTTCACGATACATCTCACTGTGTTTTGAAGCTGCAGAAATTAATCTCTATGTTTAAAAAGCAAGTCCCAAAAATGTCTTTTGCTGCGACGACATCCGGAAAGGGTTGCGTGTACCGGCCTCACTGCGCTGGAGCGCGGCGGTGCTGCTTTCTGCAGACAGAAATCCTATAGCCACTGCCTGGCTGATGTTTCAGCGCAGCTTTAATTGTCCTGCTCAAATGACATCAAGTTCTTGACTGTCACCTCGCGGGGAGAAAACGAGGAGCACAATCCGGTTTATTTTGATTAATGAAAACGGGGATAAACAGTCGTGTGGAAGGGACAAAGCATTAACAAACAGGATAATGTGGATTCTGCCGGCGCCTCAGCTGCCTCCTCAGGGCGCCCGCTCCCGCCCGGCCTCTCGCTGTCGCCCGCCCGCCTCGGCCGCTGCTCCCTTCCTCTCCAAGCCTGTTCACCGAGGTACAGAAGCCCTTTTTCAGGCTGACATTATGTCTCCTACGAATCTCTCTCATTTAGAACGGGGTGGAGGCCGCCCCTCACCGCCCGCGGAGGGGGGGCCCGGCCAGCCCCACGGTCCGCAGCGAGCGGCGCCATTGAAGCTACAGGTGCCACCCGGGAGCGCTAAAGGAAACCGGCCGTAATTGCTTGCGCTTCTACGGTTACTGCTACCCAAGACCTGCAGGGACCTTTATAACCACTAATTAATTAATCCTGGCAGTATCCCCGGCGAGGCAGGTAACACGGCCCGCCGCCGGAGATCAGACCGGGGGGGGGGAGAGATAGGGGGGTGCCTGGCTTTCGCTCCGAACCAGGCGGCGGGAGCCCGCGAGTGCGGGATTTCCTGAGGTAAAACTGCCCCCGCAGCACCCCTTGAGCCCCCGGGGAAGAGGTTGGGGCTGGGCCGAGGTACCGGGGTTTCCCCTCCTCCGGCACAGCCTCCTGAGGCCGCCCGCCCCTCGCCGGGGGCAGCCCGCATGCGCAGGCGGGGCCGGGCGGGCGGCGAGAGCGCGGCTTGGTCCAGAGCCGGGCGGGCGGACGGGCAGCGAGTATGGCCGCGGCGGGCAGGGTGCTGGTGTACGGGGGCAGAGGCGCGCTGGGGTCCCAGTGCGTGCGGTACTTCAGGTCTAGGAACTGGGTAAGCGGCGGGACGGGGGGTGGCGGCGAGGCGGGGAGCCGGCCCCGCCGGGAGGCGTTTGTTTGGGGGAATTGAGCGGGCCCGCTAACGCGCCGTTCCTCTCCCTCCACACGGCAGTGGGTGGCCAGCATCGACCTGGCGGAGAACGAGGAGGCCAGCGCCAACGTAGTGGTGGGGGCCACCGAGTCCTTCCCTGAGCAGGCCGAGCAGGTGGGTCGGGGTGCGGGGCGGGCGCTCCCCGGGGACCGGAGGCTCCGGAGGCGGTGACACCCAGCCTCTCCCCCCGGCCTGTCCGCCGCCCTTCGCCCCTTGCCCGCCGCGGTGGGGATGGGGCCGGCAGTGCTTCGTTCTAATCTCCTAACTCTCAAACGTGCAGTGTGTGGATAGAGGATACACTCAAAGCATGCAAACCCTGGGCCCTGATGGGATCCACAGAGGATCCGCTGGTTTCCACAAGGGTGGACATGGGACAATCAAAGCCTAAAAACTGTGTTGCTCTGTTCTGGAGAGATAGGGTTATTTTTTTCTTAAATATTAAGTTTTGAGCCTGTTTCTCTTACTGATAAACTGAATCACTAGCCAATATGTTTTCTTTATATTTACACAACTCTTAAGGCTAGTTGTAGAGAATTTTATAGAATGTTTGCAATGTGATTTTCAATACTGAGCCTTTGTGAAAACCAGTAGATTTTTTTTCTTTTGTTGAGGGATGGATTATTTGCTTCTCACTTTGACAGATAAAATTATTAGCCAACAAAAGCATTAGCGTGAAGCCTTATATTTCAAAGAGAAAAAGATACTGTGTAACTGAAAGTATGCAAACTCAAATTTAGAGGCCAGATTCAAACTGATGGTTGTCGTCTATGTGGAAGCAATAAGGCAGCTAATCTTTAGTTGTGCATTTCTTCACTGACACCAATAGACCTGGTCAGACCTGGAGTTTCATTTCCCAACAGCATTGTTCCCAGAGAAGAAGCTTGTCAAAAAGTAGGTCACAAATACCAATTTTTGTTAATGGTATAGGTGAGAGTAGATCTTTAAGTTCTGCTCAAATCAGTTATTTCCAGTCACATCATGCACTGTACAGTCTGGTTTTCATCTCTCGGACTTTCATCTATAGTTATTTTTCAACACAATTACTTCGTTTAGAGATCATAAACATTAATTTTCTGTGACTTTTTAAATTGCTGTGTGCTGTGTTACTCAGCTACATAACTGTAAAAAAGTAACTTTAATGCAGTCTTGATATTTTTACTCCTTTATTAGAATGGTGTTTTCAGTGTGTTTTTGTTCTATGTATTAAAGGTGACAACAGAAATTGGAAAACTCCTTGGTGAAGAAAAGGTGGATGCAATCCTGTGTGTAGCAGGAGGATGGGCTGGAGGCAGCGCCAAAGCTAAATGTAAGCCTTTGGTACATGCTTGCCAGTGAACACATGAATGAAATCTGAGAGGAATCCTTAAAAATCACAGTAATACAGATATTTGTCATCATCTTCCTGAGCCCAGAAGAAGATGTGAGTGTAAAAGTACAAGAGAGCTCAGTCGCGATGCTTTTTAGTGCTTCTCTGAATTTTTGCTGTCTCTTAAATTTGCACAGCACTTACTGTTCTCAGTAATGCTTTTTGATACACTAGTTTTCACTGGAAAAATCTTGAAGCACTTTATGAAGGAGCTCAGCATTATTATCTATGAACTAACTTTTGCCAAGGCAAGTTGCATGAGACAGTGGCTGAGTATAAACATCAATGTTGTTTCCTAATTTATTGCTTTGTGCATAAAACCTCAGTTGCCTCGTGCAGTTCTCTGAGCTATTACTGTGCAGTACAGTATTGGAAGGAGCTGTCTAACGAGCAGAGATCATACTAGAGAAAAAAGCTTTCAGCTTTGAAAAACCTTTTAAAGATGTAATATTCAGAATGAAATTTTATACTTGTTTTCTGCCTGGAGTAAATCTGTTAAAATGTGTATTTTTCTTCCCCTCTTCCAGTTCAGGCTTTACAAAGAAAGATTACTTTTTAAAGAGGGACAATGTGGAAAGGCAAACATACACCACAGTTGCATTATATTAGGTGGTTATTATTGTGCATCGTATTTTAAATAAGGTAATTTACCATAACCATAATTTGTAGTAATGTTATTGGTAGGGTTGCAGGGTGCCTCGGCATAGGCAGTAGGTTTATGTCACAGAGTTATTTATGCTTATTCCATGTTGTGGGATGGAAACAGTGCTTTCTGAACACTAAAATCTTTAACACGTGTAGTTATCGGTTTTCTCTTTTCCCATGCAGAGGTTGATGGTAAAAAATGGTAAGATTTAAAATTTTGCTTTAATTTGAAGTTACTGGCGCTCCAGCAGGCAGCCTTACCAGAGGTTGCATTCCAGTAGGTAGAGGCACTGGAACATATACACATCTGCATTCTCCTAGTGTATCTGTGATACTCCATACCAACTCTTATCTGTCAGACAGATTGATTCTTGGTTTATGAAATGATCTGGTGATGGTGATAAGGAAAGAAATATTTTTTTCGTTCAACTCCTTTATCTCTTGGAGTCTTCTGTCTGCATCCTGATGGAGCATAGCTCCTTTGAAGCCAGTGAGGAAGTTATGGAAATAGACATACCATGCTGCTGCAAGGTGAGGTGAGGCTAATGTGAAAGTTTTGAGATCCTTGCAGAGACTGAGAACTTCTACAGAAGTCTCAAGAGCTTGGAAATCTTTGAACTAAACTAAACTAAACTAAAGAAGATAAACTATCTTCTGTTTATTTTATTGTTTTTGGTAGTGAGAAGACAGTTAACTGCCTAGAATATATGCTGTAGAGCTGATACTCAAAGCCCAAAGAGAAGGGAGATAGAAAAGACATAAATTGATATTTTGCCCAATGTGGAGGCAGAAAATTATAGAAAGAATGTTTTCATAGGCTGTTGCATTCTGCGTGACAGTCAGGAAATTAGAGTTAGAAGTCTTTTGTTTTGGGTTAACTTGACTAATTATTTTCTTAATCAGCTTTATACAAAAACTGTGATCTGATGTGGAAGCAGAGTGTTTGGACATCCACTATTTCCAGCCACCTTGCCACAAAACACCTGAAAGAAGGCGGCCTCTTGACTTTGACGGGAGCTCAAGCTGCTTTATCTGGAACTCCAGGTAAAATGCAGCGTGTGGTAACTGCTGGGGCATCAGCAGCTATAGCTGTCCATTAGTCTCAGCATTCTTGTTTGAGAAGCAACAGTTTGACTCCACAGTTACTTGACATCTAGTACAAATGGAAAATTACATCTGAAACATTAAAGAAAGTGTAATTTTATAGGTAGCAATACTGAATCTCTTGAAGCTGGAGGGCAACAGAATCAGTATTTAAATGATACTTGACATGCATTTGTGAAATGTGCTAGTATATGATACAGTAAAAAAAGCTTGGAAAACAATGAAGAATAGTAGTACACAGCAAGCTGTAATACAGTGCTTAAATAGAGTTTAGTCTCCTATTTGTGTTCTGAAAGGCAGTCCTTAATTGCCCAATTTTTTCATTGGTGATGAGTCAGCTGATTCTCTTAAATGTGCACATTCTGATTCCAGTCTACCTTTGCTTCTGACATAGATAAGCTTGTTGACCTTCAGCTTTGCCCTCCATTAGCTATTTAATATGAACTTTGTTACTTTTTTTTTCATCTTGCTCCTCACCATGTTGGTCTGCATGGAGGAAGAAATCTGGGAGCAATTTAAAGTCTTTTTCTTTTTCTTTTTTTTAAATAAAAAAAGGGCCACCAACACCGAACCCCACAGGCAGGGAGAGGAAAGTTTGAGACAAATACTCTTATTTCCCAATCTTTTATTAGTTTGACTTCAAAAATATTTTGATGAGACATAGATAGTAACATTTTACAACATATAACGTTTATGAATATTCCTGAAAGCTGTGTCTAAAACTGTTCAGGAGGAAGATGCAGTATTTTCTAGTTAATGATTTATCTTCTGCGTTTACAGCTGCATCTGGCATAGTCTGAAGATAAAAGACTTGTTTTATGAGAATAAGCAGATGAATAATTTACTGTGCACTACTGACTGACCATATACCAATGGAAAAATGTGAACTCTGGCAAACTTTAATGGTTTTTTGTTTGTGTGATTTTTGGGAGGTAGGGACCACAACACAGGAATCAAAGTGATCTGCTTTTATGTTTTGAACTAGTTGGTTTCAACGAGTCTGGATTTTTCTGAAAGACACAGCAGTGCTTTGGGCAAACACATGCAACTTATTAACAGCAGGAAGAATTGGGAAAGAGTTGTTACTCAATATTTGCAAATATGACTTGTTAGGCTTTTTACTACCAGTGGCTATGGAAGGAATCATCTTTTATTTGTTTGCTGTTAGTGTGATTTTTCCTTTCCTGTGTGTAAATGTTGACTCGCATTAATGCGAATTGAAGAATACTGGGAGTGATATAAACGGTTACAGAAGTGGTCTGACAGTGATGGCTAAGAAATGTAGAACATAAAAATGTTTAAGAAGACTAGGAATGTTTGGTTTAAATGAGAGGAGGGGAATATGATAGAGATGCAAATATTTTTGTCATAACAGTAAAATAAGCTAGCTACTGCAGCCCGTGATTCTTCCTGATAAGAATGAATATTATACAACATATCTAATTGAGTATAATGAAAAGCTACTGCAATGCAAAATTACCTTTGTATCTTTGATACAGGATACCGCTCAGAAACATTGGAAAGAGGTTGTTGTGTAGTTACATGGATGGATACAAAGGCATCCAGTTGTAGTAGACTTATGTTTTCTCATGTGCTTAATCTGTGTCCAGACTACTTGGCAGATACATAGATGAGACATCTTGGACCTCTAGCACTCTGGTGGTCCAGATCTTGTACCTCACCAGTGTGCCTTATGCTCTCATTCCTGTTGCTCTTGCACTCAATATACTCTCTGCCCAGAAAGCAACAATTTAGGAAGAAGTTTCCTTACTGGCAGGTAGCTAGTCATTTTCATAGTTTTCTCCAAAGGGCCTGTCAGACTTGGGATGCTGACCAAGGAAATTACAGCTCTTGAGAGAACTGAGCTCTATCTGTTTGGGTTCAAACCTGCAAATACCTTAGTCATATGATTAAAATTAATGAATGGTTGCCTATTAAACGTGTGAGCACCTTCACACTTACCCTGTTAGGCTTGTAAGGTTAGCCCTGTAGGTCCCACACTTCAGGGTACATTTGGGTGCATGAGCTAAACATACTTAACTAGATAAGCTGCTTATTTCTATAGTGCTGAGTAAACTGTGTTCTGTCATAGTTGCTGGATGTTTAGTAAGAGCTTTTTGTTTTTTCTTTTTTTTTTTCTTTAATATGTATGTTTTGATATATTTTACAAGTCTGTGATTCTGTTCTGGATGTGGTAAGTGGTCTTAAAATGAATGTTCATCAAATAATTTGAGTTTCTATCATACTGAGAGCTGTTTTGACTGTGCTCTAATTTTCCTGTTTTTAATTGTTAGGCATGATTGGCTACGGCATGGCCAAAGGAGCGGTGCATCAGCTTTGTCAGAGTTTAGCTGGTGCCAGCAGTGGGCTACCATCTGGTTCTGCTGCTGTTGCTATTTTACCGTAAGTGGTTGCCTGGTTGCCTTTGCCAGCGTCGTCTAATTTAATTACTGCTGTAACCTGGAGGCACGTGGATATGTTTGCTCTGTCTTCATCACACTACACAAACAGCTTCTCAGACCTACTTAAAGTTTCACAGAGAAAGGAAGCATGTTGAATGTATGAACACGGTGATAAGTGAGTCACCCTGAAAATGATTAAGTTCTCTTTTTCTTTGCAAAACAGTAGTGGATGTTGGGATTAAAATTTGATTCATTTTTAACCACTTTAACCATAGCTATGCACTAACATGATACTTCCCCCCTCCCAGTACAGGCAGAACTCTGAAAATGAGACGAGCTAGTCAGTGCAGTTTTAGCCTTAGCTGTGTGATAGCAGTAAAGCACAAGATTACTTGACAAGTTTTGACTTGGTTAAAGATGCTCCTTCACAAGGTGCTGTATATCTATGGTTGATCAGTAAACTTAGGTCACTTTGAGGATCTGTGAAAAGAAAAAGTTGAATTTGTGTTTACTTGTTACAGCTTTCTGTTTGATGGGGAAAGCTAGTAAAAGTGGATGGCTCAGTAGGCCTTTACTATGTCTACATTTATCAATTCTGCTGCAAAAATTAAGAGTATTTTTCTTGCCAGGTCCATATCTAGTTCAGGACCCAAAACTTTAGACAGGATTCAGAACACTGCCTAAACTCTCACTGCTTTGTTTCCCTTGTATCCATGGTCTTATCCACACTTGTTTAGGTCAGAGAGCAACAGTATTAAAAGTGTTGCGGAAACTGACACCACCTTCTTTACAGACAGGTAGACACCAGGATCACTGGGCTTTTGGGTGTTCTGCACTTGCATAGTTCTCATGCAGAACTGTTCTCGAATGGATTTTTAAGAGACTAATTGTATTTTGGATTGTTAACAGCATCTGAGTGAGGGAGTTGTGAAAAGTTCCCCCCTTAATATCATTGTATGTATCATAAATATATATGTATCATATCATCAAAGTCAAAACTCCCAGTGCTCCTGCACTCACTCCCTGCATTTGCAGCTGGTGTGAGGCTGTTTGGAAGCTGGGCAGTATGTGTGAACAGGCATATTACTGCCATTCCCTGTCTGCAGGAGAGAGACTGCCAGGGAGCTGGGGGCTAAATGATTGCCCTAATGGGCTGGATGTCATCAGTGAGCTGGGAAGGTGAGGGATTATAGATTAGAGCCTTTGATATACATGGAAACTGATGGCTGAAGGCTGTTAACACATGTAGAGGTTACAAGGGAAATCTGTACCACGTGGTGTAAAAGTCAAGCATACCTTACAGCAATGAATAGAAGCAGGTGGTGCTCATCAGGAACATCATGTTTAAATAAAAGCCTTATCTTTTTTAATCACAGGGTTACCTTAGATACACCAGCAAACAGGAAATCAATGCCTGACGCAGATTTCAGCTCCTGGACTCCTTTAGATTTCATTGCTGAGTGAGTATCCATGTCATAACAAAGTAATTCCTCATTGTCCCTCTTGCTGCTGCATCTTATTGCATGTTCTTTCTAAATAGCTGATTTGGATTTACACGTTTGTTTTTTTTTCCCCTGTCATCCCCTGATGGTGCATTTTTCTGAATCACACTGAGTGTATTGTACAGGCTTTTTAACTGGAGAAAATCAGCTCACCTCTGGCGACTTGAGCATCTCTACACCAGTTAGTTACTCCAACAAGGGAGATAGCCTTAAGCAGTTGGAAGCCAGAGATCTTAGTCAAGATTTTTTCTTTCCCCCATCATCTTTAAATACTTCTCCTGAATGGTGTTGTTGCAAAATGCTGGAACTTCACCTGTAGCTTATTTACCAGCAGGCTGAGATCATAAGGCTTAGTCTTTCTGATTCACCTCCGTTAGAGAAGGTGCAGTGTAAGGTACTTTCTGTGGTGTGATGGGGAGTAAAGATTCTGCTGTGGGTGAGCTGTCAAAAGGAAGAAAATCAGGACACAACTGTTTTGTCTCTTTGAGGAAAAACAAAGATGAATCTATGTTTGTTCGTTGTAAAGGGCTTTACTCTTAAATATTTTTAAAGTCTTTTAGAACTGATGCTGAAATTGCATTTACCCTATTGCTAATTGTTCAGAGAGCCATTTACTTCTGACATTGGATTTCCTTTTTTGGGGAGTTTTTTTTTTTTAAGTCGGATGTCTGAGAGGGAAATGGTTTTTATTGCAAAAAGCCTGTGCAGCTTTTGATGTTGCCCTTTAAAAGGGACCCATCAATTGAATTTAGTTGGCCTAAAAATTTTCAAAAAAAATGTTCTTTAATTTACTGTGTCTCTGAGACTGCTTAGCCAGATGTTGTGGTTTTACAAATTCATTATTTAAATTTTAACGTTAAAGTATCTTTTTTCTTTTGGGAGGATTAGGTTGATTGCTTTATTTTGTTTCTTGGTTTCTAATTTCCTAAGCTTTAAATCCAGCTTTGAAAACTGAAAAAAAAATTCACTGGCTGTGGAAGAAAAACACCCAATGGTGTTAAAGTGTTGGTAACATCTGCATTTTGGGAGGGGTGCAGGAGATTGTTTCCCATATGACACTCAAATTTTGTGCTCTGGAAGCTGTTGTGTCAGATGGCGACTGCTATGTTGGGACATCCTGCTATGTCTGCAATATTGGAAGGGTTGATAGACCTGAAAAATACACTGCTTTTTTTTTTGTATTATATTTTGAGTAGGGAATTTGTACGACATTTTGATAAGAAGTCCAGAATGAGTCCACCTTACTCAGCATTATATTGGATGTCTTAAGGCTTTCCAAGCTTCTGCTGAGACCACTGTCACAGTTAAATATCTAAGTGTTATAATGGCCTGTTGGTAGAGTAATTGGTTTAGCAACTCTTATTTTATCCATAATCTTCATTCCTGTATACATATATATATAAACACACTGTAAAGGCAACTTAAGTAGCCTCTCCTTCCCCTTTTCATTTTTTTTTTTTTTTAAATTTGGAAAAACCTTGCAGCTTTGGCTTACTGCTTTGACATTTGAAGCCCCTGGCCTTTTGAGATGTTCTGAAAATCCTGTGTGTGCACTGTAAAGCCCTACAGATTTCTCTGGGCCTCGGTATGGCTCTGAAGGTCTGAATCCAGTGATCACATTGCTGGTCTACAACATACACAGAAATCACTAGAGAGGCCAGCAGGAAAAGAAGGGAAAGCAATAGGCTTGTATTTTCTGTTTTCTGTTGATACACCTGATAGTACACGGGTTGGGTTTTTTTCCCCTCCTCCTCACCCTGTTTTATCTATTTATTTTAAAACAGAACATTTTATGACTGGGTAACAGGAAAGAGTCGACCAAATTCGGGGAGTCTAATCCAGATGGTAACTACAGGAGGGAAGACTGAACTCGTTGCAGCACATCTTTGATGTTAGTCACTTAAGAGGGTGGAACTTCAGCAAAGGAGAAGCTGTGGAAGATCTGTCTGCCAGTATAATTGGATGGTATTCTGTGTCCAATGATTGCAGTTACGTCATTAATGGAACCAGATTTCAAGTAATATTTCTGTGCTGTCAGTTGTGTGCTCTTGGCATTCGTTTATCAACAAGTATCAAGTATTTGTCTCTAAATGAAAGTTGCAGGCTTTAAAGTCTGTAGATGTCCTGATTCGGAGCATTATATGTCAGCTTACCCATTTTCTCTGAAATGGGAATTGTGCTTAATTATGTCATGTAATCACGTATATAATGATTGGGTTTGTTTTCTTGGTCAGTCAGTGTTTCTGGCAATTTACTGTAAATCTTTCAGTAATCTGTCTTTTCCTGTCTGAGAATATAACTTCCCCCCTGCGTATAATATTGGCTGAATTATAGGAAATGTATTATATATGGTCATATATGATGTCCTAGTCTCATAATATTTTTCTTGTGAATGTTCCACTTGAGTTAATGGAACGGTATAGAGATGACTCACTTGAGGAGGAGTTCCTAATTTGCCTTACAGTTTAAAAGCTGCTATCAGGCCTATGGCGTAGGATAAAACAGTCGTTCTGCCAAATGATTAGTACGTCTTTGTGTTAGTCATGATGGTTCTTTAATTTTTCTAAAAGCAAAGTGCCGTAAAGAAATTCTAGAAAAAGCATATACACTTCTACTTGAATATGAATTTTTTTGTGCTAAATAAATATATATTGGTTTACGTACTGGGCTGTCTCCATCACTCTAATGCAAATATCTGGCTAACATTTTAAGCAGTTTATCCACTTTTGGGTTTTATTTTTAAGTAGCTTCAGGGTTGTGCTGGGGAAGGATTTGCTACCAGCAGCCAGCAAACCTTTTCCTTCTTACCACACAGACAAGCTCACGTGGCTAGATCAGTTTTAACACAGTCATAGGGCTGCACAATTGCCTGTTTGGCTGTGACTGTGCCTTCACTTGGTTTGTCCTGCTGGATGCAGAGGGAAATTTTTATGTACTGTCAAAGTGGTCAGAAAGCCAATCATGAAGCTGCTTTTTGATTTTAAATGGAAGACTTGCAGCCATTCTGTTTGACCTGCGATCTCTTTCCAGTTGAAAACTGGAATGAAAGAATGAAACTCTTAAGGTGTTACTTGATTATTCTGGTAAAGGGAAGAGCTATCATACTACAAGCTTCTGTGATATGAAGGCTTCCCTCTGCCAAGCTAGTTAAGTGTCCAAGTTGCTTTCACGTTGCTGTGTTGTCTTGCAAGCATCTTGTTGAATGACATTTGTGTCTCAATCTGCTCCCAGAAAGGCAGATCAAACTCTTGGTGAAGAGAGCACAGCTGGGATTCCAGATGTGCGTTTATACATCTGTGTAGGAACACAGGGCCAAGGAGACCTAGCAGGCTCTGTGGATCATGGATGTTTTTGCAGAACTGGCAGAAGATGGTAACACAGGAAATGGGACTAAAACCAGCAGAGACTCTATTACTTCCTAAGGGCTATAGGGGCCTTTCAGGCATCTTTTGTAGATGAAGTGCACATACCTGGACCTTAATGGTGTTAGTTATAACCTGGTGAAAAAGGCAAATGGCTGGTCATCAGTCATGTGGAATAAAGTTGAAGTCTGTGACTTATTAGCTCTGAGACTTTACAGGAGGAAAAAGGGAAATCGGTTTTAAATTTTGGTAGAGAACAACTGATCAGAAAAAGACAATTAAGGTGCAATCCATACTTTTTGAAAAGCTAGGTTGAGTCTTCCTCCTTCACTTGGAAGACCTGATGGTCCTGGTAGGGAAACGTGAGGCAGATCTGTGGTTCTGAGCTAGATGCTTCAGATATGATCTGCCAGTGCTGACTGGAGATAGCAGAGATACCTCCCCTGTTCTGAGGCCCTAAGGACAGGGTCGCTAAGCTTGTGGAGACCCAGCCTGGCTGGCTGGCTTCTTCCATGTCATACTGCACGAATGCACCAGCCCAGGTCTAGAAGCAGAACAGATTTGTTGGGACAGTGCTGAGCATGAAGTAGTGCCATCAGACACCTTGTGAAGCTCTAGCTCCAGTGCCGGTTCAATGCCTCACAGGAGTCTGCCGTGCATATCATGACAGCTGCCCTTATTACCCCAGCTAATTAAATGAAAGGTTATGTTTTTTCTAAGACAGAGTAGCTGTATAAACACACGTGGTGGAAGAAATCCATGTTGAAAGGAGTGTGAGCGTAGTAATGGGAACGTTATCCTCAACTGAGCTGTCCTTCTCCCACTCTTGCTTGAAGGGGGAAGGATGGTAGAAAATACAAGCAATTTTTCCATTCCATAAAACTGGAAAATTTCTGTTGTGTTTTCACAGTGTCCTTGTTCAACTTGTACTGGTGCCTACTGGTTAAGAAGCAGTAATATAACTATTGGAAACAATAATATGTTGGCTGTAGTAATGTAGAAGTGGTGAAATATGCTGACTGTGAGAGAGTGAGTAGTGTTAAAACATAATTGTGAATGGAAGAGTTGCCTAGATTATTGATTTTTATCAGTTGCAGGTATGAGTGGAAAGATACAAAAAAGGCATTATTGAAACTTGAGAGCAAGAACGAAGCCGTTGGCAAGTACATGTCAAGCTGGCTGCTAGAGGTGAGAGGTTTAACCTGGGGATTTTGATGGAAAAGAGGCTTTTATGTGACCAGCTTCATCCCTTGTCTTTACAAACTTTATTCCAGTTAAAAAAAAAAAAAAAAAAGCCACCCTGACACTGGAAACACCTGGGTTGCCTGATGCTTTCACCAGCCTCAGAGAGCTGTTGGGGCTGCAACCAGAAGGAAAGATGTAGTCTGTGGGAACTTCAGGGAGTTAACCCATCCTAAACACAGACAGACTGACACCCACACCTGGAGACTGCACGTCTGTTGTGAAGATTTTCATGGAATGGTTTGGGGTGGAAGGGGCCTTTGAAGATCACCTAGTCTAACCTCCCTTCCTTGGATAGGGACAAAGTGCTTCTTGCAGAAATGCAGCACCTGATGAGTTTCCACTCTGGTGGTGTTGAGAACCCCTGAATTATTCAGCATATTTTACTATTTATGTGGCACCATCAGCAGCAATGTAATACTGCAGAAGTTTATCCTCCTTTAATTTAAGGAATTCAATCTTTATTCATTTCTTATATATATATTAAACAGCTGAATGTACCATTTTTTAAATTTAGGACTGTACAACTGGTGTCATTAAAAAATTCCCATGCATAGGTCCAATTCAGTGATGCACTTTTCTATACAACTCCTCACAGTCTTCCCCTGCTCCAACATGGGGTCCCTCCCACAGGAGACAACTCTCCACAAACTCTTCCAATGGGAGTCCTTTCTATGGGCTGTAGTTCTTCATGAACTGCTCCAGTGTGGGTCTCTTCCCTGGAGTGGAGTCCTTCAGGAGCAGACTGCTCCAGTATGGGTCCCCCACAGGGTCACAATTCCTGCTGGTGAACCTGCTCCAGTGTGGGCTCTCCATGTCTCCAGGACAGCCTCCTTCAGGCATCTACCTGCTCTGACATGGGGTACTCCACAGACTGCAAGTGGATATCTGCTCCATAGCTAACCTCCATGGGTTGCAGGAGGACAATAGGTATCACCATGGTCTTCACCAGAGGCTGCAGGGGAATCTCTGTTCCAGCACCTGGAGCACCTCCTTGTCATCCTTCTTCACTGACCTCAGTGTGTCCAGAGTTGTGTCTTGCATATTGTCACTCCTCTCTCTTCCGTCTGCAATTGCACGGGTTTGGGGCTTTTTTTCCTTTCTTGTTTAAACGTGTTATCCCACAGGCACCAGCACTATTGCTGATGGGCTTGGCCTTGGCCAACAGTGAGTTCATCTTGGAGCCACCTGGCCCTGGCTCTATTGGATGTAGGAGAAGCTTCCAGCAGCTTCTCACAGAAGTGCACCCAGACCTCGCCACCCAAACCCAATACACAAGGGTAAGTGGGTGAGAACCTGAGCTGCTGCTCGGACTGAGGCCACCAACCAGCAAAGCCTGACCCAGGTCCTGTTGCTTTGCAGAACCTTTGGTTCCTTGCAGGATGGAGTCCAAATGTCTTCAGGTTTCACTGTGAAGTGAAATTCACATATTTTACTAAGAAATTTATAGCGTTTCAAAGTTATATTTTTATGGGAAAACTAGTTTTGTACCAATTAGTAACAACAATTGCCACAAAATGAAGGTTTGAAATTATGTTTTTCACCCGAGGAAAACAGATGGAAATGTTTCCAAATATGGTGGTAGCTGAGTCATGCAGCAGTTGCAGTTCTACATTCACCCAAAATTGCACTTTGAAACCTTTTGTTGAAATAATTCATTATGCTAAACAAGCGTGGGGTTTTTGTGTGTTTTCTTTTGTTGTTTGGGTTTTTTTGTGTTTTTTTTTTTTAGTGGAATGAGAACCACCACCACCACAAAAAGTTTAACATGGTCTTGTTTCTTCTTCCTTGCACTGTCTCTCTGGAAGAAAACAGATGGGGACTGTAATAGCACGTTGAGACTCTTCAGACTAACCCTGGCAGTGTTGCCCAAGGTGAG
Organism: Scolopax mira; assembly: GCA_004320125.1. Lineage (NCBI taxonomy): Eukaryota > Metazoa > Chordata > Aves > Charadriiformes > Scolopacidae > Scolopax > Scolopax mira. The sequence goes on from BJBW01001982.1 coordinate 241,478, forward strand.
AAGTAGGCAGACATCCCAAAGAGCCCTGCAGGAGTCGATAGCAAATGTCACTTGAGATTTAGATCCCTGTCAGACACTGTCATTCTGGCACTTCCCAAAACACCATGTTCTTAAAGGATTTGCTTTATAAATACGACCGGCCAGTCTCAACACTGTCTGTGAGATCTCTTCTGGGATGCCATTGCAGGCTCCCGCAGCCGAGCTGAGGCTGATCTTGAGGAATGCCAGTAGAGGGCAGAGACTTCCAATACATTGGGGAGATTTCTCTGCTGCAAGGAATATTCTAACTGCTTTCTCTGTGGCAGCGAGGATTTTAACCCTGCAGCAGCCCCTATCGAGTGGCTCATTCTCCTTTCTTGCTTTATTGCCCACAGTCCAAGCTTTCTGGCCTTTCCTACACCAGGCACACACAGCCTATTAGGTACTACCACTTCTGTCTGCTTCAAACAAAACAAAACACCACGAGAAAAAACAACAAGCAGCACCACCACACACAAAAACCCAACGAAAATAGAAGGCAAGGCTGAGGAGGGAGTCCCACAGCAGGGCGTAGCATTGCTGTTATCAGCAAGTGGATTGTCAATCAGTGCTCTGTAACACAGCTTTAAGGAAGGGAAACAGATTATTTAACTTCTGTCCTGCACGTAGGGTTAATGATTTCCTAACCTAACCAAAAGAACCAGCATCCATTCAGACCAGACTAGTATTAACAAAGAGATGGAATATTGAGACATAAAAATTAATCACTTTCGGGCTTTGAATGTGGAAGTTTTAACTCCTTTGCTATGAAACGAAGGAATAGATAATATTTTAAAAGTATTATTTCGGAGGGAACAAGCAGTATCAAGGAGTATCAAGCCACATAACTGTCATTTCTATGGTTTAATATTAGTTATCCAGTGCCTCCTGTAGATGTGAACTACACTACTAATCACAGTATTTTCCTTGTATGAACTTCCTCTTAAATACCATTATTAAATGCGTATCAGAACATTTTTACAAATGAAAAGTATAGAAAAACCTTAAGATTGGAGCCCCTGCTTTCTGTTCCTGCTTCAGCTACTGGTCTGCTGGAAGACTTTGAATACATCTCTGTATCCGTGCCTCATATCCTAAATACTTTGAGATCTACTGATCTCAATCAGAATGCATGAATTAAGTACTGTTATCTCTCTGTGAGAGCATAATAGAGGCTCAAAATACCTCTTTTGTCATCAGTCTCATTGCAATTGGTGTAAAATTGTGAGCACAAACCAAAGTCCCGAGGAAGTAATACAAACGGGCCCTGGATCCACATGAGTTGTTAGCCTAACAGTTAGCTTTTTTATTTAAGCCCATACGCAAGCATCACCTGGGAGAACACAGTCTCTTTGACCCTCAAGAGGGTACTTTTTTTCCAAATTGTTAAGATCCTTCTCCATCCTCCACGGGAAGAATGACCAGACTCAAACAAAGCAGTCTGTAACCCAGCAGGTGTTAATCACCTACTTTATCCACGTTACCTGACAAATAGCTTTAACGCAGCTAGTTTTTGTGAATAACCAGTTTTCTTTCTCCTTATGATCTTGCCCCCCCCCCCCCCCCCCCCCAAAACTTCCCGTTTGCAAATTTAGGCCTATCTTCAACCAAAGTGTTACCCTGTGAACCTTTACACCATCTGGATAGCTAGCGTGTCGGGAAACCACGCTATTAGCAATAGGAGGCTACACAGACGTGTAAAAACATGTCTCCTGCCCCCTTCCCCAGTCTCAGCTTCCCTTATTTTCCCTGTGGATAACTGTCTCGCAGCCCAAATTTCCTCAGAGAGGTGTCAGGCAGCGTAGGAGGTTGAGGTGCTGTGTGTCTAATGGTTTTTTATTCCACTTTGCCTACTGGGAAATGAACACGAATTCAGAGGCACAGGGATGGATAGAAGTATCTTTCAGAGAGTAAGAGATGAATTTTCAGAGGAAGTAACAGTAAGTCTTTCACGAGGCTCTCATACCTTTTGAAACAGTGTTTAAAATTGGAAGAAAACAGGAATTGCCATTCTCAAAATGCCCACTGTTCATTCCCAGCGGGGGCTGAATTTTCAAATTAACATCTTCTCCTTAACCTTTTTGCACACAGTTTAGTTGCCAAAAACAGTGGGCTTCAGAGAAGGGGCTACACCTGTTTTTCTAATGTCTGGTTTCCCAGTTGTTAAGTGGTTTAAGTCAATACTTTCTATTCGGGCAGAGATACCAGGTGCGTCTGCTGTTAGGTAAATCTGCTACAGCCAAATTACTGAGGTAAGCACCTGCAGGATTAAGGCTTTCTAAAAGCTGTAGCAAATTTGAATTACATTCCATCATTTAATGCATTAATTTCACCTGAACCATAGTCAACAGGGAACAGATGAAAAGAGAGCAATTGCTTTGTGCATGGCTGCATTCTGTGGATTTCATGCAGAGTCTCTGAATGCAGCTAAACACAACATGATTAGGAAAATTCTTAATGTTTAGGGTTTTTTTTCCTATAATGATTTTTTTCACTGAGGCATTTACAGGGTAGTTTTGAAGTTCAGCAGGAAGAAAGGGGCATTGATCTTGAGTAGTTTTGTTCCACTTACTCATTGTTAAACTTATTGTTCTTTGTCCTATTAGGTTGGGTTGTTTTGGTTCTATTATTTTTTTTTTTCCTGAGATCTCAATCAAAAACTCTTTATGTGGGGTGTGATTCCAGCCACTGTGATTATAAGTTGCTTTGGATTGCTGAGCAGAGTGGAACTGCCAACAAGGAGAGGGTCTCTGGTGGGGTCATCTCACGCTTAGAGCGTTAGAACCTCATTTATTCTAATGGAGAACAGGTGGGAACAATTCTGGAGGGCGGTGGTGTTACTGAAGGCTGGGGTAAAAGGAATGAGTGAAACCAGAAGAGCAGACATGGATGTGGGGAAGAGGGAGGTTACTCTTCAAGTTGAAGGTAAGAATATGAACCTAAAAGCTTATGTAGTAAGAAGCAGAGCTGTGCAATACTCTTGTTTTTCCTGTTGAGTAACAGAGCAAACCTGGGTTTGTTCTGGCTCTGGTTGGTAGGGTTTGGTGTGGAGGTATCAACAGCATACAGAAAGATCTATGTGTTAGGTAAAGATGCAAATTGTGGATTTATGAGGGGGGGAAAAAGCTTAAGAGAGGTGAATTTTGAGATAAAAATTAGCCAAAGCAGGCATGAATGTTAATAAGGTATTTTTCTCTCTTGTTTGATTCTTTCTGGGTTAAGGGAATCAAGATTTTGTTCTTTATGCGTGAAAAAAACCAACTAACTGGGTCAATCTCCAATACAGTGAAAATTAACATGTAGGTGAGAGAAACAATGTATCTGTTCCACTCAGAAAAGAGTCTATTTTAACTGCTGACTTGTATTTCCTGATCAGGGAAGGGTATGTTAACTTCAGAAACCAACTCTCGTTGTTATGCAGCCCTCTCAGATGTGTGTAATGTGTTTCATAAGTGAGCAGAACAGTCCACCATTTTGATGGAAAGCATCTCCGACTGTACAAAATGGGTGTTAAAAGATTATCAGGTGCTTATTGGCAGCACAAATTGTGATTTGGATTAAAAAAATAATGTTTTAGTTAAATCATTATATGTTTCAGGGGAAACACATGGGTTTGAATTGTACATCATTCTGCTCGTACCAGGAGGTGGAATGCTTGTAACATCACTGCAGAAATTAAAATGGTTCCTTTCACTGTCAGCATCTTATAATCATAGAATTGTAAGCTCTGCTGCTCCAGGCAGTTACAATTTCTGGGGGGAAACTAGAGGTATAAGGAGGACTCGGTGGAAGTAGTGGGTAAGAAAGAGAAGAGAATGACCAAGTCTGGAACATGGTGACCTATAAAGTTAATTGGCTAATGGAGAGAGACACAGAAAACGGAAGATAAAGTCTAGGGTCATTCTGTAGCTGGCAGACAAATCCACCTCCACAGTTTTCCACCACTGACATCTATGGCCCTCTATGTTCTCAGTTGCATCTTATTTCCTTGGTTGCAGACTTATTTCAATAATAGCAGCCTTCCCATTATGTCTCTTGCTTCTGCTTCTTTGCATCCCTCTTTTATTGTGAGAGTAAGAGATGAAGTTCAGCCTCTCTTCAGTTCTTCCCACTTTCCAGAAGGCACTTGGATAACTTGTCATAACCAGTATGAAATACCACACAGGGAGAGACTCTGCACGTTGCTAGCAATGCTTCAGTACTTGCATTGGTGATGGAACTGGCAGTTTGAGTTGTTAGTACCCTGAGAAGGATGTTCTCCATGGCTACTAGTTTAATAGCCTGAAGTTGTGAAATGTTTCACGGCAAGTGCAGTGAAAATCAAACTACAAAATGTCCAATTTGTTGCTGCTCTCCACAGTCGATCTTATCATATCAAAAGCCCTGTCTGTGTAGCGGTTTGGAATCGTTTTTTGAACACAGAGTTGTATTCCATGCACTGAAAAATTACTGTTGGAAAACTAAATGTTTCACTCAAAAGTTTTTGGCTAATCGGGTGTTTCTTGTCAAATGAAGTAATGTAAGATAAAGTTGATCTTATACGTTTCAAAACGGATTCTAGCAGTGTTAGTGTCACATCTGTGATTCGTTTTAGCCAATGGCACTAACTTTAGGCATGCTAAACAGAAACATCCTAAAAAAAGGTATACTTCTACTGATACAACTCCTAAAGTCCCTATAGGTCCTAACCCTGAATACGGTTTAGTGATCTCCACTGTCACGCAAACCAGCCAGATATTTTGGGCTGGAGTATGGGCTAGTTTTAAGTTAACCTAGATATGGGATGAGTAGAGGCATCACAGGTCAAGGTTCAATCTGAGCCATTTACTTAACTTAGAAACAGTTAAAAAAAATTAATAATAATGCACCTATAACCTTCTTCCCTAAAATGCCTTAGAGATTTAGACTGGTCAGAAAGGAATAAGACAAAAGAAAATCTTGTTTATTCTGCTAATTTTCATTTTGGTTACAGTTAGCAATGAGTGTTTCAAGTTAGTGTGCCTGTTTCTGTCACGGTTAGTATAGCTCTTCCTTGCTCTTATACTTGATTCTTAAACTCTTTCCCAAAATGTTCTGTACTGCCTACTGTTGGAAAAAGGATGCCAAAGCAGATTGACTTCAGCTTTGCTGTAATATGCTAGTTTTTAAATTTTTTGCTTTTTCACATCTTGCTACTAAACTGATGTAGGTTCAATTTAGAAATTAGAATAAGGCTCTGGTCATTAGATCCATGAGGCTTTGGAGCAGCCTTCTCAGTGGGATTAGAGAAGGGCACTTGGCCTATCATCAAGATGGAGCTTGTTAAATTCATAAGTATTGCGTGATGTGACCATGTGTGACATGGTGGCAAGGCTCCTAGTCCTAGGAGCTTTCTTCGTTCCAGTGTTTCTTATGCAAAAACCCCCACAACGGTCTGCTCTTCAGGAGTCTCTTTTGCACTTCTGGAAACAAGGAATAAGCTCTTTAAAGAAGATGAGATGAGTGCTGGCAGTGGAGATAGCGACAATGCGCCTTTCTCTTGAGGATAAAACAAGAAGATATATTTATTCGATGGCAGATGTCAAGAGTCGTGGAAATTAAGGATTAAAAATCATTTATGTGGGAAACAGATTTTACATCTCTCGACTTCTATTTTGAAAGCGTGTCACATTAATGAGCCGTCATCTAAATGCATCATGGGAGCAAAGGATATGAGAGAGGCTGTGCACCAACGGTGACCTACATCCCGGGGCACACCAAAGCCACGGCAACGTCAGACGGGATCTTCAGATTGGCCTTTTAACTGTCAGCCACATGATTTGTAGCTGGCTGGAGCAAGGACGAGAAAGCCAGCATTTCTATTAATGTGTAGTAGGTTAAGCACACACATGAAAGGGGGGGAAAAAGCAAAAATAAATTGGCAGCACTGATGTTTTTATTCAGATTGTGTCTTGAAAATGGGAGGTTCCCACTCTCACCTCCCATTTCTCTAATTGCCCACTGTTGGTTAGGAATGGCTCTTTTTTGTTGTTTGTTTTTTTCCCTTCCTCTGGAGGAGAAAAAAAAGGCAGATATGAAACATGGGTTTAAAAGATGTGCCACATAAAGGTGAGGACAATATTTCCATTGTCTGTAGACTGTCAACTCAAACAGGCAGAGGTTGACTCTGAGCTAAGGTGGGAGTTACAACCTGTGTACCAGCCCTTGAGAAACAGGAATATATTTTTTTTAATCCAGTCTTTTCAGTCTTTAAACTGTTTGAGATGCTTCTTGCTGACTCTCCTTGAGCACATCAGCACGAGCCAGGTGTGCCTCTTTGGTGTTGTGCATCCTTCTCGTGGTCCTGTTCTCTTCTTGTGGAGCGCCGGGCAGGGCTGTGTGGGGAGGGGGTATCAGCAGCACAGAAATGTGTTTCTGGCTTCATCTGCTGAGGAGAGGGGAAGCCAAAATTCTGATGTGATGTGACATGATGTCTGATGTGAAATATGTACCGATTTTCTCTTTTCAAAGAGACTCTACGCCCAGGAAGGGTTGGTTATGTCATTGGTGTGTGGGCAGGCGCTTAAGGGGTGGGAGCAGAGACAGGTCTTAGATGGAAGATCTCTGTGGGAGAACTTGTAGACTGTTGAGACTTGTAGAACACTCGGTCAAACTGATCAAATATCTGGGTGAGACATTTCTGTGTTACTTCTGTTGTTGCAGTGTGTTATTGCTGGTTGTGCAGGACCTGACTGCTGCACCTGTGGAGTGAACAGCTGTAGGCACTTGGGTAGCAGGTCTCGTGCTCCTTATACTGGTTGAACTGGATGTCTTTCTGAAGACAAGGGATGGGAATCAGAAAAATAAGATGAAAAGCTGCAGTAGTTAGCAAAATCCATTTTAGCAGACATTGCATTTCTCCATGACACAGATCTGCTGTTGCTGATGTTATGAATAATGGTTTACTGTCGTGGAGAGGACCATTTCTATTAAGGTGAATCAATTGCAGGTGAAGTGCACTAGATGCTCTCTGCATCTAGTCCTCAAGGCTAGGAGCTACTCCTACTTTGTCAGTAATTTTTTAACCATCACTCCTATCATCAATAGCCTGAGAGACAAGCAGCAACATTTCCTTGCCCCTGACATAGGCAGCCTCGTCAGACACAGATAAATGTAAATTATAGCCTACTCTATGAGGCTAAAATTGCCCTCTAGCAGAGCTCTCTAAGCCCTTCTTCCCCCTCGAACTGAGATCTTTAAAGCATATGAATGGAAATGAAATTGCTGAAGTGACAAAACCACAGTTCCAAACAGCCTTTATATCTATTTAACAATCTGAAAATCTTGCTCATTGTCTCTGCAGGTGAATAGAACGAGTTCTAGTGTGAAGAGAGGATGAGTGAGTCTGAGCATGCAGTGCATTAGAGGAGGGCAGGAGGCACCACCGATAGCTCTTCAGTTTAATGATCAACTAGACCCAATTTCTTCTCGTAGTGTACAACAGTAACTCCCTACCTTGCTCCAGACTAATCTTTTGTAAAACTGTTGGTGGGAAAATGTGGGACTGGTGATGGATAGACATTCATCTTGGACTTTGTCCCTTAGAGACCTACAGGGCCTTACTATTCCATCCATCGCATATTTTTTTTTTCCCTAGGTATACTTTGTAGTATTTGCATGGATACAGTTTTGAATCTAGACCTTCTTGAAATGATTCAGAGAAGCCAAATCCTACTTGGATACTAGCACTTTGTGGTAAACTCAAATTTTTCATTGCCTTGTTCAGTTACTGCTGACTCAAATGAGCTTTCATTCTGTGTGTTCCCATACACTAGTGTGCAGCATCAGGGAACTACAGATCCAACCTGCTCATGACCAGACTCACCTAAATGTCACCCTGTAACCATGTATTTATCAATTAAAAAAAAACCCCGAGAGATAAAATTATCTATCACGTGGCAGTAAAGGCTTGTGGGGAGGTAAATAAAGCAGGATCAGAGATGCTGAGTTAAGTGGGAACTTAATTTATGCAACCTAGGAGAAATAGAACATATTGTGGCTGGAGGTTCACTGTATATCTGAAGTTAGGCAGAACCAAAGCAAGAAGCTATCTTTTAAAATGTCTTATATGCCCAGGCTTGATACAGAAGTCTCTGATAAGGACTTTATCAGATCCTTTAGGGTGGTTCTGCTGTCATCACAAAAATAAAATCACCAATATCCAATATTCATATAAACAGTCATTCTCTAAATAATGTCAGAGTCCCAGGAGTCCTTAAAGATCTCAACTGGGAGATGAATCCATGCACACGAAGCATTTCAAGTTTTATTTTGGAGATTTGACGTGGCGGATGTTCAGGTTTAGACATTTCCTTCATTTAATTCTGTTCCGTAGGTAACTTGATCTACCAAAACAGGTTGTCTCTTCAGGGGAATTACAACACTGCCTACTTCAAGAAAGGGAGGAAAAAAAGCCATGGGTAGAATCAGATGTTTTTTAAAAGCTCATTTAAAAAAGGAAAAAAATGTAATACTTTGTAATGTCTGAAAGGCTTGATTTAAGGCATAATTACCACCCAGTCTATTTCTTTTTTTTTTTTTTTACTAATGTAATGAAATTTCAATTTTTTTTCCACTTATACCTAAGTCTGTAACGAGGACATTCAAGCTAACTTAAAGATGTAAATAGATTATAAGTGCATTTTGTGAAATTAGAGAAAATAGAAATTATTTTAATATATACTACATTAAACTGTATCAAACAGCTTTCAAAAGCTGCCCTTTCAGATAGGGCAGATGGGGAAAACCTGTCCTCTTCCTTTGCTTCTGCCCAATGCTTTGGCTGTGTAAGTGTATATTAAAAAAAAAACAAAACCCAAACAAACAAAAAAACCCCCCAAACAAACAAAAACCCAAATAAGAATAAAGTAAGTCTGAGGAAAAGTTGCTGCATGCATTTTTCCCTTTTCTTTTTTTTTCAAAAGAGGAAATAGGGAATAAAGATCTCAAATAGCTAATGAGGAATTTAATTGTGACTAAAACAAATTTGTTTTTCTATAAGAAACATAGATGTAAAAATTCCCATCTGTTTTACCAAGAAGTACTGAAACTTGTCTTTTGAGCTAATTACTAGTTCTGAAATAGTTGAGAAAAAAACTATAAAATGCTTTTCTTCTTTATTTCTGTCAGCTTTAGGGTGCGGTTTCCCCCTTCATGGCATAGGAGAAAGACAGTGATAATGATAAATATATTGATATAGGATCCAAATGCTTTTCCAGACTATATTTTCTTTAAAAATACACTATATTGGAATGTTGACAATCTGAAGATTGCATGGAATATTAAGATAATGTGCATTTACAATCTGCTAAGTATAAAACACAAGAAGAAAAGTACTGGATGAATGTTTTTTGTTTGCATAATAAAAATATTGCGCCAAATCACAGGCAACTTAAGAAAGTCATTTAGTCACAGTAGATAAAAAGTATTAGTTTTCTTACATTTACCCGGCAGCAAAATGCTACACAGGCTTTGTCTGTCTCCAAGATCTATCATCTTGTGTTCCAACTCTGTGTGTTCCTTCTTATTACTCCAAACTCCCAAGAGTGTTTATTCACAGAAACCTTTTCCGCTATTGCCAACGTTGTTCCACTGGTAGGAAGATCAGTAAGATTAGTGGCTCCTTGTATTCCCTGAGTTTTCATGCTTCTCTTCGCCCTTCAGTGTTGTCAGCCATGGTCTGGTAAAGATTGCAGATCGTTGCTGTAGAGCATCATGAGATGGGGCTTTTATTTCACGGATTCCAAAATCACTTGTCTTCTCATTGACTTACGTTTTCTTTTTGACTATGGAAACGGTTAGGACTAAGGAATTCTGTGAAAGGAGAAGGGAGGAAAGAATGGATGAGAGTGGATATTGGATGGCTGTTTTTACTAGTAAGAGGGATTAATGGGGTAAAAACTCTTGTAGAATCTTCCCAGACAAAAAGGATTTATCCACATAACACCACCAGAATTTTTTTCCCCTTAGGCTTATGAATGTTCCTTCAGTTTGCTTAAGAAAGGAATGTTTTTTGCCTTTCTTGTGGTAGGTACATGGAAGCTTATGTACGGACAGCATTGTTTCACACTAAATTTCAAAAAAAACGTTGGGATAGGAAGGGAGGGACTCTAGTCACCATTCAGCCAACAACGGAAGGAGGCTGTTTAGAATCTGAACAAGAACAATCTGTGCCTGTCTATTGCATGGGCACAGACTAAGCGAGGGGCACCAGGGGGTCCTGCTTCTTCACCTAGTCGTGATTCTTCATAACTTTTCATTTAGACATAAACAATATTTCTGTAGTTATAGAGCAAGAGGTGCAAGTCGCTAAGGAACGCATGGAGACACTATATTTTATGGAACTACAAAGCTGGAGTTTTAACTGGCTTTGCTGGTAAGATGCACATCCATAGCTCAAAATAATCTTGTCCCCTAAAAACTTAATTTAAAAAGTCTTCTATGTATGTTAAGGTGAAAATGATTTCCTGAAAATAATTAATTAGGTAACATATTTTAATAAAAGTAAAAAAAAATATTTGTTATATTTTTATATACCTGCGGGCATTGTGCAAGTTAAATGCAAGCAAATATTTAATTGCTAGCATATTGGAAGATATTGAAAGACTAGAGCTTAATAGTGAATGCTCTATAAAAGTGAGTTTAATTGGTGCCAGAGCAAGGATTTTTTTTAAAACTGTTTAATAGGGTAGATAGAAGCTTAATAGAGTAACTATGCTATTATGAAATTCTCTGTCTTGTTATTAAACACCTTTGTCCCTTTTGCCTCCCAGTAAGTTCTTGGATCATAATTTGAGATGTACCATATTTGGATGTTTAGCTTTGATGGTCATACTAGTTCCTCTGACAATTTAATCATAGAATCGTGGAATTATAGAATGGTTTGGAAGGGAGTTAAAGAGCATCTTTAAGGAGCCATGGGCTGTCACACCTCCCACCAGAGCAGGTTGCTCAAAGCGCCCTCCAGCCTGGCCTTGAACCCCTCCAGGGATGGGGCAGCCACAGCTTCTCTGGGCAGCCTATTCTAGTGTCTCACCACCCTCAGAGAAAATAATAATTCCTTTCTGGTATCTAATCTAAATCTCCCCTCTTCCACTTTAAACCCATTGCTCCCTGTCCTTTTGCTATAGTCCATGATAAAGAGTCCTTCTCCAGCTCTCCTGTAGTTCCCTTCAGATAGTGAAAGGCTGTTATAAGGTCTCCCCAGAGCCTTCTCTTCTCCAGGCTGAACAACCCCAGCTCTCTCAGCCTGTCCTCATAGCGGAGGTGCTCCAGCCCTCTGATCATCCTTGTGGCCATCTGCTGGACCCATTCCAACAGGTCCATGTCCTTCCTGTGTTGAGGACTCCGAAGCTGGACACAGTTCTCCAGGTGGGGTCTTGCGAGCGCAGAATAGAAGGGTAGAATCACCTCCTGTGACCTGCTGGCCACACTTCTCTTGATGCAGCCCAAGACACGGTTGGCTCTCTGGGCTGCCAGTGCATGTTGATGGCTCATGTTGAGCTTTTCATCCACAAGCACTTCCAAGTCCTTCTCCTCAGGGCTGCTTTCCAGCCGTTCTCCATCCAAACTGTATTTGTGCCTGGGATTGCCACGTCCCAGGTGCAGGATCCTGCACTTGGCTTGGTTAAACTTCATGTGATTTGCACAAGCCCACCTCTCCAGCCTGTCCAGGTCCCTCTGGATGGCATCCCTTCCCTCCAGTGTGTTGACTGCACCACTGAGTTTGGTGTCATTGGCAAACTTGCTGAGGGTGCACTGTACCCCACTGTCCATGTCTCCAACAAAGATGTTGAACAGCACTGGTCCCAATTAGTAATTTTAAAAAATTCAAATAGAGTAGGGAATTCCAAAGCTGGTTTGCTCTGTTATTTCTCAGTTTGTTCATTTGTGTTTGTTGTCTGTTTGGTTCTTATCCTTCTTTTCTTCCTGGAAAAAGAAAAAACTTTGTAGAATTATCTAATTTTTTTCTTGGTATAGGGAGGAGAAAAATGCATGCAGTGCTCCTGTCATGGAGTTAAAGACAGAAAATCTTCAACACTGAAGTTCTCTTTTTCAGAGCTTTACCTAAAAATATAAAATGTAAGTTGTAGATACGATATATTTCTCAAGGAACTATTACACATCTCTTTTCCAGAGTTTGGCTTCTGTGTGAACAAGGCAGATGGTAATTTTAGGTGAAGACCATCCTGAATGCAAAGTTTTCCTCGCTCTTAATTTATTCCTAGTCCCAAATTTTGACAAACTGGATATGCAGCACAATGAATAGGAACTTGTAAAGGACTGGATGGCCATGCCCTTGCCATAGACACTTTCGCCTCCTGCAAATAAGTCTTTGTCCCTTTAACTGGAGAGATCCAAAGCCATTGAGAGAAGGTCTGAGCAGCAGAACAACTGCACCCTTGACACACACAGACCAAAGCTCTTTGCCCAGGTGTAGGTAACCTGGCAAAAAGAGCTTTGCTTTTTTTTTTTTTTTTTGTGCCAAAGGCAGGCAGGAGAAACGGTGCCCATTGTAACCCTCTTCTAGAAGAGGTTACAAAAGCTTTCAAATCACTTTGTCTCCTGTAGGAGCCATTAGGACAGGCTTTGCTGCCACATGCTGTGCCTTCTGGCCCTCTTGCTAAGGAAGGGTCTCGGGAGCAGGCAGTGGGAGGGATGGATTGACCTGTGGTCGGCATCAGCAGTGTCCCCCTGCTTGGCTGCCACCTCTATGAGTCCCTCAAGGCTTTTTGCTTTCACCTCTGCTGCTGGACTCTAGATTTACTGAATTTGCTGAATATCCGTGTGATTTATATCTGTTCTATCTCTTAAAAAAAGCAAAAAGCCTGCTTTGTAGGGCTGGTACATTTACCATGTAGACACCCAAGTAACTTTCCTGAAAGCAAAAGTAAACAATAATCTCACTGAGAAGGATTAAGAAGACACATGAGGTCTAGAACCTGAAGTTCAGGAACCACAGAGAATATAGGTTCTGAAAGATTCTGGACACAATTCTTCTTTGTTGATTCCCAAGGTCTGATTTTTACACTCTCCATAAAAATGCTCAGTATATGTTATTCTGTGTTACATTGTAGAAACCATAAAAATATCTATACTAAAATTACTCTTGTTCTTTTTTTTTCCCGCTCTTTAATCCAGCTTGACTCTGAAGCTAAATAACACTAAAAACCTGTGTGATGAGCAATATGCAAACCTGTTAACCTCAATTCAAGGAGACTGTATATCCTGAAACTTAAAGGAGAAAATCTGACTAATAAACATTCATCTTGTCACTGTAAAAATGACACATTTTACTTGTTAATATACAATATGCAGTAGATGTAGCTATAGCATGTATTACAATTCATAGTACTCTTTCTGGCTTTGAAATTTCATTAAATCATGCAGTACCATACTAATAATTAGACATCCAAAATAAAGTGAATGTATACCGACAGGCAGAAACATGAGAAATAAGAGATCACCATAGGTAATAAGTCTTTCCAGAGTTACAATTGCATTTGTAATCTGTTCATACCGAGAGTATGATGTTTGCTCAAGTGACTAAGACTGTTAGGCCCCTCCACCATCCCTGGAGGTATTCAAGAGACAAGTTGACATGGTGCTTGGGGATATGGATTAGTAGAGGATTGGTGGTGTTTTGGGTGTGGTGTGGGGTTTGTATAGGGTTTTTTTGTTTGTGTTTTGGGGTTATTTTGTTATTTCTTTTTTTCATTGGTTGGACTAGATGATCTTAAAAGGTCCCTTCCAACCTAGGTGATTCTGTGATTCTGTAAGCAATAAATGGCAGCAAAATAGCAATGCTGATTTCATAAACGTGGCAAGTCTAAAACTTGTCTCTTCCTTTGGCTGCTGCTTGGGCTATTCTGTTCCTCGCCTTAGCCTGGGGACCCAACAGCCACGTGCTACAGCAAGTCTCTGAAGGAGCAGTAATGATGCAGGATGGGTCTGGTACCTAAATAAAGGGAAATTAATTTTAAAATTTGCTGGCCTGTGAGATAATCACAGGAGCACACGTGTATTGGTATGCCAGTAGTGTGGTAGCACTTCTTCTGTACCATCACCACTCTTTATTTTTCCCTCTTATATATACCTCTGATTCATGATTATTTTTTTTTTTCAGTGTTATGTCAGAATTAGTTCAGTGAAAGATGCCTGCTGGGTCTAGATTGCTGGCACTATGCTCTTGTGATTTGACATAAACAGACGTTCAGGAGTGAATAGCTGTCTTGCCATCACTGCAGCCTTATGCTGTACATAAAACAATTTCAACAAAGGCTAAATTACTCTTCCTTTAAGCATGCCTGCTTTCTGTTCCACGTATTACTGACAATCTACTAAAGAAGAAAATTACAGTCAAAAATCACGGCAATTCAGGTTGCCACCGGATAGAGAAAGCAGCCATACAAAACTTTAATTATCACAGTACGTGGAAGAAAAATTTACCCACGTTTTCCTTAAACTGAAGAGCAGTGTCTTGCACAGTGTTACTTCTGGGCTAATGCTGAAATGAGCTTTGGAAAGTAAATCAATGAATAAAGGCTTAATACAGTAGATTTATGTATGCTGTCAGTTTCTAGGCAATATAATTATTGTCAGTTTTCTGCCTCTAGCTACTTCTTCAGCTTCTGGGAATAATGAGAGAATGTGTTCAGCCATGTGACTTTTTTTTTTTTCCTTTACAGAGCTAACCACTGTTTCCCCTTTAGTGCATCTTGCATTTTAAGGAGCCCTCACATGCTATTCCACGAGAATTTTGTAAAATACCATGTGACAAAAAAACCAATATCACTTTACAGTATTGTAGCTGAAGTGGTTTTGCCCATTGCATAAGCTGCAGAGAAATCAATGTCGAGCTTGGATCCACAGAAACTGCTGTGCTGCCTTAAATAAGCTGGAAGTCAAAAAAGATGTAACCCCTCAGCTTTAGAGAAAGCTGTGGAGTGACCATAGGACAGATGGGTTTGACTCACGATGACAATGCACTGGGTAGTCAATCCCATCTGAAAATTATTTATTCGAGGCGTTCTTGCTTTCTTCTCTCTCTTGCTTATTGTCCTCTCTTTATACAGCTAGCCCGGAATGATCCCAGTTTGGATGGCTGTCCATAGAGCAGGCTTACATCTGGCTGGGAGAGGTGGTGAATGAGTGCCCCGTAAAGTCTATAGATTAGCAGAAGTTTAGTGTTTGGTCGTTCCAGAGAAGCAGGACTGCTTTTTCTGATTTCTAGTCTTGATCTTGGGCAGAAGAACAGACATTTCTTAAAAGTGTTTTTCATGCATTTTTTTTTTCCTTTAAAATTAAAGTGCAGCGAGGATTGGTTTTATTTTGTAATTCTGTGACATTGTGAGAAATGACTGAATAAATCCAGGGCACTGTCATTTGAACATGCAAAGTCACATAGGTTAAAGTGGTGTGTAGCTTTCATTACTACTTTTCTATTCTGTCTTCTCTTCCTTATAGAGCCATGAACTTTGGATCAAAATACTCACAGGGGTGTATTTGTAACTAATAATGCATGTTTGTATTCGGAATCATGTTCTGGCCTGGCTGCTCTGTTAATTTTGGGTAAGAAAGGCAAAGCGATCTGTCTTTTGTAGTCTGGGGTTTACTAACATGGAGGGATGTGATCGGTAACATCTGAGGTCAGACTAACTGGTTTCAGCTGCTGACTGTAGAATTAATGATCTCCCTGATTCATTGGAGGGAGGCAGGGGAAAAACACCTTGTGAAAAGCAACAACAAAATGACTTGTTGTCTATAGGAACTGTAGCAGAGAGAGTTTTTTGATCTGGATTTTTTTTGTTTTGTTTGTATGTTAAAGAGCTCTTTTATTCCTGCTAAGAGGTAATTATTTTCATGTCTTGGTAATTTATGTTGCAAAGTAGAAACATGATGAAAACCTTCTGAGCCTTAAAATTTTCTTTATAACTTTGTGGAAAAGAAATGATACACCGTTCTTTGTATTTCAAAATTATAGAAATTCTAAATTATTATGATTTCTAGAAATGATAAAAATTAAAGTGCTAAAATATGGGAACTTGCCAATATTTTTCCTGTTGTTTTGATAAGACCTGACTGGAAATTAAAAAGTTAGGTCAAAATCAGACACAGTATCTCAAAGATTTATTTAAAATTTCAGGGTTATAGTTCTGTAGAATAAACATGCCCAGGGTGGTGCAGTTGGCCACCATAAAACTTTTATGCTTTAAAGTCTAAATGGCCAAAGAGATGGTTTTGACTGTGATATACTTGTAATGCACTGACACTTGTGGTGTAAATGTGGCATCAATCCTCAAAGAAGTCTATGAGAGCTTAACACAGCAAATGTAAAATGCACACTGTGAGGTAAGACCTTTCACAGAAGTGCTTGTTGTGTCAGTGGGTGTCTGCATCAGAGTTGCCCAGATTCTTAATTCTGGTTTAGGTTTTCAGTGGAAAAGGAGAAGGATTTCACTGAATACAACACCTATTTCTATATATCACAAAGTTATTGGAACCGTTAATAGGATTTGTTTTCCTTGATAAAAGGGTGTGTTAAACCAGGATTAAAATGTGCTATGTGGAGTTATTTTAAGATATTTGCACAGTAGCTTCTAAAGCCATTATTAGAGACAATAAGATTAATAATAAAAGGATAAGCTTCATTTTCAGCCACACAAGGTGAAGCTTAGTATTATGTATTTTCATGAGAACTAGGCAAACATTTCAAAGGACTATAAAACAACATTTAGACGACTATCAACACTGTAATGAGCAGTGGATATACAGGAAAAAAAAATTGAGAGGTGCCTAACCTGGGCACAAGTTAACTCAGAATCTGTGTGAATTTACTCATCTCTGTGGGTTGTCATCTATATTGGAAGAACATTTTTGAAAAAAAAAAAAAGGAAAAAACACTTAAAGAACAACAAACTTTGAAAATGCCTTTCTTACATATAAAACAACAGAATCATAGAATGGTTTGGGTTGGAAGGCACCTTAAAGATCATCCAGTTCCAACCCCCCTGCCCAGGGCAGGGACACCTCCCACCAGACCAGGTTGTTCAAAGCCCCATCCAGTCTGGCCTTGAACACGTCCAGGGATGGGGCAGCCACAGCTTCTCTGGGCAACCTGTTCCAGTGTCTCACCACTGTCAGAGAAAAGAATTTCTCTCTGGTATCTAATATAAATCTCCCCTCTTCCAATTTAAAACCATTACCCCTCGTCCTATCACTCCATTTACTGACAAAGAGTCCCTCCCCAGCTCTCCTGCAGGCCCTCTTCAGATACTGGAAGGCTGCTATAAGCTCCCCAGTTGGGGAGCAACCCCAACTATCTCAGCCTGATCCTCATGGAGAGGTGCTCCAGCCTTCTCATCATCTTCCTGTACCCACTCCAACAGCAACAGGTCCATGTCCTTCCTGTGCTGAAGTCTCCAGAGCTGGACTCACTATCCCAGGTGAGCTCTCATGAGAGCAGAGTAGAGGCACAGAATGTATGAACTTGGGGTGGTCCATATGCCAGGACAAGGGAATTTCACGTCACTGTTGCTGCTCTATTTTGTGAATAACATAATAGTTATAAGAACTGCTTTCCCTGACAAATGAGAGGGGGGCTAATCAGTAAATTCTTACTCCACAGACTAATTTTATGTACTGGCTCCAGCTCTACATGCTTCCTTTGTAGCCTCCTTTACAGATGGAGGTATGATTCAGCTGCTTCTCAGCAAACAAGAAACATTACAGTCAATACAGGATCTCTCACTGAAATTGAATATTTCTTTGCAGTTCAGATTCAGCCTGAATAATCTTGTGCTCCATTGCTTCAGGTTCCTCCAATAGGCAGTGCTTGAATTTGGCTGCTTGAACCAGGAGATGACAGAAATGTTAGTGGCAAATGCAAAGGTTGTCCAAGGCACAAAATAAACTGGGCTTTGTTTAGGGTGTTCTCCTTTTTATTCATTTGTTATACAGCCACATGATGTCCTGCTTTGCATTTGAAAATCAGAAATTCACTTCTTGATTAAAGTTACCCACATAGCTATAACTATGCTAAAATTTTATCCTTGTTCTTACATTACAGTTTTTTTTCTTTATATATCCTTGCTGTGATTGTAGCAGCTGTTAGCACCTACCACATATAGCGAAGTCCATCTGGAATGAACATTATGCTCATTTAGGATGGGGTAGAGGTGTTCCTTGCCATGTCAAATCTATTTGTTTCACCAAGTTTTTATTACTAATTTGTATTTTTACAATCATACTTTTTCGGTGCAGGGATCTTAGGCTTCTTGATTGTACAGTGGCATTATCTGAAAGACCCCAAAATACTTTCATTTCAGTGATGAAATGGAATTTGTTTCAGACATTGGTTTGAGTTCTCCCAGAAGAATCTGGGATCCTCCGAGCTCCACCTTTGACAAACTTGTCTTCAGCCTTTACCAAACCTGTTTTTTATATAATTGTCTCTGGAGAGAGTTTCATGAAGTCAGGTCTCTTCTGGCAGAACATGTAACTTTATATAGTTACAGAAAAAGGATTTTTGTAAATAAATCACAGAGTATGTCATTTGGAAGATAGGAAGCCTAGAAAATTCATAACAAAGACAAGAACAATAGGAGAGAAACCCAAAGCTAATGATAATGAGGAGTCAGAGAAATCCTAGTCCTGCTATAGATCTATTACTAACTGGAGATAATGAAATTGTTAATAATGACATAGAAGATGTAGAAATAGTTAGTTTCTGGTTTGTGTTTGGAAAGCCACGTCTTTGCATTCCACAAGGATAAGAAAGTACTTTTCAGGGCATGGGTAGTCACTAAAGGATGAATGCTTTTAGAGTCACAGATAATTTGTACCAAGCAGTCTTTAAAGAACTAGAAAGACATCTGGCATGCTGGAAAATTTTAATAAATCTTGAAGTACTAGATAAAATTCAGAAGAGCAGAAGAGAGAATATGTAAATATTAAAAAGTACAAGTTGGACAAGGCAGCCAATTGTAGGGTGCTTAGATGGATAGAAAAGCAGATACAGAGTGTAGAGGTCTTTAATTTTAGTTTTCTCTATGTATGTAGGCTCTGTCTTCTGGAAGTAGAAATTGAAAATAATGTTAGAAATAATTTTTAATCAGAGAAATGATTAAGCTGTTGCAAAAGAAATGAGAAGAGGTGTGGAAATTCCATGACTTGAAGTCCTCAGATCAAGTTCTTAATACCTTTTTGAGAAGTATGTTGGAGTTCACCAAAAGTTAGGGATTCCATAGTGGAGTTGGTAGGTAAATGTCCGGGTTTGAGGTGCTGTACATGGCAGAAATGGCACCAGATGATCCAACAGCTTCTCCTGGCTTTTGACTTGAACGATACATCAAATGCTTCTACTGTATTTAAAGCTGAGAAATGCATCTGAACATTACCTGTCTGTTTATTCTGAGGGTAACAAAGGGGGGGGGGGGAAAACATTTTATTTTAAAATAACTTTTGCATCATTTTATTCAATTATAATTTTTCTGTTTCTTGGCAGACAAGAAAGAAAGTATCTTTTCCTGAAAATGTTATATATATGTGCACTTATGTGTATATATATTTTTATATATATCCATTTCTTCACAGAAAAAATAGAACATGGAAAACAATTTTAAAAAAGAAAAGGCTTTCAGAGAAAGTGTTTACAACTTTCTACAGAGAGCTATGACATGTAGGGCAATGAAATAATACCTTGAGTATTCAAAGGTTTCACTTTAAAGCGGGGCATTGATGCAATACCTGCTCCCTGGAAGAGTTTCAGGCAGGATGGTGGGGCTTTTGCAAAGTTAAGGAGCACATATGACAGTCATCAAATGTTATTTGATGGGGAAAAGGGATTATATTCTTTTGATACGTGGGATAGGATTTGAAGAAGGACTTGTGGACCCACAACCTTGTCTGATTTTCCAACTGCACTAAACTTATGATATGTGTTTCATTATATTACCTCGTAGTAATACATGCAGTAATGTATAATATATTTAATACCTTTATTTGCTGGCAATTCAATCAGTTCTAAAATGTATTATCTCTTCTCACATTCCTTGTCTTAGATCCTTAAAATTCTTGGCTACAGCAATTGTGTGTTCTGTAAGCAATCAAAGTATGATAAGATGTACAGTATCTTACAGTGATCACATTCTAGACTGAGAATATTCAACTCAGTAAATTGTTTCAAATATATCCTAGATGGATATGTCCTTGCCTGCTTTTTTTTTTTTTGTGTGTTTAGTTTTGGCTTTTCTTTTATGACACAACCGTTCTCCCTGGTTTATAAAATGTCAAGGTCAAAGAGAGGTGAAGCTGAATGGCGCTGGGAATCTGAGATGCAAATAAGTTTTAGATAATCCATGTGATGCTCAGAGGCCATCTAGTTTCACAGAGCCATTAGCATTCAGGGACGCTCATTAGCACTCAGGCATCCAGTCAGTATGCATTAGCAAAATGAGATGTGTTGATTAAAGTTACAAATTATGTGTTGAATGCTTAGACTTTAAACCACAGTGGCTTCACATTTATGGGAGTATATTCTATACTGTCACGTGAAAAATGTTGACTCTTTCTAATCTTCAGTGCCTTTTTTTTTTTTGGCGTGTGAATGTGTTTGCAGATGTTTGTGTGCATGGGAGGAGAGAGACGTGGAAGTATGGATGGAAGAGAAAGTGAGAAGTTAATGACATTTAAACACTTGATGTGTTTGTTTTGAAAATTCTTCAAAAAACATACAGATAGGGCTGCCACTGCTCTGATAGTAAAGTAAGTCTGAGATATAATTAAAAGTATGAAAGAGACTAGGAGGATTTTAACCTTTAATCTGTGTTATCCTATGTGTAAACTAGGAGAAGGAGCTTACATTGTTTACTTACAAGTAACCCATTGTTTTAATGGGACTTAGGGACTAACACTTAGTTTAGCTCATACTTCATGGGCTAATCAGCAAGTATTATCTGATAATATTTCAGAGCTTCAAGTGAGTTCTAGTTAAAACCAGGGGATTGTGTAGAAAATAGTAATATACTAGTTTAATGTCTGTATTAATATTAAATTCTATCACAACGTGTCATGCTTATACGGGGCTATCTTGTGTAAGCATAATAAACAAGGATACTGTATCAACATTAGGCTTTCAGCATTTTGGATAGCAGTAGTAAAACTTATCATCCTTATTGTGCAATGTGCATCACCGCAGATACTCTAGAATAGTTATCTTAAGCAAACATGGTGTGTCACTCTAATCTCTAACAATACCAGTCCTCAACGCTGCCAAGATAAGGTACATCAAGCTGTGAGTTTAATCAGATACACAGTTCATACCCTGAAGTACAGACACTTTTTCTGAGCATCTTCAGCTAAACCTTGTTTCTAATTGCTTTATGGAAGAGTGCAATATAGACTCTTCCTAGTTAAATAACCAAAATAACTATTGCTATTGAAGTAACTACTATTTACCAGTAGCTTCACACAGCCTAAACTATGATTGGCAAGTAACTACTACTTGTTCTTCCATCTTGTGGTTCTGTGGAAGGGTCTGGGAAGACCAGTTATTATGCAGATGACTATATTAGATGAAAACAAGTTACCCGAGGCTGATGTTGTGAAAGTGACTTATTTTCAGGGATAATAAGTGAGTAGTTTATTAGTCTTCTCTCTCAGGAAACAGTATCTAATATCTGCAGCTGGAAAGGATCATGGAGAAGGTAAGAATGGTTCTGGGCATGGCTCAGCACAGAAACTTTTATTTTTCTGTGTCTGAAACAGATCTTTGAAAACATATACTAAATCATATTTTTTTACACAAAACAACATTGTTTTTAGGGGAAGAAAGGTCTTGCAATGTTACGTAAGACAAAGGTCGTTGTGGGGAAAGCCATGTTGTGGGTGTAGATCAATTTGAACACAAGATACCATATTGAAAAAAAGTGTACCAGAACTTCTGGTTTTCTTTTCCTGATCATGTTTCCTTAAGAACTTTCTTAGTGGGTTAGATGGAAGTATCAGAAATAGGATTTTGGCAACGATGTGTCTGCTCCTGAGCAGACCACCACTTGGTGGCATCCACCAGCTCTTTGGGTAGTGTCAGGGGCTGGTGGTCACTCTCAGGAGTGCTCTGTTTAACATCCCTCTCCAGCTCCGTGGTTTTTCCATGTTTGATACTTTGACCCTTTCCTTTACTTCATCTGTTGTTGTCTGAGATCATTTGATTTCTCCCCATCTGGTTTTCTGTAGTCCTCTTGCTCCCTGTAAGGAGTTTGAGTTTGGGAGACATCATTCCTGGCAGCAGAGTGGGTAGGTTTGGGATGTGGTGGTCAGGACTCGGGATGCTTGGTCTTGCAATTGAACTTCATATTCTGCATCTATGTGATGTTTCCTTCTTGAAGTAAACTCTTATCTTCTGTGTTTACAATGATAACAGAATCTGTTTCCTACTTGATTCGTTTTCTTGGATCCTTCATTTTTAAATCAATTCTGTTGGATTGTTTTTTGTTGTTGTGATTTTGTGTGGGTTTGTGGTTTTTTTTTGTTTCTGTGGTTTGTTGTTTTTCTTTATTTTTTTTGTCAGTTGCATCTGCATTATTTGAACTCCAGATTCTGTGCTTCAGGGAGAAGGCTGTTTGTTTCAAGCTAGCTTATTCCTGGGGTGATCCAACAAAGATATCTGCCAAATTGAGAAGCTGAAAACATAGAATTAAAAAGACAGAAAGTAAGCCTGGTATTTTTCAGTCTGTCCTTCTAACCTGGAGGTTAGAACATGTACCATCATGTTTAATAGGTATCAATAGATTTCTCCCTCATTTAATGTAATTTTATTTAAGATCTATTTGTATTTTTGGGCTCCATGATGTCTTGTGACACTGAGTTTAATAATATGATTTATGTGGTCCATGTTACATTTAAAAAAAACCCCAAAAAACAAAAAACCAAACAACAAAACCTTCCTATTGCTTTGAATCTTTTGTTCTGATTTTGCCTTAAAGAACTGCCAGCTTTTGCTTTATAGCTGTCTCTAAACACCA
Source organism: Scolopax mira (assembly GCA_004320125.1). Classification (NCBI taxonomy): domain Eukaryota; kingdom Metazoa; phylum Chordata; class Aves; order Charadriiformes; family Scolopacidae; genus Scolopax; species Scolopax mira. The sequence continues at coordinate 264,535 of BJBW01001982.1, forward strand.
GTGACAATTATGATTCCTTTGGAAGAAACCATAAGTTGCTCTGTCAGGCAATGACTGTATTCAAAACCATTAGAACCAAGACTTGTTTTAAATGAAATTGTTTGTAATTACAAAAGTGTAGTTTCCTTACAGCAGCAGCATCCTTCAGACATTATTCTGACTGAATTATTTTCCATCTAGTTATTAACAGCATTGACAAATTATGTTCTTATGATGCAAAGACTAGTGCATGAGGTGGTATTCCTTTCTGTACTTTGGAATCTGGATCAATCATTAAACAGAAAGCTGACAATTTGATCAAACTGACACTTCAGATCTTTGTGTGTTGTTTTCTAGCTTCATAGTTGTTGGGATAAGCTTTGTGATTGTTTTCAAATAAACAAGAAATAAGACACACTATGATGAACTTCTTAAATGTTTTTAACATATTTTTATTTGCTTTCCTATTTTGTGCTGTTACCAGACAGGAAAAAGGTGTTATTTTCACAATAAATGTACATGTGATGTCAGTATTGGACATTTTTCAGTGGATTTTTCAGTGAAAATAGTAATCTGGTTTTCCTTGGTGCTGGGAATATGTGCTTTTAACTGAAGTAAGTAGAAGTGGGACATTTTCAGCATATTTAAAAAAAAAAAATAAATAGTTTTTGTTACCCAGATGTGATTTAGGCATTTTGCAGAGTGACCCAGTTTCAGTGAACACTTCTGAGGTTGGCAAATAACATGTTTGAGGTGAATTCCAGTTGTCACCCCTCTTTGCAGAAGATGATTTTTCACCGACGTGTGGAGCATGTGTAGACCCTGTTATGATGGCCAGGGTGCTGTTGGTTGGAGCAGAATTTTTGAACTCTGAGAATAGATAAAATGATATAAGTTTGCCTTCTGAAGCTTTCAAGATCAATTGGGAAGTAAGATGCATAATGAGTTTTTCACTCCTGTTTTGCCACTTTTATCGTTTTGAATGTACAGGAACATTTCACAGGGAAAAAAAAAAATATTCATAAAGGTCACCAGTACTTTCATACTTGGGAGTTCTGAGGTATATTTAAGCCCTGGCAGACTTTTAACCTTTTCTAGCTTACAATAAGTTTGCCATCCTTTTAAAACCCTTTGATTGTATGGCTTTTGTTCCCCTGAAAAGGGGGACAGGGCTGCCTGGTTACTCAAGCAGATGCCAGGCTTCTGATTTGCATTTGATGAAAGCCACTTGTGAAAGCAGAATCAATGCTCAGATTTACAAACAGTAAATGTGGGTATTGGCTTGTCATTTCTTCCGAGGTTGTTGTCCTATAAAGCTGCTCAAGTTCCTCTCCTCGCAAGAACGTCTTCCTGCTCTCCCTGCTGCCCATAAACATTATGTTAGATCGAGATGAAGGGTGAGTAATTCTTTTTACCTCCATTACAGTTTCTCTTTTTTTTTTTTTAATTTAACAGCAGAAAAAAAGAAAAGGAAAAAGAGAATGAATATGCTGCCATTTAGAATAATGCATTATAAGTTGATGAACCATAATAACCAAACTGTGTGTCTGAAGGGGCCTAATTACAGAACACCAGGGGCACAAGAGGGAGGTTATTGTGGACAACAAAATAGTGGTCTAATAATGCTGTCAGTGTACCGAGTACAGCATCAGCATTAAACCATGTGGTTTTATCCAGGTAGAGAATGGAACAGAATGCATCAAGAGGAACAGCAGAAATGAGTCTGAAAGGGTTACGTATCAAATCAAAGAGAGCAGGGAGAGACACGTTATATTGAATGAGGTTAACTGAGAGCAAAATGGCAGTGACTGAACCAGTGTTTCTAAAATAAGGGTGGGTTTGACTAGTCTATATGTAAACTTCCACTGATGAATGCATAAGGAGCGTATATGTAGGTTGAGGCATAGCTATAGGAGTAAAAGAATCAGCAAGGATAGGCATTTGAAGCACAACCTATTAGTCCTTTTATGCCATGAGATCAGGTGTTACCAACTATACCAAGAGCAGTGCCCAGTAAGAAGGGATGTGGATGTATCTTTTCTCCTATTAAAGGGTGTCTATGCTTTTTTATTTTTTTTACTTTGGATGTGTGTCATAGCTTTACTGTTTCATGCCTAAGACATCGGTAGAAAAAACACATTGTCAATGTGACTATAGGAGAGGTGTCGCCGTGTCCCTTAAATTGATTCGGGTTTGTGCTAAACTTCCTATACCTTGAGTGTCCTAACTCACTAGGCATGCTCCATAAACCCCCGTTTGCTGTGATAAAACATAGCTATGCTTTCAGAAATGCCGAAAGGTTCACATGTACCAAGGAAGAATGTTTTTTTTTCTGTAGTGCAGGTCAGATAGAAAACTCACCCACAAGCAGTGGGACTGACTATAAATCCCAAAGTATTCAAAAGCTCATTCCTTTGTCTTGGCTATTTCAGTTTTCCTGTACTGCACAGCGTGGCAGTCTGTGGACTCATGAGCTAGATATAATGAGCTGTTGCAGATGAAACTGGTGCAGTAATTTCATCTGCACCTCTTGGGTGGTAAAGTACCTCTTGGGCTAACTTAGCTTTCTTCCTATGATAATGTTGCTCAGTACAAGATAAATCAGCTTTGGCAGATTTATACCGTAACTTCATCACTGAACTGCTTCCAGTGTCTGATCAAGTTTGGGTAGTGCCCTGTTTGGCTGTCTCCGAATGTAGTTCAATTTTTTGTAATTGTGGATGGTTGTAGTATGTGTAAAGTTTTAACAGATTTATAAATGATCACTTTACCTGTGTCAACTTTTACTCTCTTCCAAACTCATGTGCGCATCAAATACGACAAAACATTTTTCAAATGTAATATTGAAGGGTTATTTCTGTAGGTGAACAAATACTGTTGTACGTCATAAAATTACAGCCAAAAATGTTAGTTTGTACTCTTGGTTTTATAGTGCCAATATTTCGTGCATTTATTTTTCAGAATTATAATTTCCTATTTTTTTTTAAATGAGTATTGCAGTAATATCAGATAGCTTCCCTTTAAAAAACACACACCAAAACCTAACAAAATTTCCTTGTGCAGTGGCTACTTGCCACTTAATCCATAGGTACACTCTTGTATGGGGTTGATATCCATATTTGAACCCAAAGGTACAAATACCTCCACAGAAACTCTAGGTTTAAAGATTGTTGCTGCTGTTTGGTTTTGTTTTGCTTTTTGGGATTATTTTTGTTTTAATATGCAAAATAAGAAACAAGGTTATGTTACTTAGTCTCATCTTGGCGTGGCTTTTAGTCCTCAAGTATGTTTCTGGTTTGAAGCATGACTCGGGAATTGGGACATGAATTTGATTGGCTCAATCACGTGAAACTTCATGCTTTGGTTGTTTAATTTCAGAGAGTATAAAATGGAAGCTTTTGATCTTGAAGTCAAGTATTGTGGTATCCCTCTATCTGTTGTAATGCAGGAATATATGATCTAATGCTGGCCCAGAGAAATGTGTAGTGGCAATTGGCCTGGGGTGTGGAAATTAGACTGATTATATGTCGATATAAATCGTTAATGTGAGTAGTTGAAGTGAACCCTCTTGGCTCAAGGTGTTATTTTGCCTTCTTCAATGAGATTTGAATCTACTTATGCACGTTTATTGGGGAATCAGATCACACCTGGCTAAACTATTTATGCCTGCTCAGTTGTTATGGTGTAGACATTCTAAAACACTTTGTATTCAGGGTCAAAATTTGGAACAGCCTTGGACAACTACAGGCACCAGGAAACAAATAAAAACCAGTTTTTTATGCAGATATCTGATTAAGAGGCAGGGGATGCATAAGTGCTGCTTCCAGGCAGCCAAAATCTTTTCATACTCACGAGACCCAGTTCTCTGACAGTACTATAGCAGCTGTACCTTTCTTTTTTCCCTTTCTCCGCTGTCTTCCACTTGCACCAAGTAGCTGAACTCTCTTTTCAGTTAACAGATTCCTCTACAAACTTTACTCTCTTACAGTCCTCTCCCTTTTCTGTCATTGACCCAAAGTCAAATACTTCTTGATGGACTTCCCAAAGTGGGCTTCTTTCTTGTTGATGTTTTGCATGCTATGTGTATATCTCTTCCTCTTATCATTCCCAATTCATGCCCCTTTGCACGTGCCTCTCATCTGACAGCTCTTCTGTGACTTGATTCCTATGGGCTGACTCTTCCCTGCACTTGAAAATAGATTTATTTTTGGCACTGCTCCCTCTTCAAGTCTCATTAAATCCCCTTCTCTCATCTTACCATCCCTTCACTGTACCTGCCCTGGTGCAACCCAGTCCTTAGTCGTGTGTGTGTGTGTGAAAATGAAAGAACCAAATACCTATGAAGGGAAAAAAATAAATAAATTAACAACTCGGAATACCGTTCTGCAAATAAAAAAATCCTCCTTTATCCCATCAGCAGTCATCATTTCTTCATGATTATCTTACCAAGGTTCCACACTCGTCTGATTGGGGACCTGACTTTCTGAGTTGTCCGAAAAGTGCAATCTTTTCAGACCCACTGTGAAAACTGACAGACTTGCTTTTGTTGGGAACCCAGGTGTTTGTCTATGTATTCAGGAAGAGAGTGAGAGTTCATTTTCTGTGATCTCTTTTGTGTTTCAGATGGAACAGATGGCTGAGCAAAATAAACATCTGTATGTGAACTGTAAAGTGTTCAGTTACCGATGTAAAGGGAGACCTGGGTATCAGTACTTATCCACAAACTATTTTGGAGGGAAGAATAGGGAAATTTTGATTTAACACATAAATAATCAAGTAGAAATTTGCTGAGAACTAGCAAAAAAAAAAAGCAAACCACTGTGGCATCAGTAATGTGCTTGGTCCCATACTATACAGAACAGCATAACATAAACAGGATTTCTGTTCACTGTGAGCATTCCTGTAAGCGAAGGCAAAGAGGAAGCCAAGGGTACTGTCTGTTGCCTGCTGATAGTCTGTTGTCCTTGTCTCCGCTTTCTTTTGCATGAAAATGACAATACAACTGTCCGAAATGTGCTAATAATTCCATTAGCTGATAGTTGTGTGGCTGTGCCCAGTATTTGAGTTATGACTTCTTTACTGAAATTGGACTTTCTAGCTTCACTTTGGTTCTTTTCTCTCTGGTTTAGTGAGCAGTTCAGAAAGCAAGGAGATATTTCAGTCAGTCAGTTTTCTGTGCCCCTCTTATTGCCAGGACGCTTTAAAAAGGGGTAACTTCTGTTTCATACTGAATAATTTAGGCGAGATTTGTAGGGGAAGATAACATCTTCTATTAGACCTACTGATGCCGTGGCAGGGGTTGTGGGAGAGATACAGGCAAGTTTTTGGATGCAGAGGCTCTACTAGAATGTATTTGGGAGTTACTCCCCTTTCTCCCAGCTCTTTCTCCTCTGCTGTGTCTGAGGTTTTGTATTGCTGTATCTGCTTTGTTTGACTAACACATAACTGTATCGTAGAAGTTGTTACCAGTTGAGAAGAAGGATTTTGACATCTGGGTGTGGAATAATTGGTGCTTTTGACTCCCAGAAAATTGTTGGGGGCTGTTTGCTCTTATTCAGTGGTTACTACTTGGATGACTTGAATTTATTTGCTTGTTCTAAGCACACTGGCAGGATCAGAGGGTTTGTGTTTTTTTATTTATTTTATTTATCTCTTTTTCTGGTGAATGTAATGTGAACTTCTAGTCTGTTATCCAAAAAAGATGACAATCTGCAAGCCTGGAGTCTCTGCTTCCAGACTTGTTGTTTGATTTGATAGTTATAGGTAAACACAATAATCAAAATTGCTAGCAGTTAAAATAATATAAGTTTTATGACCTCACTTTTTACTTTTTTCAAGATAAAACCCTGTTGGGAGAAATAGGGCAGCTGAAACTTCTCAGAACTTGTTTTAGGTTGTAGTGTCTTGGGTGAAATTGTGATTCTACAAAAGTCAGCTGCAGAGTGCCAGCTGATGTTGGCGTGAGGAATTCAATGGAGCTTTAATTTCTAACACACTCAATGCACAGAGATACTTAAATGAAGACCCCAACAATGGGAAGTTCTATACACTTGTTTAACGTGTGTATTCTGAGCCGAACTTAAACAGAAACATAACGTGCTTATTTCTTTACAAGGTTAAGTTTTCTACTGAAGTGAGCTGAATTCAGAGGTTATTTCCATTGCAGAGCTAATCCTACTTTAATGTCAGTTGAGTGTGGTTGAGGAGTTTTATTTCCATGGTAAGACCAAGATCCCAAGACTTTAGAAACTGGGAGGCTCCAATATAAAATCTAAAGATCTCAAGGGTTGTATCTGTACATAGAGTTCTATTTAGTTTTTTTTTAAACAACTTACCTTATTCTATTGCAATAAATTGAAATTCTAAAGTTGTGTTAACACAGTTGCAATAAATCAGCCCTGCCTTGCAGTAGTGAGGAATAAAGAACAAATTAGGGTATTAAAACAACCTTAGGTGTGCTCATAATACCAGAGCAGCTAAACTTCTGTTCTTGAAATCTTTTATACTTCACTTATCTCCCATTTACCTTGGACTCACTTTCAGCTTCATCTAGTTCTTTTGCAAGAAACAACAAAGTCGATTTGATGCTCTCCTCTAATTTAAGATTTCTGGGCCAAACCAATGTGTAACTTCAGTATCTTTGGTGCTCTTATTATTTCTTTTTCCTTCAGGTCTTTGATAAAGCCGAGTGATAAATTATCCTATTGTAGGTAGCAGAAAGAAAGGAGTAGAGGAACAAAAGTTGATTTTGGTGTACTACGCATACCTAATTTTTGTACCTCTTTCTTTCTGTTTCTGAATAAAGCCACCAAGCCTAACCCGTTTGGTTTAGTTCTGTACTCAAAGGAGAAATTAAAAACATACAAGTAATTTTAAATGGATTCTGTACAAAATTGAAGTCAGGCTTAGAAATAATAAGAGGCATGAAATTCAGGACTTGGAAGGGAATACACCAAGCTAAGGCAGTCACTCAGGCACATAAAGTACTTTTCTTTAAACCCAGCAAAGCTGGAATCTGTCTCACATTTTTCCTAAGTCAGATTTTTTTCCTTCTTTAGCTGTTCTTGACTAAATTGCATTAAACAATTGCATTGCTTGTCTGCCACACAGCTGCAATGTTGGGAGGCACTTATGTTCCATGGCGCATAAATAGTGCAAGGAGAAAAGGAGAACTTCCTCTTTCATTTGAGGTTGTGTCTCCCCCTTCCCCAGCTGAAAAGGAAAAAAAAAACTCTAAAGAATACAAAAAGTTTTAGCCAAGCAAGAGGCATAAAATGAAATGTAATATTCTTGTGGGTGTACTTCTGTGGGAAAAATCAATATTCATCATACTTTTACTTGAATTGGGAAATGAAAAATAGAACTCAAAACAAAAACTTAAATGGAAAAATCACGTTATTTTGAAAAATATCATGTTAATTTCAGGTTTTCGGGTAGCTTTGCTTTTTAGTAATACAGAAGACTGAAATAGAAAGTATTTATTTTTTTATTACATACTTTTTTCATTGTACTTGATTGCATTTAGGCTGGATATAAGTTATAAAAATTACAAGAGCTAGAATTTATGTAAAATAGTCTGGAAATCACCTGGGGACAAAACAATACTAGAAGCAGATAGGCAAAGGCCTATATTTTAAAGTTCATCGGGTTTTCCTCCCTCTCAGAAAAATAGAACAAAGCAGTAGGATCAGGAACCAAGTATATCCTCAGCCTGAAAGTATTTAAATCCGAGGGTTGCAAGCCAGAGGACTCTTCTTCCCTCAGCTACTTGGATGGATGGCAGTGATATAACTAGCTGTTAACCACGGGATCAGATTTTCTCTTAATCCAAACAAATCCAAGGCCATGGCAGATGCGAGAAGCACAAGTGCCTTTTGTTGCATGTGAGAGTAATGGAAGGAGAGCAGCTGCAGGAGCTGCAGTTTCAAGTGGACACGAGTAGCCTGTTGTAATCTGTTTTAGCAGTGAGGAAGGAAGGGATTACTGCCGTCTGAACTACAGCTGAAAGAGGGGAGGTCTTGACCTTGCAAAGCAAGGATGGGAGGGAAAAATTTCACTCATCTTCAGGTATCTGTAGGCAACCACATGCCGGATTAAACGTCAGTCGTGTGGATCTATTTAAACTAAATGCAGAAATATCTCCCAATTCAAAATCAGAGGCAGCTTTGTGGTTTCTTCATGACATTTCCTGCAGGCAAAAAATATCACTTACAAATTATTTTAGCTGGGAAGCAGAAACTTAGCCTTTGTCCAAAGTTCGATTGTGATCGGATAACTAGGCACAAGTGCTTAATTTTAAATCTGTTTAAAGCACATCCACTGGTAAGCTGGTAGCAGTTCTTTCTAAAACTGTTTTAGTGGGTTTGCAGGCACAGTTTAGTCAAAACTAGTAGCATCACAGCTGTTCACAGCATCCATCCAGGAGTTCCCAAGGCAAGGTATTCTGAAGGTCTGAAAATTTCCAACAGTTCCTCTTTTCCCTGTACAACATTAAAGACTGTGCCAATGCTGAGAATAGGTGGGAAGGTCTGTGAGCAAAGTCCTAAGTATCTGAGAGACCTTGGTGCTCTGCTTGCTGGATAAGAGGCACAAGTGTCCATCTCGAAAGTCCCTGTTTGAAGCTGGGCACAATCAACCCTAGAGATCTGGTTGGAGTGGGACTGGAAAGGGGCTGCTAAGGAAAGGTTTGGGCTACTAAAGGACTTCTTCCTTGAAGTTTTTCATGTGCACTGTTGCTGATGAGATTGGTTCTTCACTCAATCTTTGATTGTTACCAGGGCAAGAGTAAGGGTTAGGGTTGGGAGAGAAACTGTACAGTGCTGATTCTGGTCAGGCTGGAAAGGGGCAGGTGAGGATCAGGTGTAAAATGAAGAGGTATTTAATGTATTTATTATAACTGGAATGTACAAAGGGGCTTTTTTAATTTTGAGGTTCCTGGTTTTGCTATCGGTAAAATACTCTTTTGATTTGTATGATATATAACAAATGGCAGAGCCTTGGATATTTTACACTTAAAACCTGGGCATTTATGCATTAGTTATATTGTAATTCTGCGTGCAGTATATTGAATTCAAACATTTTATTGGATTATTAATTTTTTTTTTTAATGTATGAAGTGCTTCTGAGAGTTGGCTTCAGTACAGACTGTTGGATATAACCTGAATGGCCCTGGAAACACAGACAGCATCAGGGAAGGCAAAGTAGTTTTTGTCAGTTCTGTTAGTTGCTAAATTGGTTTAAGATTTTTCTTCTCTTGATCTATTCACTCATTTCTGCCCAAATTGAATTCCCTCAGTTGTGTTTATGTGACTGCTTATAGGCTTATTTGTTGAAACAGATCACTGAATATCTTCTTGGACTGATGTGGTTCACACTCTAGTCCCATAAAACGTTGGGAATTAAACTTAGGGCAGACTTGCTTAGTAGAATTTTGCTGCTTAGAAATATGGGTTTGAAATTCTGGGTTTAGGCAACGTATCATCCTTTGTCTTGGCTTTTTGTTCACTCTTCTGTGTGCCTACCCTGTGCTGCATCAGTGCAGCTGCCAGTGCAACTGGTTTGGGGTCATGTTGGGAACTAGGTCTTCTAGTGGCTTATCAGCAAATAAATTCTGGGCAGCAACCCCTGCGTTCAGCATTAGGTCTAGCAACAACTACACCACAAAAACTAAAGCCTGAGGTTTTTTTACTGATGTCTCTGCTGCTCCTGGGTCTCCAAGAAAATGTTTTTAAGAAAAACTCCCTGGTATAAAAATAGAGTTCTGACCTTAGCTGGCCAGTGATATTCTCTAGAACCCCATGAAATATTTTTATTTTTACCTTTGTACTTAGGTATCTTTAACAAATTGGAATTTACACCAAAGAGGAGAACTGATAAAAGCTTGAATCATGATTAATGAAATGTATTCCTGAGCATGACTTTCCTACCAGCAAGCAATAAAGGCTTTATGCTCGCAAAGCCACATGTTGAACCAAAAGAGCAATAAAATAAGAGGCAATAGAGAACTTGTCAGTTTTGTCAATTTTAATGGGCCTACAGTTGTCACGAACAAGTTCGATACCAGTTGAGTGTATTTTCAGTACATTACACTCAATTTTGTTGAACTTAGGAGTAAGATCATTAGGCAAAACCACCCAGTAAAATATCTGAGGGTTAATGCAAAGAAATAATAGATCTATTTACAAAGTTATGTTCTTGAATCTTAACATTCCATTTCATTTGAGGAAAAGGTTGAATTTTTACATGGAGGTGAGGGTTTTCTTATTAAACTATGTACATTTCATTTTATGAAACGTCAAGAGTCTTTCTAACTCCCCACCCTAGTGCATGTGCACCTGGTTTCTTTGGCAATTTAGCATTTCAGATCACAACTCTGCAAAATAGCAGACACATCCCAGAGTTTTTTGTAAGCTCTGGATATTTGGGCTATTAGCATGGATACTATAGAAGTTGCACAGCAGTAAGCTAACTGTCTATTTAATACCTACAAAACCTATGCTGTATTATAAAGCTATGATTAATGATTTTTCTGTTGTAATTAGAGCTAACAAGCGTGTGATCACCTTGCTTCAGATGTAATCTACAGTAATTAGCAAATACATAAATTATGCTGTGAATAGATATTGACCTTTCTTTCATTACTTATACAGAAAGATACCACATGAAGAAGGTAGCAAATTTTCATTCAAATTTAAAATTAAGTTCACTTCAATTTAAGGTATAAACAAGAGATGTTAGAATATACAGCTGATTATTTCAGTGTCCAACACATCCTACTGAACTTTCTGCAAGGTCTCAGCCCACACAGGAGATAGGAAGAAAAACTAAAGATCTGCTTATTTAAGGCAATGTTTTTTGTCTATTCTCTTTTTGTGGACTTCTAAAAGTTTTCCAGCAGCAATTCTGACTGCTGGAATTTGAATTCGACTGCTGGACTGTTTGAAATTTCATAGAGGTCAAATAATGGCTATATTTCACTTCCCATGGATCCCTTAGCAGTACTACACAGACTCAGGGACAGGGTGAAAACTGCTTATCAAAGACCAGTCACACACAGAATGGTTTTCCTACATCTAGGAATCTATGACATTTCTCCATTTAAAAGTAATCTCTGTCTTGCTAGTAGACTAGCAAGGATCAACAAAAACTTTTGTTCCTCTTCACACTGATCCTCCTCCTTTATAAACCAGGAAAGGTAAGTGGCTGGTCTCATCACTAATCTTGCTGGCAGTGAGGAAAAGACATTTCCTTTCTCTGATCGTGGTACAGTTTGGCTTGTTTTGAGGACTTTTCCAGGACTATTTGGTCGGGGTTATCAATTGGAATTTTTTCCTCTTTCTTTGAGGGGACCTTATACTAGGTTGTGGTGCAAATAGGAGCACAAGCAAACTCTAATGGGATAGTTATGGAGCAAATTGCTTGTAGCAAGCAGAAGTAATACAGCTGGATTTATTTTTGTGTGCCATAAGCCACATATTTCTGACACTGCCAGTCGCTGTACTGCATTATTTTTTTTATCAATCAAAGCTGCAGCTGTCATCTTTTGATAAGACAAAATTCTTAATCTTCTCTGTCATTGGTCCCCAGTATTCCTTATCTAAGAAAATCAAAAAGGCAAGTAGATTTGTTTTGTATTGTAACAATTTTCCTAGAGTACCTGTCTTAAAATTTCCAAGGAACGTGTAGAGTTTCTCTGGCTTTATGGTTAGTGCTCTCTTTGCTGCTGGTCATGGATGTCTCTCCTTTCACTCAGTTTCTTTTACACCTGCTTTAGCCATCTGCGATTTTAACTGAGTTGTGCAAGCAAAAAAAGTAAAGTTGGCACAACCCAGTATGATTTCCCCAGTTTGGATGTTACAAGCCTGATTCTCTACTGTGTTTGGACTTGGAGTCACTTTCTCTGATGAGAAATGATCATGAAGTGAAAATAAAGGAGACTGATCTCTCCCTTAGACTGATATCTTCACTGTCCATTTGTTTCTATGATACTAAACAAATAATTTTCTTCCACTGTAACTATAATCTGAGGTTTATTGCAGAAGGAATTGGTGCCTCTGCTTTTGAACTGTACATTTGTCTTTTGGATTCAGAGTTTATATTTTCTGCTAATGTCTTCTGCTATGGAATTTGCCCAGATTTTTCTTCCTTAAACTTTTTTTCTGTTTTGACTAATCTCTTCCTCTGGGAACTCTCCTAACTTTACTCCTGGGCATCTTTCTAACTTTCAAGTGCAGTGCAGAGCACTTTATGAATCTTCAAACCCAGTGAAAGTCTGGAAAGGAGAAGTTGATGCTCAGGAAGAAAGTGGCTCCCTTTCCCCCTGAAGCAGAGACTGTTTCCATAACATTGGTCAGCATTAGGGCAGCTGTCCCAGCTTCTGTGTTATCACCACTTGGGAAAAGACCACTATATGGACAGCGTGTTACAAAATAAAGGTGACTTATTAGAGGCAGATTAGTGCTAGATGCCTATTTGGGGAACATATGCACCTGCATAGCTCTTCCCTAGCCACATAATATAAAAAGTATGACCAATGCTGGACAAGGCCTATGAGAAGACCAGTCTCTTCAGTATTCCCTTGCATCCACAAATCATTGATGCACTCAATTACAGACTTGCAGAAAAATACGGGGTTGGAAGGGACCTCATCTAGTCCAAGCCCCCTGCCAAACTAGGGTCACCCAGAGCAGGTTGCACAGGAACATGTCTAGCTGGGTTTTGAATATATCCAGACAGACTCCACCACCTCTCTGGGCAGCCTGTTCCAGGGCTCTGCCACCCTCAAAGTAAAGCAGTTCCTCCTCATGTTTAGGTGGTACTTCCTATGTTCCAGTTTGTGTCTGTTGCCTCTTGTCCTGAGGTAACTAAATAAATTACCAGTAATAAATAATTTTTGTTCTAGAGTATTATGTCCAGAGAGAGAGATAACTGACACCAGAGCAGTTAAGTGTAATAACTTATTCTAATATAGCTATGTCAGTGAGTCTTATCTATATCAGCAAGGATTTGTATGAAAACAGGCATAAGGCTGGAGCAGTTGCACTCTATTCTGGTAGTTATCCTCTTTGCATGAGATGGAAAACTGGGATTCTTACAACTAGGGATTTCCCCCTGTCCTACGGACATTGTATGTAGGAATGCTCTAGCCCAGAGCTTCTCCAGGTTTTACTGAGTAATTACATTCTACTTGTCGAAATGGTTTCCTCCCTGTTTGTGAAAAGCCTCTTTTTCTTTCTTTTTGAATCGCAGCACGTTTTTCTTTACAGCAGATACAGCCATTCTATGTAAATTGAAATCATCTCATCGCTAATGTCAGTATTTTTTTTTTGTTTTATTTCCTCCTGCCACACCCTAGAGTTTTTGTGGTGGTGTTTTTGTGCACAGCCAACGCTATTATTTGCGATGTAATCCAGCACTGTTTTATGAAAATAGGTCCTCTTCGAGCGCTGCTCTTTGGTACTTGGTCACTAGGTGTCACTACTGATCTAGCAGAAAAGCCAAGCTTTGTTTCTATTTTCGGTTTAAATTTGTACAAAGCAGAAAATCATTTGTATAAAAGGACTTTTGTATTGTCTATAAAAACTCGTACCTAGGGACTTCATAACATGGTCTATAAGGAGTCATTGTATTCTCTGACTTCAGCAAAAAGTCTGCTACACAATCCACTTTCAACTACACAAGGAAGAGTTAGTGATTATTTTTTCCCCAGTATGCTACAAATGTATGAACATTTGAACAGAATTATTTTAGCTACTGCTCAAACCCATAACTGTAAAAGGGACACTATTTTACTTTTTTGGGAAGGAGTACAGAAAACTAGGTTGTAACAGATTAAGAAGTCCGACTATAGATGTGAAAATCAATTGTCAAAGTACGATTCCTGCTTGGAATGTGATTTGAGGCTTCTGGATTCCTGTTGATGTGTTAGAATCAGTAGTTAGAAGGATTAATCAGCCCACACATGAAACACGGTGATTTCAAACAAGCTGAAAAAATCAGGCTCAAAACCTGATTAGGTATTGAATGGTCTGATCTTTTACCGTTGCATGTAGGAGAAGTACATTTGAATCTGGACGTAAATCTTGTTCACTGATAGCTCTTGGTAAATGTGAGGCACCATTTTGGAATGTAGGCTGCTATTCTAAGAAAACGAACTTTGGCCTTTTAGTGAAGGAAAACCTGCCTCTTTTGCTGTAGTGCTGTATAAACATCTCCTACTCGTGTCTATTCTCTGCTCTAGGGATTCAACAGCGCTTAAGAAAAATATTTTAATGGAGGCTGATTTCTAACCCCTGCTGAACACCTCGCGAAATAATGTCTAATGATTACATTCACATTTCTTCTCTTTTAATCATTTAACGATCGGCAGTTGACAGCAAAATGCCCCACTTGACGGGGAAGGCTGGGGGGATGTTAAGTGATCCCTTCGTGGAGGAAACTGTGTTTTGTCAGTATCTCTTTTATTTATTTATTTATTTATTTTTGAGAAAAGCTAAATTTTATGTGTCTGAGACACCTTGTGCCAATCATAGGTGGAGGTGGCTATGTAAGCTATCAGAGGTTTCATTTTCTCTGCCGGGGAGTGGCAAATGTATAAACAGAAGAAAGAGGTGGTTTATCCCTGCCTGTTGCAGGTGCTTTAGAATACAAAGATATTTTCATGGCAGAGAGGAAGGAGCTCAGTTTTCAGCCCACTGTGTTGTACCTGCAATGCATGGCTGTAGGCTTTGAGTTTGGGTGGTGGGGTTTTTTTTGGTTTTGTTTTTTTTTCTGTCTATTCAGGAAAACTATTCCCAAGCAACTGAACACTTAAGAATCTATTTTTTTGCGTGTGTAAAGCACTACCAGAAGAGAACCACTTTATTTGCCCTGCTACTTCATCAGCTATCTTGGAGCTGATGACTGCTAACAGACTTGTGACTATACTGTTAATAAAACAGCTTCTGGGTAAGGTTTCTCTGGCTTGTCTCTGAGTAAATCTGTGGGTGCCTGGCAGGTACCTTCGCCTGTGCCTGGAGTCTTTGCTGCTTTATTTTAGGGGGCATCGCCCAACTTCCCTGTTGTGACATGGAAGCTGGAAAGAATGATATAGTGCTACACATTTCCAAGTGTTCAAATGCAGAGTTTCTTTCTGGAATCATGGGTTCATATCCTCAGAGGCTGATTCAGCGCCTTCGCTGGCTGAGGCACGTAAGCTTAGAAGTCTTTGTGTTAGTCTCCTGGAAATAACCATAATAACAGAATTCTTGTGTCCACACTGAGCAAGCTGATAATTCTCCGCACTTCTCTACCAAAGTAGCTCCCCTTTCTTCCCTTCTGTTGTCTTCTCCTAATAATAACCGTTATTTATAAATTTAAGTTTCCTCAGTGTGCATGTTGTTCCCACGAGAAGTCTCAGGTGACGTCACAAACTCTGAGGCAAAATCTGCTCCCATGTGCTAAAACGTGCAAAAATCCTGAGAAAAGGATGAACCTGAGCACTCTGCCAGAAAAGGAGGGAGGCAGAAGTATGTCACAAAATGATTTTGCAAACTACAGTCTATGGAGCTTCAGTTGGATCACACGTCAATAGCTCAAAATTCATGTTCTTTTAAAGGTATTTGCTCCACTTTTTCCCTCCCCGAGCTTTCATATGTCCTATGTACATAGAAAACTCTAAAGTCCCTCCCCAAGGAGCCAGGAAAATGTTTCCTTTAAGTCTGCGACAGCAACAGTACTGTTGTCCATGTGTTTAATAAGAGCAGAATTACAGTAATGGTCCTGTACCATGTGAGCAAATATATAACTATTTCCACAATGGCTACAGCTGGGATTCTGTAACGCTTGCTGCTTTAACCAGTTTAAATAAAGCAAGGCAAGCCTGAACCTAAAACCCCCAATCTGATTTGCTATACAAGTTCTGTCCTGACTCTTTGTGTATATCCTAAATCTTCTTCCAGCTGTTAGTCAAAACAAATGCATAATTACGGAGAACTACCCCTTATTACTGTTTAATTTCCTGATAAAGACATTAAATTAAATTAAAAGGAATTTCCCCAAAAGCCCCCATTCCAAACCACATCTCTGCGCTGACAAGCTATTAGATTTTTTTATTTTTTATTTTTTTGCAAAACAGGATAGCAAACAACAACAACAACAAAATCTACTTTTGGGTTTTTAGATTTGTGCAGTTTAATTGTTGGTCTATTTCCCTGATAAGGTGAGACTAGTCCCATGTCACTAGGGGAATGGTATCCTGCTGTGTTTTTCCATCCTCATTTACAATGATTATGTTATCAGGCTAGCCAGGCAAAAGGGTGGAGCAACTATAATTTCAAAGCAGGATTAGGTTGAAATAACGAGGTCACCAAGTTGTGGTTGTCATGGCAACGTCACATCTAAGAATATGGGATGCTTCTAGGAGATGAGGCAAGCCTGGAGTCTCTCTCCCTTTGCACAAAATCCCAGACTATTTCTATAAAATTGCTTAATTGCTTTTAAACATTTTTTTTCAGAGTGGTTTTTGCTACAACAACGAATCCAAATTGTACTTCTTTTTATTGACAGTATCTTAAGGATGTGTTTATCTCTGATCTGCTATTGATCCTGTTTTTCCTGTCATCATCTGAGTATGTATTTTGTCTGTCTTTAAAAGATCTTTTGTTTTAAAAATATAAAAAATATCTTGAAATAATTCCACCACTGCTCAGGTGTTTTGATTCTCCTCGAGACTTCCCAATCTTTTGAAAGGCAGGATTCTCTCTCAGGTCATATACTGCCCTGGGACCTCTCCCACACCCACAAATAAAAGAGAGTCTTTTGCTGTTAACTCCTGAATTTCCGTTCTAGTGATAATTTGTACTCATTTCCTAGTGCTATTTGATGCTTTTTAAAATATGTGTTAAAATTTTGTGGGTTTTTTCTGGTTGTGCCTAAAACCTACTATTTTTAAACACATTATTTGTCGCTGTTTCAAGTTGTATTGGATAGGGTAAAATTTGAGTGGCTGTAGAGCCCCACTTCCCTATGTCACTGCTCATCACAGGTTTTCATAGGAAATTTATGGCATAAACTCCTGATAAGTACAGTAGGAAGCAGCTGTATTGTATATATTTTTGTTATGTCAATTCTCACCAAACCCACTTTCTTTTCCTTTCTGAACTTTTACCCAGGCTTTAACATTGGTGTAAAATTATTTGTATAAATTTCACAACACACATTTCTATTGAAATCGGTTTGATTTCTGTGCTTTCTCATTGCCAATCATCTACTGTTATCAGTATAATGTAGTGCCTAAGTGTGTTAGGCTGAGGGGTTTGTGGAATAAGGGATTAAGTTAGGGCTATGGGTTTTAGTTTGGTGTTTGTGAGCACCGAAGCCTGAATTGTCTCACAAGATCTTGTCTAAGTTTTTCTTCAGTGATCGGGGCACTGCTGTCTCTACACGCTGTGCAGTCTCTGTGCTGCAGAAGTCTCCCTGGTGGTATAAGTTCCATCCCATTATTTGTATACCAGGATAGTTATGTGGAGCTTGCAGCACCATAATGGGTCTAGAGACCACTACCTTTTCTCAGATTTGGATTGAAAGAAGCAAGTTGACACTCGGGCAGAGGCATAAACACAGAGAATGATCACATAAAGCCCCAGCTTATATGAAACTGTAGGATCAGGGCTCCTACAAGTAGGAAACAAGCTGAAAAAAGCCATTTAAAAATTAATTCAATGAGAAGATTATCAAGCCTGTCATATATATTGTTTATTTGATGTTTTTGGTTAAAAAAATTAAAAAGGTAGACAGAAAATACCATATTCAGCATCTTGTTGCAAGTACATTAGCTGCATGGTCGAAGGGCAGATGGTGTCTTTAGGCAACCTGGTTTTTGACTGCCACCAGACTGCCTTCATAGGACGGCATGGGTGTTTTCTGTTTCCCTTCCTCCTCTTCTCCACTATCCAGATATCTTGCAATCTGCTGACATGCTGGGGAGTATGGTCTATGCAAAGTGGATGATTTATATCAAGAGTGAGGCTAATTGCTCAGTTCTGAGATAAAACGAAGAAGAAATCTCAGCTTTGGTGTGGAATGAGCTATTTACCCAACTGGTAGTAGAATACTATTTGATCTCTAACTTTATTTTGAGAATCTGCCTGTTATTTTCCACAAAAGATGGGATCTTTCCACAGCAGCCTGGAAGAGTTGTTGATTAGAGTCCAGCCAGGTGAGGCTGGACTCTGTTTATTTAACAGGTCTGCTACCTATGATGGTATATGAAAATAAGAATTTCCCCCCCTGTTTTTGCAAGTTTGTGTCTTGTCATATGGAGAATCTGTAGATTGCTATTTAATGGATTGAGTGTATTTTTTTTCTGCGACCTTATGATATAGTATTTTTCAGTGAGCTGACGAGCTATCTGGGAAATAAAGAAAAAACGAAAACCAAATTGTCAGTGGGTGTATCCACCAGATGGTGATGTTCTACCAAACTATTTGCACGTTGATCTTGCAATAAAAATCTAGTAGTTTGAAGGAATTCTGATCACTTCTTAAATTTCTGATGAGTGAGTCGTCCTGTTGCTTCACTGACAATCAGGTTTGGAAAGAGAAGATGTTTCCCTCCATGTTGAAGAGTCTACCATCTTTGTGTTCAGTACGATGGACACAGTGAGGAATGGGGGGAAAAAAATAAATCTGTAGCTTCTACCATATTGAAACTGGGTAAATACTAGCATATCAGAAGCAAGGTTCACATGGCTATTTCACAATTATGGAAAATGATGCAGTCTGACAGCTTTGTTTGCCATGTGGGGCAGTTTATTTCTGTGAGAAAGCAAGCAGCAGAATGAGAAGGGTGAAAAGGGCTTGTGTTGCTCTATTGTTCTGTGGCTTGTCTTTCCTTAGCCTGGAGGATCTTGTGGATGAAAGCCAAAGGTTTGGTTTTCTGGGTGGGGCCTCCTCTGCATCTGAAGCTGGAAAGGAACAGATCTGCTGCATTCACCCTCCCTTTTCCTTGGCTGCTTCTTGGGTTGAACAGCCCTCAGGAAAACTGTGTTATGGAAAGTTACACAATTTAAAGTCTAGCTTTTCCATCTTGATATACAATAAACATCACTGCAGCTTATGCACATGCACTGCAGCCACTCAGATGAAAAGAGTTTTGCTATTAAAAAATGTTGGAGCTATTGATTTAGTTTAAGGAATAACTGCCAGAAAAATTGGATCCTTCAAAAGTCCACACCAATTTTATCTAACAGAGTAAAAGATTCTCAAAAAAAAAAACCCAACAAAAACCCACAAGGAATGTTCTTTTTCTTTAGATCTAAACTACAACTCAAAAAATCAAAATAATAATTTGTTGTTTCTGGATCATATTTGTCTCTTTCTCGTTGTCAGTGACGCTGTTCTGCATGCAGAACTGCAGTGAAGCTGTTTTATTAGATATCAACCACCTGTTAATAGAAACATTGCTATATTTGATCCCACAAGGTCAAGAGGGTCAATTAATATAAATGCAAAATTCATTATTTCTAACAGGAATGCACCTCCCAGGATATAGTATCAGTGACAGTAATGCTAATCTTAAAGTTAGGTTTGCCAACGAAAATACTTGTTATTAATTAAAAAAAACCCAACAACACAAACCCAACAAACACCCCAATCAAATTTAAATGCTATTTTACAAAATAGCATTTTCAAATAACTTTCAGTAAAAATAATTTCTTTTAATGAATTCTGAATTGTGGGGATGGTTTATCTTTTCTGATAGTAACATTCTAGTTTGGGATCATTCCAGTTCAGGTCAGGTCTCGTGGTGGGAACGCTGATACTATTGGTACCGACATGGTTCACACATCTAGATTAAATTTTGCTCATTGCCACAGATTTCTTGGTAGAGGTGGATCATCTGGGGCTACAATACATTGGAAAGGAAATGGATTGATGTTCCTTCTTCCTGCCAGGATGACATTAATGACATGCTGTGGGTGCTGGCCATCTCCCTCAGTACTCTTAATCCAGTTCTCATCATGTCCTTCCCTTGTTCTTAGCCAGGACAGCTGGGACTGGCTTTTGTGTGGCTGTATGAGGTCAAACGTGGTAGCTCTCCCCATCCCTTGCTACAGCTAGCTGTTTTCCTAGAGCTCATGTGTATACTCTGATAGTTTTGTGGATTTTGTTTTCTGTTGAAATTGCCCTCTCTCATGACCATGGTCGCTTTTTCTTTTCACTCTGGAAGCTAGCCTTGATTTCCTCATTGTATACTGCACTGCCATTTGTTGAGGCAGAAAACCAGCTCAGTTTGCTGCCACTGGTCTTCAGAGTACAGCATATCTTTGACTGAGAGTTTTTAATGGTGTAACTTTGTAAATAACTTTATCAGTGAAATGGCATGAAGTTTTTGGGCTGGATTGTGCCAGCTAGGGAAGCTGTCGCATAGGCTTTTCTTTTCTACTGTACACATCCATGGATGACTTGTTCATTGAATGGGTTTTCTCCTGTGGCCAAGTGCTTGATGGACAACACTGAACATTCAGGAAAGTGTGAGAGAGTTTATGTGAGTTCTGTAAATTTCATTAGGAAATTACTGAGGAACTTGCAGAATCTGAAAAACCCAACAGATATTCCGGTGCACCCTTGCTATGTGTAGGTGGATGGCACTGTGCTTGCCCTGTGCAAGCTGAGAGTGTGCTGCCAATTTTTTCTGCTACACACATGGAGTGTTTGAGCTGTGGCCAGAAATGTTTGTAAACTCTTTGGGTTTCTTCAACATTTGCCTTCAGGTATTTGATTTGGTCACATACTTTGATGAGAAGTGCGATCAAAACCAAGTTGTTCTGTGAGCAGCTCTCCTCTCTATTATGGGTTTGTGCCTGATGGTTGGATTCCCTTCTTTCTAGGTTGAATTCCCTTCTGTCTAGAATCAGTGAAGTTCTGATAGCAGCTTTTACCCTGGGTAAGACAACACTCACCTGTGTAGACTTCCTGTTGTCTAGTATGGATTTAGTTCAACTGAGGGTTGAACTTCCCTCAGTAAATTCACTGATAATGTCTCCCGTAGCCAGCTATTCATTTTAATGGAACGTATAGGAAAATAACTTTGAAACCATTGCCCTTCTGTCAAATCTGCTCAAGATTTGCCAAACTTCTGTAGGAAAGAAGGGGGCAAGCTGGCAGATGAGGAGACACGCTGTGATTGAATAATCTTGTTTCCTATGAAACCAGGCTAGCAGGGAAGCATTAGATGGCTGATCTTCAAACCTGTCCCAGACAAAGGAATCCTGCAAAGAAAACGGTGCTTGTAGTGTCATACAGACTATCTTTGTGAAACGTATGCTGGTTTGGCACCTAGACTTTAGTGAAACTGCCCAACTAAATTGTTAGTGGGAGCTGTGCCATCTGAACAGATGGGCATGTGTAGGCAGTCAGTAGTCATGTTTGTTCTTCATTTATGGGAATTTAGACCAGGATTTGAAATACCATGAAGCATAAAAAGCAAAATGCCTGGGTAGGCTGTCCTCAGGTTTACATCTGAACTAGGTACCTTGAGCACTTGCCCTGTTGCAGAGGTGACATCCTCTCGGTGAGCTAATCTAGGACAGGACATCTGACAGAACTAGTTTTTGGCTTGAATATTTCACCCATTTCAATATTCAGATTTCTTGATTTGTCCTGTCCCACTAATCCAGTCCATTTTCCTTCTGACTCTTCAGGTTTTTTTGCTTATGAATCCCTTTAATGACTTTCCCATATCTCTTGCATTTAGTTGCAGCTTCCTTGCAGTCATAACTATGAGTGATTCCAGCTGTGCCTGGAATTCTGCCCACTTCTTTCCACATCATCTTCTTGCCCATTTGCTCAGGTAAAGTTACTTCTCAAAGCATGTCAGCATATACGCGAATTGCCTTGAGGTAGGTTAGGTTGGGAACCTATAGTGTGTCAGCTGCACCCTTATGACTACCCAAATGTATTCTCTTCTTGGCTATAGATACAAGTCATTTTGCTCCAAATTCTTACCTTTTTAAGTTTAAGTATGACCAGGCATAGAAGTAGTTATTGAGTGGTAGATATCTAATTATATGTAACCTTCCATGTATGTTCAGTCTAAGCTTTCTTCTAAACGTTTCTCCACCACCTCCGGTATTGTACCTGGTGTTTAGAGCAGTTTTAGGCCTTTGCACATTAAGAGCATTATACAATGATGTTGTAGTAGCAAAATCTCCCAATAGAACATCCTGTTTTCAGCTGTGATAAAATTAATTCTTTTTCTAGAAGCTGCTATGTTTCGGGTTTGGCATGAAAATAATGCTGATAATGTGTATTGTTTTAGCTGTCGCCAGGTGATGTTTTACATTAATCAAGGACTTTTTCAACTTACCGTAGAAGCTGAGAGGCAGCATAGACAGAACAGTCTGGCCAAAGGAATATTCTATGCCGTCCTGCTCCTCGGTACATAAGTGGGGGTTGGCTGGGGGGCAGGGATACACGATCGCTACTCAGGATAGTCTGGGCTGTTGACCAGTGGTGGTGAAAGTGACTTGTATTATTTTATTTTGTCTATTTTTGCCATTTAAAAAAATGATTATTTTCATTTTCCATTATTGTTTTATTAAACTGTCTTTATCCCAAATCACTAATTATTTTTCCTTTCTCCTTCTTTTCTTTGTCTTCGCCCTCTCCTACTGGGGGGTGGGAATGAGGAGAAATGAGTGTCTGTACAGTCTTAGTTGCCAGTTGGGGTAAACTGTGACATGGGGGCAGGTTATATCAAAAAACCAGTTCTTTTTGGCTGCAACGGTCTGTACCTGTTCACCAAACAGAATGAGCTAAATCACAAAGAGACTTTTTTAATTGGGATTTTGTTCCATCTCTGCTAAGGTTTTGGACAGAATGATTATGTCAAGCAGATCTGATTTTTATCACTTTCCATCTTGACGTAAGTAATCTAAGAAAATCTTTACATGCACACCTGGCCTTACTGAAAGCACACATGTTCTGCAATAATGTTAGATAATAACAGAGTTGAGTGATGAAATTTTGAGCCTGGCCCTTCATCTGTTCATGCTGTGTGGTATTACTTTGAATGTCTGCACTAAGCATTCTGTCTCATTTAGATTAAGTCCCTTGAGACAGGGACCATGTCTTTCCCTCTATCGCAGCCTGTGATACCCCTGATGGCACTCGAGAAATAATAAATAATTTAAGGCCAATGCTGTTGAGAGATCAGCCACATATGGAGTGTTTCTGGCCCATTTGATGCAGAGGAAATTTTGTGTAGGAAGTCAAAGAGGTGGCTAAGGTCAGAGTTGGGGTTTACAGAGTCTCTGGCAACTTTCTTAGGCACATGTTAAAACAAGTGTTCTTCAGATTCCAGGGGAAGCAACAGGCAATATACACTGCCTGCATAGACCTACGTGTGTGCAGAGAACTTGTCCTAGATACGGCCTTTCATGCATATTTCTTTATCTACTTGTTTGGAAAATTTCTAATTTATGGAAAATCATCATAGCGTAGGGGATAAACATGTGTTTTGTGACTTAGAAGGGACCTTTAGGCTTTTCTTGATGCCTTGTTAATAAATGAATGGATGCATGCTTGCACAAAGGCAGTGTACATGCGCAGAACAGCTGTTGTGCTACAAGTAAGGGAAGGGGGGAAAAGCCCAGATGCCCAGAACAGGGTTGTCTGAGCAGTCAGTCAGCAGCCCGAATCATTTGCTCGACAGGGACAACTTGAGAGCTGCCAGAATAGCTGCCTGTGGGTCTCGCCAAGGAGCCAAATACCCTGGCTGAGACTATATTATACAGACTGGCATCTGGGATCTCCGATTGTCATCGGTCCCTGAGCACGAAAGAGGAGGAAGTGGATAATAGTAATTGAAATGCTCACTGCAGCATTTTAAAATTAATTATTTCAAATATTGTCTTAAAAAAAAAAAATCCAACTATTGGGGAAAAAAATGAAACATGTTTTTTGAGAAGGAAAAGGCAAGACTCTTTTAAAGGCATTGTTGTTAAAATGGCTGTGTATTGGTCCCTTTACTTAGATGTTTCACTCCCCACAGCACTCCTACCATTCGGTTGGGCACCAAGATAATTTCCATTTACTCCTTCAGGCTGAGTAGTTGCAGTTTGTGTGGAGAGAAGTGTAATAGGCAAACTGGATGTGTGTGACTGCACCTCAGTTTCCTCCTAAGTGCCCTGGGACGCTCCTGTGCTACAAGGCTGATATATCCACTAGGTCATATCTTCAGGAATGTTTGTTCTCTCACAAACTTTGTTTCCCTTCTGCAAGCAGCCTTGTATGATGTGAAAACCAGCAGCCTTAATGTGACATGAGAGGAATTGGCTCTATCCCACATCTTTACCTTCTGGTGCCTTGTGAGTGGAACATATGTTGAATTAGGGACTAGGGTGCCTAGTCCTAGATTGACCATGAAGTTGTGTTAAAATGTCTGAACCTTACCATCCCTCTATACGTCTAGGCTTCATACCTGGACATACTAGCTTAGTAGTTTCAACAGAGAGTCTGATGAAGGTTGGCCAAGCAAAGGGCAGAGCCCAGCTTTCCAAGAAGCTGATCTCCAGTGGTTTGCTTTGCCATTTTATGCTCCTGTCACTTTACAGCATCTAAATCTGCACTGATCTTTCTGATTCTTGGAGAGCTTGGCCATTCTTAGTCATAGTTGTGGAGGCTTACATTTTTTAATTTAATCAAGTGGGGAATGGTAATGCCTTTTCTGTCTAGAGGCCTGGAGTTTTGTCATCTTGTGTGATCCAAACGCAAACACTTCTTTATTTCCTTCTAACATCTGTAAACACTATACCACAATTTGTTCCTAAAAGCAGGAAGAGAAGGTGAGTAGCTGCAATCTGCTAGCACTGCTGCACTACTGCATAATACAGCAGCAAAGAGGGACTATAGATGTAGGGACAGATCTCCTCTAAATGGACTATTTCACAGAGATGTGATAATTCCTTCCTCTCTATGCTACCTCTTTTTTTTTTTTTATTTTATTTTTCTGGAATGTAAAAGGTCATAATTGTGACTATGATGTTTTAGATAAATCAATTGCTTTTGTTATGGCCACAGGGGGTGAGCACACACCAGTAGTGTGCTACAGAAGAGTTACTGAAAGGATCGCTGAAATAATTTTTGGAAAGGCTTTCTATTGTTGGATGTTGTACTCAAAAAATTATTTAGCCCTTGTAGTAATATTTAGTTTGCAATGTGTTTTTCAAAACTATTTGTATTTTGTTTAATGTTTATATTTCCAAAAGTACACAGTCTGGGTGCTGCAGGCTTAGTAGGTTCAACAAGCAGAGCATTCTAGAAGATAAAATCTATCAATGCAATCACAGAATGGACACTCTTGCCTCTTTAAGTTCTATAAAGGCCAAAAATGTTTACTGTTTAGTATTTAAATGTCTTCTCTTTCCACAGTAAGGTCTTTTTCAGCTTAAAGTTAGTGCTTGCATCACAAGACACTGCTAATAAGCTGTAGGGCCTTTCACCTCCCAGTCCCCAGTTTAAAAACATAATATAAGAATCTTAGAAAAAAAAAAAAATCAGAGAGACCAAAAATTCACTTCCTCAGGTGAGGAATCCCTCAAAATAGACAGTAATAGATGACTAAGAAAAGAACAGAAAAATTAGGGGAGCATACTATAGTATTTCTTCTCCATATCTTCTCCATTCTTACTATACTGCAGCTGAGGAACTTCTTGAACCTTAAGTTATATCCAAGTGTTTAATATCTTTAATATATCTTTCTTTTATTTTTTTCTGATCACTATTTATTTGAATGCATTCATATTTCTGGCATGCACAACCTTCCTCTTGCACTGAGTTCCTAGGCTATTTAGGTAGTAGGTAGAAATCTGTTTCTTTTCAATTCTGCTTAGTTTAGTAGGAATCAATATTTGTTCCTGCTGAATGAAAAGTTTTGGCTGTGTCAATCTGGACTTCAGATTGTAAACTCTTCATGAATGAGAGCACCTCTTGTGTCTTCAGTACTTTATTCACTTGGGTCAATTAGGAGTAGATAAATTAGTTTCATATTTGGAGTTAGCGAGTGATTTTTCCACCTATGTCAGACGAGCTGGACGTGTGAAGGGAACTTTGCCTTCCCTCTTTAGGGAGAGGAGAGTAACTTAGGATATTAAACACTTTCACTGAGGAAATTTCCTGCTATTGTAAAGGCCTGTGAGATGGAGTCTCCTATTCTTTTCCCCTTTTAACATTGTTGTATGGGGCTTTTGTTATTTTTAGGAAATTCCAGACAGGAAGATGGGGGGCATGCTGAGCTCAGTTAGTGACAAAATGCGTGTATTCATGAGTTCTTCTGAACTAAGCGTTTATTATGTGATTACTTGTCACTGTGAAGACCTAGATTCAGTGATGTAGGTATCCTAAATTTTTAATGACATATGTACACACACACATATAGATATATTTAATTCCAGATTCTTCAAAGCCTGATTATTACATATAATTTTCAGATTGGTAGCACCAGGAATTATTTACCTTTGCTCTTTGGACTGTTAAATGTTTCTTTAGGCCCTTAGCTCTGACTGCAGCTTTGCAGGAGTAAAGTCTCCAGTTCATGTTGTTCTGGCTGCTTCTGCCAAACTACTCCAGAACTTTGGCCACTATATTTCCCTAGGCAGCTGTTCATCTTTCATCCTCTAAAAGCCTTCTTATCAAGTCTGTCTCCACAGAATAGGGAAGCAATTCATTCCATAGCAAGCACCATTGCTAGTCTACT
The DNA here is from genome assembly GCA_004320125.1 of Scolopax mira. Classification (NCBI taxonomy): domain Eukaryota; kingdom Metazoa; phylum Chordata; class Aves; order Charadriiformes; family Scolopacidae; genus Scolopax; species Scolopax mira. Next base: position 291,250 of record BJBW01001982.1, read on the forward strand.
GTCCTTTCCCACCTGAGAGGTGAGGAAGGTTTTACCCTCTCGTTATGGACTTCAGCTTGGGGAAACTCCAGATTCTTTGATTCAGTTAAAATCTGACCAAAGAAGACTTCAGCCCAAATACCTTTTTTTTTTTTTTTTAATGGTGGTTCACCAGGAGATCATATATTATGCTCAGAGATCTGGCAAAATTCTTTGGCATGTAATATATACATTCTAAACCTACCATATCAAAGTGGCATGGAGGTAAGGTAACGGAAGATTTCCTACAGGTTTTTCTTCTGATTCTAGAGTAGAATGTGATCTCTGTAGGGAGATTTTGTTTTGCAGGAAATAAACTTTCATATGATGGTCTCCAAGGTCAGTGTTTCTGCTTGGAAAAGAAGGCCACAGATTGTTTAGGGCTCAACTGAGAACAGTGATCATGTGGCGAGAAGAGGTGGTATTTCTATCTTTCCTGTCTTGATAAATACCAGCATTTTCCCCAAAACCTTGTTAGGTTAGATTAAATTAAAAATGTTGAGATAGTTGCAGTAATCATTTAGGTTTTGAGCCTGTAGAATATATTCAGGATGTGTTTCAAGCTTTGCTCTGCCAAAAAGACAACCACCTCCCTTTTTATTTTTAATGAAAGTTCAAATTCTCCAAAATAACACCTCCCAAGGAACAGGAACATAAAAATAAGTAAGCAGATAATATCTCGATATCATAACTAGTGCAAAATCACAAGGATTTTGAGTGTCATTTGGGCTTTGATTTTTTTGTTCCTCATCAGGAACAACATTCTCCAGATGCCAGTTCTGTACTTCCCAGAGTGGGAACAGGAGCATCCATGGAGTGACATGGGCAAGTGTGGTGTTAGGTTTAGAAAAGATGGGTCGGGAAATATAACAAGGGCAATGATTCAAAGAAGAGGTCAGGATGAAGGAGAGAATGAGGATATATAAGCCATTTTTAGCTGGGGAAGAACTTTGCATTATATATGTGACCTCCAAGAAGTTAACTTTTGGGCCTGGCTGTGCTGTGCTGCCATAACAAGTGGTGGCATGTGAAAAACAAATTCCCTCAACTGGTTCTGAGACTTTATAAAACATTGGGCGAGGTTTTGTGGGGTGCCCTGCCAGTCTTCTGTGGCATAAATCCTGGTACAAATGCCTGGCATTAGGAGGTCCACTGGGAGCAAAGGTTACAGCAGTACAAAACTACTGCACCATCCCTTGTGCCAAAGGGATTTGAGAGACCACTGCAAACCAAAGGACAGACAGTTTTAAAAGTGGGCAAGCATGGCTTGCAGATCTGCAGCATAAAAAACTATTTAAGGTTGGAAGGGACATCTGGACATCACCTTGTCCAACCCCTCTTGCTAAAGCAGGGTCACCTAGAGGAAGCTGCCCAAGATTAGGTCCAGATGACTTTTTAATATTTCCAAGAACGGAGACTCCCCAACCTACCTGGACAACCTGTTCCAGTACTTAGTTATCCTCACAATAAAAGTGTTTCCTGATGTTCAGAGGGAACCTGCTATGTTTCAGTTTGTGCCCATTGCCTCTGTATCTGTCATTGGGCACCACTGGCTCCTTCTTCTTTACATGTTTAGATATTCATAGAAATTGATGAAATTCCCCCCTGAGCCCTCTCTTCCATAGAGTAAACAATCCTAGCTCTCTTAGTTTTTTCTCAAATGAGAGGTGCTCCAGTGCCTTTATCATCTTTGTGTTCCTTCACATGACTCTCTCTAGTAGCTCTATGTCTAGCTCTATGTCTTTGTTGTACTGAGAAGCCCAGAACCAGACACAGCATTTGGAGGTGGCCCCTACAGTGCAGAACAGAGGGGAAGGATCACCTCCTTTGACTTGCTGACAACATTCCTCTTAATGCAGCCAAGGTTACCATTACAATTCTTTGCTGCAAGGACACATTGTTGGCTCGTTCAGCCCGGTGTCTGCCAAGATCCCCAGGTCCTTTTCTGCAAAGTTGCTGTTCAGCAAGTTTGCCCCAGGCATATACTGGTGTATCTCTTACCAGCACTACTCTGCTGGAACACCTGAGTTCTCATCTGTCTGTCCTGCCATTCAACCTGAGAGATGCAGCACCAACGTGACCTACTCTTACCACGTGGCCAAAAAGGCATGCTGGAGGGAGCTGTAACCCCCTTCTCAATCCACTGCCTTTAGTAAAATGATGTCATTCTTGGAGTCAGAGTTTTAGTAGTCTTTGTCAAGCCCATAAAATGATGAAAGATCAGGAACATTTTACCCTCCTGGACTGGCGACTTGACAAATGTTCCCGTGGATCCTGAATCTTAGGGCTAAGGATGCCATGGATAGTTTTGCAATGCCTAGGGCAGACAACAGAAACAAGATGAATATGTCTCCAACTTAATTGACAAGTAGAGAAACTTTGCCCAAGACTAAAAGAAAACACAGTTTTTAATAGAAATAAGAGTAATGAAGTAGGTAATGACAAGGAAATGAGTGGTCTTTTGCAACATTCCACAAAATGGGGCTTTGCAAAGGTGACAAAATCTGAGAGAAGTGGAAGAACAGTGTTTTATAGCCTGCTTGAAGACTTTGATACAAATCCTCATGCTAAATCAGACAGGGAAAATTTAAATCTGTATCATCACTCGACAGAGGCTTAGGCTTGAAATTGTCAGAGCTAACAAAAGTCAAATCCAGTTTTTATATAAAATTTCTTGCAAAAGCCAAAACAACAGAAAGAAACTCTGGCTATGGTTATGTGATCATTAATAGCAGATCTGGATGCTCTGAAGAATCATCCAGCAAGGCAAATTAGATCTGGATCAGGCACAAGCACACAATTGCATTTCTATTTCTATTTAGAATATGGCATGAAGCTTGTGCCAGCTTTCTTACTTTTACACTGATTTTTTTTGTTGATTTTGGAAGGACAGGTGATATCTAATCTAGAATAAATCACAAGTATGAACTGCCAGAGTGAGTTTATGCTCTTATGTAAGCACTGTAGACACAGCATTTTTGATCTAGTTACTTAGGAATCCTTAAGTTACGCTTATTGTCTCATAACTGCAGCATGAGGTTTTTTTACAAACCAGAAGTCCTGCTGACAGAACCTACAAGCTGCATTACATGAATTTCTGGTAAACAGAACCTTGTCTTCTCTTAGTACTTCTCTGCCTGTCATGTGCTTTTGTTCACAAGACCAGGTGCAGGCAAGGAGATGGAAAGATCCCTCCAACATCCCAACTGGTGCCAGGTCTACTGCAACAGCTAGGCTGAGCTCAGGGGGCTCAATCACCATAGATGCACCTCGCTACTAGGAATACTTACTACTAAGATGCCTTTATTCCAGAGTGTACTTATTGTCATTATAGAAAATGTCCTAACCAGAGGAAACACCATGGTTGTGATATTTAGTTCACCTGTTATCTCTGTCTGGTTTGACCTTCCTCTCCCTCTTCTTCTTTTGCTTCTGTATTGACATTTATGGCTAAAAAGGCTTCTTTTGTGAGACACTGCCATGAAGTCATAATTTAGAAAGCAACTAAATGCAGAGTCTTAAGCTGGTTGGTGTTGGTATAGGTCACTCAAGTCCCATAGTAGTGGATAAAACCTTGTGCATTTTCTGCCTTTGTAAACAGGGAGGCTGGCAACAAAAACTGCATTTTCTGCCTTTTTGCTGTTCTGTTGTCTCACCTTTAAGTGTATATTTTCCTTGTTTCATTTTCAAGGAAGCAACCCTGGACTTTAAAGGCAGTTCCCATCCATGTCAACTGTTGCTAAAAGAAAAATTCTTACCATCTTTAACGTTACCTGAAAGATTGCTAGGACTGTTGCCCTTTAAAAATGCTTCCACAGATAAACAGAAGAGGAATAAGGAGTAGCTAATATGTAGGTATGAGTTAATACTTTACAGTTTCAATGCTCTGACTGTTTTTCTGTTTTATCTTTAAGAAAAGGTTAAAGTGATTCTTAATAGTTCCCGTTGCCAAGGTCTAAGAACTTGAAGATCAGAATCTTCTTTGCTTAGTGTTAGGCAGTGACAATACAGGCAGTGCCAAGCCTATTTCTTCCAGAAAAATTAACCTAGGATAGTTTGTCTAAATGCTGGACTTCAAGGCATAAGCAGGATCTCTTTTCCATGTTCTCACCATGTATTTAAAAATGCCCCCCAAATTGTCACAGATCAAACAAAATATATTAATTTAACTTGAAATTATTGTCTTAAGTCAAAAATTCCCTGGAGCTCTGGTTTCAGGTTGGCATTTTCTTTTTTCCAGTTCAGTTGACGTAACAAACCCTCAGTTGATGTTTTCCAAAAGCATAAACCAAAATCCAACATCTTAATACTCATCTCAGTGCTGCAGCTGACAACAAAATGTCTCTCAGGAACTGTATTTTCTCTCCTTGCAACCAGGGAAAACCAGAGCAAAAATGAAATCTAAAAGTGACCTGTCTTGACATTAATTGTGTATCTTCAACTAACTAGCTTTAGTTCATCATTAATTACTTAGCCCTGTTCTGATTCTTGTTATGTTGACATGGTCATTGGAAGACAAAATCCACCTAAATGAAACACAAGGGAAGTAGTTAAGGCTTCTTGTTACCCTTTGCATTAGCTTAAACATATTAGAATTGCATTGAAATAAAAACTGACTACTATCAGTACTTTATTTTGTTGAAAGAATATATAAACAGAGATGTAATCCTGCCTCTGTACAGGAGTCTACAAAATGAAATTACTGGGAAAACAGAGAAGATACCAGAAAGGAACTGATAGGCTATATGGAGCACTTTGTTAGTGAGAGTTAGTTGTTTGATAACTTTGTGCCAGTCTAATCTTTTATGTCCATTTATCTCCTGATGACATAGGTCTAGGTCCTGTAAAGGAGATCTCAAAAATATCTCACGATTTTTTAAAATTTATCTTTTCTTTCTCTGTTTTTTTTTTTTAATTGTTTTTATTTCTAACTTAGACCTTTGGCCCCGTCATTTGATCATTTAAGAAGGAAAAAGGTATTTCTCAAGTAAGAAGTGTTTGGCCTGCCTTGGTTTTAGAGAAAATATCTATAGTAGGGCCAGACAGATTGTGAATCTTGAAATACCGCTGTGGTGAATCGATGAAGTTATGTAAACTTCCGCAGTTAGCAGCACATGGGAATAGATTTATCAACATCAGTAGCTATTAAACCTCAGCTTCTGATTCCTAGCCCAAATTAGGAGATACCCTTTCACAGCTGGGTAGACTGTACTTAGCCAGAAGTGAAGCATTGAATATTTAACAAAGGCTTCATTTATCCAAAACATTCACTTGTCGTTGTAGACAAGTAGGTGCTAATAAGTACCAGAAAACCACCAATAGTTTAAATAGTATTAGCAAATGTCCCTTCCTTTCTTAATTGCTGTATGCTACACAGGAACTGAATTTTGAATGTACAACCAAATGTTAAAAGTTGTTTCCAAGCCTTACTCTCTCCTCAATGAGACATCAAACTGTTGTCACCCAATCCTTTTTGCTTTATTTTTTAGTTCAATACTTTGATCATTCCCCTCTGACATGATTCCTGCTGTACCAGATTAGCTAGCAGCAAGTTCCTAGCTAGATGAAAAAAAAAACCCTTTAATGGGGTCTGTTTAGTACTTCATCTGTAAATCATTTATGTAAAGAAAGTGTAAGCAAGTCACAAATTGACAGATAATTTCTTAGACATTTGTGTTGCTTATGAAATTATTACCCAATTTTCCCTTCTGCTAAATACTCTCTAAAATGTTGATATAAACATTTTTTTTTTTAAGGAAAACATATAGAAGAACATAGGAGCAAGCTAACCAAATATTTCCTTTGAGAAAGTAATGTACCTCTTAAACAAAAGAAATGCACCCCGTCTAATCCACTGGAAGTCAGCAAAGCAACTGATAAGGTCCAATAAGGAAAAAAATTATTTCAGTCTGAGAGATGGGAGTTGGTACAAATAGTAGTGGAACTGTTTGGAATAGAAAAAGTAACTGGTAGAGATGAAATGAGGGGCCAGGAAAATGATTTAGGCTGTATCAAGAGACCTTTAAAGCTAAGGGAAGCCCACAAAGGATTTGAGGAAGGAAACCATGGGCATTGTTGCTTGCTTGAGACTATTTCTACATTTACTTTTTGTTGGTACAAGCTAGAGCCCTGGAGTAAAAGGGAGCTGGGGTTATTGAAGAAACAGGAGGAAAGGTCCTCTGGAGGACTCAAATATGATTAAAGGTTACAAAGTAGACAGTTGTGTTTTAAGGTCCCTTCAGGAAAGAGAAGAGTCCATAGTGGAGACTCCCAGAGATCAGTGCTAGTACCATTCTTATTCAACACCTTCATTAGTGACCTGGAGAAGGGAACATGCAGTGAAATGTCCAAGTTCATGTACAACACTATGCTCTTTCGGGTTTTCAGATTCACAGTGATGATGAGGAGCTCTGAAAGAACCTTGCAAAATGGAGTGAGGGTACAAAAATGTGCCAGATGAACTTCATTATAAATATACAGTAAATATACAGATAAATGTACAGTAATTCATTTGCAGAAAACTGACTTAAAATGTACATACTGCAGATCTAGTAGTTGCAACTTGGAGATCTTGAGATCATTGATATCAGTTCTCTGAAGCAATTGGCTCAATGCTCAGTGTCTTCCATAAAAACAGACAAAATGTCAGGCATCATCAGGAGGGGCTTTGAGCTCGAGAGAGAAGCTACCATTTTGCTGCTATGTAAAACCTTAAAGAACCCACATCTGAAGTATAGTAAGCCATTCAGGTTTCTGTAGAGGACACAGCAGAACTAGGGAAGCTGCAGAAGAGGGCAACTGTTGGAGGGGGTGACAGCTATTGCATTGGAAGGACAGCCTAAAAAGGCTGGGACCTTCCATCTGGGAGAGGTAAAAACTGAACACGATACGCCTGATGTTTGCAAAAAATGCATTTGTTATTCAACAAATCAGTACGTGTCGGGACGCTCACTGAAAATAGCAAGAGATAAAAACAGGGAGGAAAAAAAAGGAATTTTTTTCCATGGTGGATAGTGCATTTGTGAAACTATTGCCACAGGAGGTTGCAAAGAGGAAACAGGTGGTATCATCAGGTGGAAAAGAGTCTTGGAAAAATTCCTGGTCCACAGGGCCAAGGGTGAACCTCTGAGTTCCCTAATCGAAATGGGAGGGCAAGAGAGGAATGAATGAGTGGCCGGGCTGACATGTTCTCCTGAGATAGAGCATCAGTCCCTGATGTAGCTGAAGACAGAGGCTGGCTGGAGGGTCTGACCCAGCAGAACGTGTTCTGTGCTTTTGTGTTAGACTGGGTGTAAGGGAGGCTTCCCCTGATAACTCTTGGAGGTGTTTCTCCAGTTACAATCTCTGTATCTCACGTGAAGGTCTTGTCATAGTCATCCAGGTGGAAGCACAGGGGATGCAGTGCTTGGCAGTTGACAGGGTAGCTGTGTTGGGGTAGGCTCTGAGCAATTCAGCTGTGCAAGGATCAGGGTGATTTTGGTTGCAAAATGGCAGGTAAATAGTTCCAACTTACTTTAAACTCGATAGGTTTTAAAGTTCAAGGCAAAAAAGTTTTCCCTTGTTTATATGGCTTACATGCATATTTCTGTTTCTCATGTATCCATTGACACTGTCATGTTTCTATTCAGAAAGTATTTAGTATCTTTTGTGATTTTGGCTGCTTAGATGTACTCGTTTCCCTGAATCTTTTCAGGTCTGGATTTTGCTGTTGTGAATGTCTATTTCGTTGCTGTGGCTTTCTGTAAATAAATGAAACCATATAAAGTGGCTCAAAATGAAAGTGCTTTTGTAAATTGAAAATATAAAATTTACTTTGGATTTTTATTTACCCCAGTCTTCATGCCTTGCCTTGCTACAGCCCTAAACATTCCTTTCTGTCCTTGGTATTTTTGCCCTTGTTCACCAGAACAGTTTTACCTATTTTTGCCTTTCAAATAGTTAGTTTTGCTGTCTGCAACTTTCTTTTTAGTGCTATGTTTGATGTGTTACTGCTGAGGCAAAAATGATATTTTCATATCTTCCACGTTTGCAGCTGATGTGGTACCAAAAGAGTTCGACTATTTTACGAAGATGCAGAACCCAAAGTTGCCACAGGATTGCATAAAAATATGTATTTTAGTTTATTAGCATTCATATTTGATTCAAGATGTTGATGATTTTGTTAGTTACTAAGCGATGTCTACCTTTAAAGCTAAAGATAGATCATGCTTCAGGTTTCTTTGGTTCTGTTTATGTGCAACTTGCAGCGTATCAGTTCCAGTGTTAATTGGGCTGTAACTATGTAAGAAACGTTCTAAATTTGTTGAGGGCATGTTTATGTGGTGGGCTTTTGCTGGTGTAGCTCTGTTGGCCAGGTAAATTGTGCTCCGGTGGCTGATCCCGCACTGACTTGTGTGTCTGGATTTCCCTGAAAGGAGACAAGATGCTACTGGCCTTAATTTTTTTACGTTGCCCCATTGCTACAGGTGAGAAGAGGGAGCAGAAAAGAACACATATTTTTGTTATGGGTGTTCCAGTTCTCATTCTGCTATATTTGCTTAAATTGCTTGTGCTAAATTGTGAACTGGAGTTTGCTTTTCTTGTCTCTGCTGTGGGGCCAGTTGCTTCTGCCAGGTGGGTGAGGCAAAGAACTGCAGGCAATAATGTCTTAAATCATTGCAGTGGTTTTCTTTGCCTAAGAGTCAGTCTGCTGCATCTAAAAAAATGTATTTTTATTAGTGCTACTTGTTTAACCCTTGGGAGGATGGGGCTGTGCTAGATTTAGTCTGTCAGTATAGCAACATCTGCTTTAGAAGCATTACAGTGGTACAGAGCATGTTATACATTATAGTATGCAGGCATATTTAACCTGTTTATATAACACTGATGTGATACTAATATAGATATGGTCTAATTGATATGTAGGTATGCTTTGATTGAAATAGTTGCAGTGTGGCTCACCTAGGATAGGAGAGCAGGGATTATAATTCATTGATTCATTCTCTCACTTTAATTATTCTTTATGAGTCACAAGCTCCTGATTCTACCTTAAAATCTTAAGATTGTATTTCACATAAATCCCCTTTCTCCAGCAGCCAGTGAAGGTGGAACCCTCTTAAAAAGGTGTTTATAAAGTGCACTTATACACCAAAAAGTCTTGGAAAAAACATCAAAATACCAGAAGTACTTTGAAGTAGTGGTAGTAGTACCTTTCTGCATCCTTCTCTGATCCTTGTGAAACTTTTTTTTCTTTTTTTCTTTTTTTTTGATATCATGTAATGTGAGCAGAAGGATCAGACTGCCATTGTGATGTTATGTGTCCTACAAAGGGTTACCTTACCAAAAGGTACTTGCATTAGCTTTCTGTGGAAAGGTATGATCATGGCAGCTCAGAGCAAGGCTCACCCTGGAGATGCAGACTAAATAAGTAGGTGGGTGGTGTCATATCTCACGTTGCTGCAGCTATGTTGCCAGCGACACCTGAGCTAGGTAGTTTTAATCTAGTTTATGGCTGATTATAGGAGCTACGGTCACTAGAAAGCAGTCAGACCTTGAGTCAGATACAGTTGTAGGTCTAAGAATCTTGGTGAGCTGTTTCCGCAGCATTCTTTTACAAAGGAAACCAAAAAGGTGTTTGTATAAATTTTGCCTGTGAATGTTCTTAAATTCCTAGATCTCTAGGTATTTTGGCACTGTTCCTGGATACACACCCTTCCAGCCTCAGGATATAGTAGTGAAAGTCTGATTGTGCTGATCTGAGGTGCATCAGAAGAGAGATGCATCTCTGGTGCAGGCACCCTCTTCCCCATGCTGGTATGTTTTCTGTTTTAATACAAAAGTCAACCCTTAGCTCTTAGCCTTGAAAACAGGCACTGGATGCAGGGACCTGAAACCATAGCTCTGACATCGTGTGACGGGCCCATTCATTTCACTGGTATTAATGCTGATACCTACTTATGCTGTAAATGTCAGTGCTGTTAACTATTTCACTACTCATCAGATCATGTTAGAGAAAGATTATAAACAACTGCAAAACCTATTAGGAGCCAGAGCTCACCACTAGTACCAGTGTGGGAGATAAGCCGCCTCTTTACCTTAACCAAGAAGGAGCCAGTTGTCCCACTGGGGCAATAAGTTTTCCCATTCTTGCTTTCTTCTCTTTTTCCCATAGTTGCCGTTATTCTCTTCTGGTGAACAAGGGTTAAAAAGCACACTGAGGCGTACAAAGTTCATTGAGATTTTGAAAATGAGAAGCCCATAAAGCTGATTGAAACAGTCAAATCCAAGCGACAGGAACTTGTCACCATGGAGCCCAGATCATATTGAGAATGTCTGCACTAAGAACAGCATATGACTGCTACAATAGTAGGAGAATATATAGATTATTCTGCAGCCAAAACCTGGAAAGGTAATATTTCACTCTGCTGCTGTTGAGGGGGCTGTACCACAATAATATGGTCTTGCCCTTGGGGAAACACCTAACAGAAAAGACAAGGTGACAACAAATGATAACAGAGCACCTGTATAGGTGAATTCTTCATAGGAAAATAGTATAGCTGCTAAAGCAAAGCACACGCAACTAGATTTTTCTCACTTATTATCATCCACTGCACAGGGTTAAACTGTAGTAGTATTAGAGGAGGCTATCTGCTTTTCCTCTATACTTTCTACAGTGTAAAGATAATTCAAAGAAAGCTGTTGTTTCCTTTTGATCACCCTTATTCGTAATGTGAGAAGACAAGCCTTATTTCTATTCTTCATGGCGCTGTTCAGTAATGCCTGTTTTGAAAGGGCTACCAATAATGTGAGACAGAGTCACTGCAGATTTCCATCTCTGTGCCCTACCTCCACGCTGATCAATTCTCCTCATACCCTTGGAAAAGGAGTTGCTGTTTGTCCTTTGTTGCTGCCTTAGTACATGGGTATCAGTGAGGAAACTCATTACTAACCATAAATCGGAGTTCTTGTCTTGTTTCAGGTTTGTTTCTTATCTGGTTATTTATGATCAGTGTTTAATTTTCTTTCTTAATTGATGCACTTGTAATACCAGTAAACTTCATGTGGACCTCTTCCCCTTTTGATAAATCAGGAACAAAGAAGTAAAGTTACTAAATATGTACAGTGTCACAGTTGTAAGGCATGTGGTTTTAATTAAATTTTAACTAATTCCCTTTATCTTGTCATAGTAATTATGACTGTACAAGTCATGTCACATTAATATGTGAAAGCAGCACTTTGGCATGGCTGGTCAAGGAACAAAGACTTTATGACCTGCCTTGTTAAATTAAAACAGAGAGACTGATCAACTTGCATTTTGCTACCTTCTTTGATAAATTATTTTAAAGATGAAGAAAGTGCTAAAGGGCCAACGCACATTTGTGCTAAATATTGCTGAACTACAGCAGCAAACAAATTGAGAGGAGAGATCTTGCAGACCTTTTAAATTTATGCCCCGGGCTTTGATAATGAAAAATGAAATGACATGTAGCGATAAAGTAGCTTAAGTGAATTGATAATGCTTGAACAAATCTAAACTTTATTCTTCTTAGTATGAGATACTCCAGAGTTCCAATTTTTCTGTCTTTTGTTTAAGAAGAGGGTGTCTTACACTGGATACAACCCTGAAGTTTTCTAGAGTGTGGATTCACAGTACATTACCTAGCCTCTACTACCAAATCATCCAGATACTTATTGAGAAGAGCAAGTGCAACATAGTCTTCTCAGCCTCCAGTAGGGCATAAGGTCTGCTCTATGTGGAGAAAGATACTTTTCACCATTATAGGAAAGTTGTTTGACATGAACAATATACTATAAACTTGTGTTCTAGCTCACTTGGCGGTAAATTTCCTATGTATCTATCTGCAACCTGATGCTTAGCTAAGTCATCTTGAGTTTTGACTTCTGTACTGGCTTCTGTTTATTTGAACTATATCACGGTACCAGTTCATCTCTTCATTACAATGTTAAGTCATTCTCATAAAAAGTAGAAAATGAATGAATACATAACTTTGTGTTAAATTCTTCATGGGGAGCACCTACTTCATCCCCTCACCCCCTTCAACCCCCATACACACTTTGAAAGAGTGCAAGAGAAGTGCCGTCTTTTCCAATATTGATTAACTTTTCATGCCATGACAATAAATACTGGAGGGGTCCCTCACTACCCTTCTGACTGCAGTGTCAATCCTTATTTTTTTGAGTCATTTTTTCATTATAAATAACTGTAGTATCTGCTTGTGCTGGTTTTGTGTGACGCTGCTGTGGGGCAATTTTTGAAGACTCCTGGCTGGATTCTTACCTGGGGTCTGTGGCCTTTTCATAGCAGAGACTTTAATCAGTTTTGAAATTCAGTTCCCTGTTCCATGAGGAATATGCTGAGTAATAGCAGCATATCATTGTCACAACAGCTTGCAGGCAGATTCAGGAAGACAGCCCTGTTTTCTTTTCATATATCTGCATATATTCTTTCCAATATCTTGGGGCCAAAAGTGTAGAAAAGGAAAACATAATCCTTGTTACAGAAAAATACATCTAGGAAAATGGTATGCTTGAGGTTCTTCTATCTGTATGAACAGTCACTCGTGGATGGCATTCTTCAAAAAGAGAAGACAGATTGTATAGAAAATTACAAGGTGGCTCCATTTTACTACACACACATTTTAACATTGTGTACTGAAGGTTTACCTGCTTCTTATAGTAAAAGCATTGCAGGCAAAGATGGGTGGTCTGACTTTGTAAAGTAAATAACCATGAAAATGAGAACTAAGAATGAGAGGCCTATTTACGAGTCTGGAAAAGAAGTTGGAGGTAGCCACCTGTTTGTCCACACCAACATTGGGAAGTCGTCTCTAATTGACATGCCACTAAAAATGAAACATTGCAGCAAGATGCTTCAAGGGCCCTCAGAGTGCTCACAACTTGGGCACCGAGTTTTTTATTTAAAAGTTTCATTTAAAAAACATAGCAAAGACCATAGAATTCAAATGGAGGAAAACACAGTAATTTGGAGACACTTGGGTTAAGCTTTTCAAAGACTCAGAGAAAGTGGCTGATGTGAACTTCCAAAAAGTTCAATTTTCCAATCATTTTAGTGAATATTTCCAAAAGCATAAGACATCAAATATTCTTCAGCTGCAAAATAGGCATCCAGGTCTGATCTAGAAAATTTGTTTTACTAAATTAATTATATGGGAAAGTAAGGATACATTTTGACAAGAGACCTGTTTTACAGGCATGTTTATGCTGGGCATGGACTTATTTTAAAAACTGTCTGCTCAGAAAACATTTTATCAGAGTCCCCTGTATTTTCTCTGTAGCTCATTTAGAAGTGAAATGGCCCAGAGGCAACTTTTGTAGTGGTCAACAGAATGGCAATGTTTTTGGTGAATTAGCTCAGGAGAATTTACAAAAGTCTGGGTTCTGACTCAAACCAAAAAATACTCATAGCTCACGACTGAGTTTTCAGAACAATGTGCATAAATATCATCCTCCTCCTCCTCTCAGGTCCATTCTCTACATCTAGATTCCCAACTAGCAAGATATAGCAAACTTACATAGTTACTGATGTTGCTGTTTATTGCTCCACAATCTGCAAACAGGAAGCACCTGGGAGATTAAATCTCAGAGTGGGTTGTTAAAAGGGCAAGAAATCTGAGAACCTGACAACTTAGAAGGCAGAGGTGACTGTTGATATACTGAGACCATATGAAGCATCAGAATTATGAGTCAAGGTAGTGATTGGCAGGTTTCTTGCTGGAATAGAGGATTGTGATGAAAATTAGTGGAAAGCAGTGATTCAGAAAAAATGGAATTTCTGACTCTGCTGGCGAAAAGGGAAGGCCTGACTGCATCCTGGATATGTCTTAGAATGAATCTTCTGGAATTTCATAAATCAAACTTCTAGTGTTTTTATACTTGTTTATTGTTAATTAGGATGAAAAAGTATGGAAGCTGCTTTGGATCTCCAGATAATTATCTCTTGCTAATTATTGAAATGTGAAGGTTTGTGGTTAGAATATGGACACCCTTTTGCTGTTGGGTAAAAAAAAATATCTTAGGAGAGTTTTCAAAACAACCATCTAATCGTTAAGATTTCTTTTTCAAGATTGGAATATTTGTTTATGTGCTTGCATTTAAAGTGAATAGGCTTTTTAGTTTCGTTTCAACTTGCTTTCTATTAAAGAAAGATTTTTCACCAGCTGACCCTGCATTAATCTGAGCAATGAAAGGCTTTAATCAGATGCTGCAATGTGCCCATTTCCTGCAGGCTTCTAACGTGAATTGGAACCTGCTGGAAACAGAAGCTGACTTTCTTGGGAAGTAGTTTTCAAAGTGAGCAGGAGATTTCAGGAGTGGCACCTTTTATTCCCCAGCAGGAGCTGAACCCCTACTTCACTAGAGCCAAAAAAGAAAAAAATATGCAGAAAGACTAAGAGTGAAATCAAAGGTTAAGGAAATAAAGGCTGAAAGTGAGAAGGGGGTGGGAAGGGGTATTAATGCAGGTCTGATGGAGCCTGCTTTGCAGAATCATGCCTTTTACTTCAGACACTCCTATCTGCTTGCAGAGCTTGTCAATGTAGAATGTCTGCAGTGAAAGGTGCTCCAGCATTCCCCTGCTTCCACCTTGACAGCCAGAATAGGTTGTTTGCCATAATATTAATCTTGTTTCCATCACAGAGCAACTAATAGTTGCTCAGCCTTACCTGCTCCCAAGTAAATGATTCAATTAATCATCTAAGTCAACAAAAGAACCCAAACTCATCTCTGGAAGCTAAAGAGTCTGAATCTTGAATAATCTGCATTCCAATCAGTATTATTTCATGATATTTAACATTCTCTGCCCACCCCTCATAAAATCAGTGAACATTTTTCTTTGTAATGTATTCAAAGAAAAAAAAATCTGTACTTTGGAGGATTTCCTGCTCTAGTGGCATTCTATGAATTTTTTTTTTCCCTTTGGCAGAAGAAAAACAGTACGCAGTTTTTAATGTTAGCTCTGCCCTGGTGCATTTCACTGTCCCTCAATAGGGAACAAACTATGTTTGTTCAATAACACCACACCACCCCTCCACAAGAAAACCAAACACGCACACATGCAAAAACCCAACAAAAAATCCCCCAGGTGTTGCACCTTGAGAATAGGACATAAAATACATATTGCAGAGCCTGAGCAATGTGAGACAGAAACAGTGGAACCAAGAGTAAGAGATGCAAAAAGAACACTTGTATCTGCACATTTAGTGGAAGGGAAAGAGCAATAACAATATTCTAATTGTAAGATGTTCCTTTTAATTCCGAAGTGTTAGCACTGAAGCTGGTCAAAGACTAGCCTAGAAAAAGCCCCTTCTTGCATGTCCTGCTTACTCAGCTCAGTGCAGCAGCTGTTCCAATAAGCAATTTGATGTTTAGCACCTGAGAATTTGCTCTCTCCTTCAGCCAGGACTGCAAGCTCAACAAAATGTATAAAAGCATGAAGTTTCATAACTCTTTCTCCCTAATGCAATAACCATAGAAAATCTGGGTTATGGTGCAGTCATTAGCTTTCTAGTAAAATTAGTTTTTATTTTTTGAGGCTTTCATTTTTTCTCAACACAATGAAAATCTCTTCTGTGTGTCCAAAAGGAAGCATTGAAAAGAAAGAGAAGGGACAGGAAAAAGTATGAAATGGTGCTGATTCTTACCTCCAGATAGCTATATAGATATGTAGAGGTATATTCCTTTCTTAACCAGGAGGTTGTTGTTATTTATGGGTAAAAATTATGAAAGAGAAAATTTATTTTCATTTTATTTTTCCAATTTATTTAAAAAAAAATCAAAAGTATGTATTCCTCACATCCTCAGAACTTTAAATTCACATAAATTATACCTGCTCTTGAGTGGACTTCTCTCCGAACTGCTGGATTCACTTTTCCAGGTTTTTCAGCTCCAGCAGCTTTTGCATGGATCTCACCATATCTATCTCAAATTCCTGGAGTCATGGGAATTATTGTTATTGCTTTCTCATTTTTGCATCAGAAAGGCTGGGTCAAACTTATCCAAAGGTTCCAGGAACAAGAAGAAAAAAAATCCTGAACTTTTTTTTGGTAAAGCCAAGACCACAAAATTTTAAAACCACTTAGGAAAAGATTCTGGTCTGAGGAAATATTTATGTATTTTATCTATATTGCATTCATTCCCCCCAAAGAGTGGCGTTGCTTCCTTAGGTGTGACACACTGTCCACCAGTTCCATCTTTTCCTGGTTTTGCTTCTAGTTTAGTTTGTGGCTGCTTCTACACAGGCTCCTCAGTAACTGTGAGGTAGCCCTAGAAACAGGAAAGGTTTTGTAGAAGTGTGAGATGTCAGAGCAGTTCCACCAAAGAGTCCTTCGAAGCCCTTCTTTCCAAGTGGACATCCTAATAGATCTGGGCACAAAAAGAGAACTCTGCGTTTGTTGCCAAGTGTGAAAAAATCTATAGGATGGTCAGGGTCTGAAGGAGGAAAAGGAAAATGGGGAGGGGATGGATTGTGTTAAAGTAATGTCTCACTGGATACAGCAGTTATTCCTCAAATGTTGTGTTGCTTTTTATCTTAACTGTCTATCAGTCACCAGCAGTACAAAGTTACAACATTAACAAATTCTGATGGGGATGAGAGCATTAAAAAAAAAAAAAAAAAGCAGTAATGTATCATCAATTTCTTTTATGACTTACTGCTGAAAAGGAATATTTCAGGAGCTGTATGAGCTTGAAGACATTGCTGTTAGATCTTTAGGCCTGTATCAGGAACAGTGTGGTGAGTAGGACCTGAGAGATGATCGTCCCCCTGTACTCGGCACTGAGGAGATCCCACCTTGAGTGCTGTGTCCAGTTTTGGGCCCCTTACCACAAAAAAGA
>BJBW01001982.1:308297-329788 GCA_004320125.1 Scolopax mira
TTGTCAGGCATTGGAATGGGCTGCCCAGGGAGGTGGTTAGGAGGCATCATCCCTGGAAGTGTTCAAGAGACAAGTTGACATGGTGCTCAGGGATATGGATTAGTGTTGGGTTTGTGTGTGGGTTTTTTTTCTTCATTTGTGGGTTTTTTTTAACCTTGTGGGTTTTTTTTTTTTCATTGGTTGGACTAGATGATCTTAAGAGGTCTTTTCTAACCTAGGTGATTCTGTGAAATCTTAGTGTGCACCAGAACAGATCAAAGCAAACCCATCCTTTGGAATAAAAAGATGTGTTTGGAGTATGTTAACTGATTTCCCAGGATTACTGGAAGTTTTTAGGCCTGTTTTCTATGAGGCTCTGGGGCACTGAGGAGAAAGCATTTGAAAGGTGGTGTCAGAGATTTCCGGGCAGGTGCAAGCAGAGAATAGAAACCAAGGAGAAGGTGAAAAGTGACACGGTGTTGCTACCAATGGGGGTGCAGCTAAACAGAGATCAGGGACCTAACTATGCGGGGTCCCCTTCTCTCTGAAGAGAGATTTAGAACTCTTTGTTATCCTATTCCCGTCAAGAACAGTATGGTATTGAAGACAGTTTATAAGATTATGGACTTTCCTGATACGCAAGGAAATTTATATTCATTTCTTCAAGACAAAGACAAAATCATAGAATGGTTAGAGTTGAAAGGGACCTTAAAGATCATCCAGTTCCAACCCCCCTGCCCTGGGGGGGGGTACTCACCTCCCACCAAACCAGGTTGCTCAAAGACCCATCCAGCCTGGCCTTGAACCCCTCCAGGGATGGGGCAGCCACAGCGTCTCTGGGCAACCTGTGCCAGTGTCTCACCACCCTCACTGTAAATAATTTCTTTCTAAGATCTGAACTTCTCAATAGTTCTTCACCAGAAATTAATTGCAAAATACTTACAAAATTCTTCCTCTCCCATTCCTGCTGGAATATATTACAGATCTTTAATTTGCTTGAAATTATTTTCTTCTGTTTCCTCTGTAGAATTTGGTGAGAGTTTGTTTTTTTTCTGGTGTTTTGGTGGCAGCAGTCACTTCCTGTTATGCCGCACATAGCAAAGCATATATGGTCCGAAAGAGGGGTGATTCTTAGACAGAATTTGTAAGTCAAGATTTTTCCTGTTTGACATTCTTTCAGGACAAAAGGGCTAAACTTACAGGGAAAATTATTGTCTTCTGTATTTGTGTATTTTTAAGTCTGATATTCCTAAATGTGGTTGCTTGGATGGAGTAAGATGGTCCTTAACCAAGAAGCAGTAACAATTTGTGTTAGCACGCTGCTTACATGTGTAGTGTTATCTGAGCATTGATGACTGTGGTATTAGAATAGAATTTGACCCTATGCTATCTAATTCTGGACATTTTGCTTTTCTTTTGTGACTCGTTCTCTTCTTCCCCTTTTGTCTTGTCAGACTATAACTTTCTTAGAGTAAGGGGATTATCTTTTATTATGATGATTGCACAGTGATGAAACTATCAGAAATCCATTTCTCCAGAGGGTTTTTTAGACAGCACTGTTATATGTGAAGTCATCTAGCATTCAGGTACAGTCTGGTTTTACTTCTTCAGCACCTTTGAAGAAAAAAGCATCTTGTATCTATATGCAGATACAGTCTTAAATTTTTTGGGGGTCTTGTTATTAATTCCGTGGACAAGTGTATGCTATCTCTTTGTCCAGTGTTTTGTGATTGCGTGACAGTATTAAAAATACAGACAGTTTTATATATAGATGTATATGTATACAGTTATAGAGAGGGTTGTCAGTTGAGGCAGGCAATACACAAGCAGTGCATTTACCAAGTTTGTCAAGTTTGTTACTCAGGGAAGGAGGGGGAGATTTTAGTTAAATTACTTGAAATGACAACCTGTTTGAAATGAAATGAGATTCAATGGCAATTTAAGATTAATCAAATGAATATGACATGCTCTCAATTCTTAATGTGGTTTATGTAGATGTGCACTGTTTTCTTTGTTCCATTTTGTCCCAAATACTGTAACCAGCTAAACCATCTAAAATTTAGTATAAAAATTATCTCTATCTTCACTGGTTTGTTATAACAAGAGGTTCCTTTTGTCTGAAACACATTAACCACTCAAAATTCCGGAGCAGAGTTGCTGTTTAGCTTAGGAATCTCCATTTATTTTCTGTCTCTTCCAGTTCTAAACATGAAGTTGTCTACATGTACATACGGTGCCACCTGACACAGGTTAAATGTCAGTACTGTGTTAGCAAGCTTCTTTTAAGGGACCTCTGCTAATGATAACTATTGATCCAGTGGTCAGTGTAGCTCAAAGGCAAGATCAGCTTCAATGCCTTTTCCTTCTCCTGCCCTCTCGTTTATAGTAAAGTTGCCCTCAGACATGGCTTTCATGCTTAGGGATGAAACCTACCTATTGGTGAAGCACCTTGTGCATTCATTTATCAGATTTTATTGCTGCATTATTGTTACAGGTTCATAGCTAGAACTTTCACAGGGAGATATCTTTAATATGACATGAAACTCTCCACAGGCATTGTTCATAATGCTTCATATATGAATGTAGATGGCAAAAGATGTCACCCATCACTACAATGTTGTGTAGTGCTAAGGAGCTTATGTGCTCAATGTGGGGCAACTTCTGTTAGCAAAAAGAAGTTGTAGGGTGTTATTACAAAATAATGACTGATTATTTATGCAGTATAGCCCTGTTCAGTATTTCTGTTGATTACCATATTAATAGAATTTAAAATTTTTTAAGCTTTAAAAATATTTTTCTGAAGGGAGCTTACAAATAACTTGAACTGACATTTGACTTTTAAGGAATCCAGAGTAATCCTAAGTAAAAAAACAGGCCTTGATTCTTTGTTTTATGGAGCGCATTATAACTGAAGTAAAAGTGTTGCATAGTATCTGTGGAATGCCTTGCCTCAATTTTTCATCTCTGTATGTTGTGTGTATGAATATGTATTTATGTGTGTATTACTTATGCGTGTGCAAAGAAATGTGTACTTAACAGTTTTAAATATTGACTGGACAAATTAATGGCAAAACCCACCAAAAATCCTCAAAAGCTATCAGACTAACCTCATAGCTCTCTATGATGGCATGACTGGTTGGATAGATGAAAGGAGGGCAGTGGATGTTGTCTACCTTGACTTCAGCAAGGCTTTCAATACCATCTCCAACAGCATTTTCATAGCTAAGCTTAGGAAATGTGGGTTAGATGAATGGACATTTAAGTGGATTGAAAATTGGCTGAAAGACAGAGCTCAGAGGATTGTGATTAGGCGCACAGAATCCAGCTGGATTCTGTAACAGGTGGTGTTCCCCAGGGGTCCAGTCCTCTTCAATATATTCATGAATGACCTGGATGAAGGGATAGAATGTACCCTCGGCAAGTTTGCTGATGACACAAAACTAGGAGGGGTGGCTGACACCCCAGAAGGCTGTGCCACCATCCAGCGAGACCTGGACAGGCTGGAGAGATGGGACAAGAGAAACCTAATGAAATTTAACAAGGGCAAGTGTAGGATGCACCTGGTGAGAAATCACCTCCTGCACCAGTACTGGTTGGGGGCTGACCTGCTTGAGAGCAGCTCTGAAGAAAAAGACCTGGGGGTCCTGGTGGACCACAGGATGACCATGAGCCACCAATGTGCTCTTGTGGCCGAGAAGGTCAGTGGTATCCTGAGGTGCATCAAGAAGAGCGTAGCCAGCAGGTCAAGGGAGGTCATCCTGCCCCTCTACTCTGCCCTGGTGAGGAGCACTGTGTCCAGTTCTGGGCTCCGCAGTTCAAGAAGAACAGGCAACTGCTAGAGAGAGTACAGCAAAGGGCCACAAAGATGATTAAGGGCCTGGAGCATTCCTCCTATGAGGAAAGGCTGAGGGACTTGGGTCTTTTNNTGGGTCTTTTTAGTCTTGAGAAGAGAAGACTTAGGGGGGGATCTGATCAACGCTTACAAATATGCTTACTTAAAGGGTGGGTATCAGGAGGATGGGGCTGATCTTTTTTCAGTGGTGCCCAGAGACAGGACTAGAGGATATGGACACAAACTTGAGTATAAGAAGTTCCACCTAAACATAAGGAGGAACTTCTTTACTGTGAGAGTGGTAGAGCCCTGTCCAGAGAGGTGGTGGAGTCTCCTTCTTTGGAAACATTCAAAACCTGCCTGGACAAGGTCCTGTGCAACGTGCTCTAGGTAGACCTGCTTTGGCAGGGCAGTTGGACTAGATGATCTCCAGAGATCCCTTCCAATCCCATATGATTCTATGAATCTAATTGGTTCCAGAATCCCTTTTTCTCAGTAGTAAATACTTGGAGACTTGAGAGTTTCCTGGGAAATTTAACACTGCATGTTTTGGTGGTGTTGGCTGTGGTCAGAATAGACAGGACCAAATGGACCTCTGCTATAAGAGCCTTTGACCATTATTCTAGAAGGCCAGATATAACCCCCTTACCTGGTAGTTGGAAATTAAGTCACGACTAGTGTAGTTTCAATGAACACCTACTCTTTTCCTATGAATGGAGAAACAGAAAATTCTGCAACATATTGGGGTTTCAAAACAATCACTTGTTTGGACTAGGGAAGAAAATCTGATAAAATATAACTCCTTGGTTTTTCATTTTCCCCTCCCCTTCTAAAATGGAAAGAAAACTTAAAAAATCTAAAAATCTGACTCCAAGTCTACGTTCATTTTTTCCACTACTAAAATAATCTTCATCATGGAGAGAAGTCTGCATGTGGTACTATGGAGACAGAATTCGTTACATATATAGTTAACTCGAGTAAGTAATTCAGGAACTAGTCACTGATGAATGATTTTCATCTTGAATGCCTATTATGCAGTCTGAAATTTAAAAAGATTCGAACCATATTTTTGCTGCTAAGTCCTGCTGCATAACAAATGTTGTATATAAAATTGTTGTGCTAAATAATTTGTTGCAAAAAGAAAAGAATATCCATCAAAGAGTAACAAAATGTAACCTGTTAATTTCAAAAGGTTCCTGCACAGAACTGCCTGGAATGTAGTGTAACATCTGCGAATGCTTCTGATGCCTGGGACCCTGTTCTGTTTGGCGCAGACATTGACTTTGTCCTGAAAAAGCCTTTCTTTCTATTTAAAATGTGACACAGAGAGATAAACCAAGGGAGAGGGAAGGGCCATGACTAGTTATTTTGTACCATGGTCAAAGGCATGTCAAAATGCCCCATGGAGCCACACAGTGCCTTAACCAAGGATTAATTTATACTGAACCATAAACTAAAGATAAAACAAAATTGCTGTGAAATGCTAATAAAACAAAATTCTTCCAAAGCCACAATATCGAGCAAATCTTAAAAGAAGAAAGCATTCCACAGCTGAAGACTTATTAAAAGCCTAAAATGGATTGGAAGAAAGAAAATAGTGAAAATAAAAAAGAATACAGAAAACAGAACTATGAGTGCTAAGGATACTAAGAACTTTACTGCTAAGTAACCAGCTTGCAGACCCCTTATAATTCATAAGTTTTGCCTCTCTGTGAAGATAATGCTGTTGAAATAAATGGGATTAAGTCAAGGTAAGGGTGGGGTTAATATAATTGATCAAGAACAAGAAGAGAGAAGCCTCAGTTTAACTAAGATTCAAATGAGTAAATCTAGGGATTGACATTATGGTGACTAATACCAGAAAAGGGAACCGTCTCCTTTTGGGACATGAGTAGACTCTGTCTGAAAATGACATTGTAGCATTTAACCAGGTTGAAAAAAAATACCCAAGTAATTGATCTGGAAGGGTAAAGCTTCATTTACTGAGGAAGCCTCAGTATCCCCAGTAAAAACCCTTCGGTACTCAGTGAAGAACTCAGCTGTTGGCTGTAAAATGCAAGGAACTGATTCAGGGATATGGTTGTTGGGGTTGACAATATGTTTAAAATAGTGAAAGGAAAGTCACTGAACAAAAAGAAAAAAAGCCCAAAGTAGCAGAGTTTGTAGTTTACTTTTGTTTAAAAAAGATGAAAAGCTGAAGAGAAACTAAAGTATAAGGGCAGAAGTAACAGTAAAGTTTGTATGTCTGTAGGATTTAGTAATGATGCCTGTATTTGTCCTGTAAGAACAGGAGCTAAAATACTCTCAAAAAATAAAAATATGTGTAAATAATAACTCTTTACAATATTCCAGTACAGGGATATGTTTTTAGTTTTTACTTTAAAGTCAAAAGCTGCTGTTGTTTACATGTTGTTACAAGCTAGGCATTCCCAAGTGTAGCTTGAGCATCCATTTACATTCATGGGGTCAACAGTGTCTCTGCCAGTTTCCCTTTGTAGACCAAATGAGAAATGCTAATAGATGGTCTTAGCAAATGTTAAGGTTACAAAATACCTTGGCATACACAAAAATGTTCTTGTGCTTGACCCTATAATGTACTCTGGGCATGAAGTATTGTACTAAAATAATAATAATAAAAAGGTACAGTTTGCTGCAGCAAAGTGAACTGTGTTTGAAAACCACTAAAACTGACCCAAGACTTGAGTCAATACGCTGTGGTCTCAAAGGGAGTGTGTGTTGCCTGGTGAGCTGAAGCCAAAGCACTCATCCCTTAACTGCTGACCTTCTGAAATGCAGCATGATTTTTCTCCAAAAGGTTAATTACTTTCAAGGAATGAAGTGGGTTTTTTTTATTATTTTATTTTTTTCTAACAGCTCTAAAAATGAGGAGGAGTCTTAGTAAAGAAGACTGCCATGAGACCTGTCTCTCTGAATGGATGAGGGCATTCTGGCCCTGAAGCATCAGAGGGGGCTGTGTGGGACAGTTTTTGATGGCAGAACAGACTGGCAAGTTCTGAGAGGCAAATGAGGAAAAGGAAGACCACCAGTGGAGCATTCTAGTTCAGGAAATTATTCACTTCCCTGCAGTAATCTGCTTCCTTGTCTTTCTCCCACATAACAGGGTACTTGATTTTTCAGGATCCTATGAGGGGCTGAAGGAATATTTGGGACATGTTTGGGAGAGATAGCTGACTTTCTTCTTCACTCTCCTTCATGGAAACCAATAGGAAAACTGTTCAACTGCTACAAATACTGACTTCTTAATTCACTACATAAAAAGGAAGCCTTACTGGTGTCTGGTTGACATCAGGGGATGACTGATCTCTGATCCTTTTGGTTCCTGAGCACACTGCTAAGGAAGTATTGGGCCTAGCGGCCTCTTCGAGTTTCTTTCTCCTTCCCTGTTTAAATCAGAAATCGTGTGGTTTCGCTGACCTCCCCAAAATAGATTGAGCAGAAGAAAACAGGCTCCACTGCAGCCAGCCTGTAGAAAATCAATGAGCCTCCTTGGCAATGCAGGGAAAACAAATAAACAAAAACAACCCAAAAAAGCACCCTGTGACTTTGAGTTTCACAGACTTTGCCCAGCTGGGCAGCCATATGGCAGAATTTGTAGTACCACTTTTGGGAAAGGCCCAACCATTGTGACTGCTACTGAAGAAAAAACTTCCTCTTTGGGGACATCCTCCACAGCTGCGTATTCAGGACAACAGCCTTAAAGGTTTTTTTTTGAACATGACTGTAGTTTGGTTGCTTGCCATATATGTCTTATACATTTCAGAAATACCAGTTTGAAAAGAAGGATCTAATGTGCCTAACTATTCAGGGTGCATTTATTATGAAGCCTTTTTAGTCCAAAACTTAGGTTATATAAAACCTAGATTATTAACTTTATTTAAAACATCAAATTAAATAGTTCAATAAATGAAATAAATTCTAGTGGTTAACAAAAACAATAGCCTGGGCTATAAAACTTGCAATGTTTTGTTCTCAGCTAAAACACTTTTTACTTTGTAGAGATTCAGAATTATAGAATATTTTTTTTAATGCATCACAAACCTGATGCAGAAACACATGTAAAGGCTAGGGACAAAACATCTTCGTTGTGGGATGAACTTCCAGAAGGGATTAGGTGAATTGAAACTCTGACCATCTTTAAGAAAGGCTTTAAAACCTCTCCATCTGATAAAGCTTTTCCATCAAAACTAGGATGTCACTCAGAGCACCAAGCACTCACACTTCTTAAATAATCATAATTTTCTAAAACAAGAGCAGAAACTTTTTTCTCAACAAGAGCAGAATTTTTCCACAGCCTCAACAGACTGAAGGGCCAGAGATTCCACATGGTTTACCAGAGACTTCATTAGCACTACTCTGTTTTATGTAGAAGCATTCACTTTCTCCAATGGCTGGTGACAGTACAAACATTGAGATCAGAGGAAGAGGGTTTTTAAGGCATTAAGAAGTTTTATTTTTTTATTGGCTTGCCTTTCAGTATAAATTCTGTAGGCTTTCACAAGTACTGATCACTTACAGCATAAGGGAGGCTGAAGCCTTGTGCTGGATGAAATAATTTTGAAATGTCTGGCTCTGATACATCTAAAAAAGACAAGAATGTGATGACTTTTTTATAGAATTATTTTAAGCAGAATTATGTTTTCTTAAATATTTTATACCAGGAAAGTGAAACTGAATATGAAAAACAGTTGGCTTAGAGCCAAGTCCTTTCTCCAGGGTCATGGCTTTATAGCTAAACTTAATGTAGAATTATTTCATGGATGCTGGGAAAAAGAATCCTTCAACTTGCTGAACAGCAGCAAAATTATTCTTTACTTGTAACCTCAATCCTCTGCTACAGCTCTGCAGAGGGTAACATGCATTGGACCTGCTCTTACCTCCTGTTGTCCTCTCCGCCCTACCCCACCTCAGCACAAGATTTGATGCAAAGAAAGTTCAAAGGAGGATAATGAGGCAATTTTGCGGATGCTTAAGGGCACTGCTCCAAGTGTGGGCAGCAGCATGGAAAAAACGCAAAGGTGTTTATTTGAAAAGACATCAAATGGGCAGGACAGGCTGATCCAATGGATCAAGTCCAGGGGTCCTCTCAGCTGTGAACAGAAGAATTTGAAAGTGGTGATGGGTGGTGTGCATCAGATGGTGTATGAGATAAAGATAGAAAAAAATATTACATAATAATCTACTACCACATTTAAAATAATATGACTGAGCTTCTAACCGAGTTGTGTTTAAGAGGAAGAGAAAGTCCTATCTAGTTCCCTTGAGCCCTACAACCAGTCCCTTGGAAGGGTGACAAGGACCTTTATATTTATTTAGCAAATAACCCCATTAGAAGTACAGGATAGACAAATCCAAAAGTTAAAAATGTTAAGGCAAATCTCCAGAGACCTGTGAGATTCACAGGTACATGGGTATGTATGTGCATTTATATATAAGACTGTGAATTTATGTGCATGTGTTTCAAATGCTTAGATGTACTGGCTTATTTTGGTGTGCCTTTTGATTTTGATTATCACTGTCCAGGTCCAAAGTATTGGCCTGACAGGGTTATCAGCTGCTTTGGTCTGCCTAATGTCATGAGGCTTCCAGAATTATAATTAACTCTGTGCCTCTCCCAACCTGCAGATCATTGCAACAGAATTGACATCTGCCTATTCCCAATCCTGGTGCCCATTTTGGGAGGACTGAAGCTTCTCTTATTATGGAGGAATGATGTAGTTCCCATATCAGCTCCATCTGGGGAGGCTCTGGGGATACCTTATCCTTCCAGTACCAAAAGGGCACTACAGGAGAGATGGGGAAGGACTCCTCATCAGGGAGTGGAGCCATAGGAAGAGGGAGTTTAAACTGAAAGAGATGAGATTTGGATTAGATATTATGAAGAAACTCTTTCCTGTGATGATGGTGAGACACTGGAACAGGTTGTCCAGAGAAGTTGTGGATGCCACATTCCTGGAGGTGTCCAAGGGACAGCCCCAGGCTGGATGGGGCTTTGAGCAACCTGCTCTAGTGGGAGGTGTCCCTGCCCATGGCAGGGGGGGCTGGAACTCAATGATCTTTAAGGTCCCTTCCAACCTGAACTATTCTATGATCTCTGGATCCAGAAGTTCTTATAATTACCCACTCCAGTGTATTAATTTCTCACTTTTACGGAGAATGGTAGAACTTTCAAAAAGGAGATACAACTCAGGATGAGCTTAATAGCTGTCTGTGAGACACTTTGTTATGATGACGTTTTTCAGTGTGCTGAGTAGAGCAACCAAACCCACACGTTAGAAAGAATAGCCAAAAAATGGCAGTCAGTCTTGGTGACGACATTTTTTCTGTGTGTAAGAACAGAGTTACCACTGCAAGAACAGATTAATTTCCTTTTCTGATAAACAAAGCAGGCATAAGCAAAGGAAAAATCTTTAACATTACACACCTTGGCCCACCTAGACTTGTACACACAGTCTACTTCAGATGTACAACCACAGGGTTATAATGTGGTATATTTAAGCAGCAAGCATTGTCACAAGATTGCCCAGAGTAAAGAGCTTCAAGGATTCAAGAGACGCAGTAATATGAAATTGGATGAATAGCTCAGTGGTTACACATATGGAATAAAAAGTGATTGTAAGTGGAGCTATTTCAATTTAGGTAAAGTATTAAATGGGGTCCCCAGAGATCAATACTTGAATTTGTACTGTTTCTAATCTATAAAAATGCCCTAGGTGAAAAACCTAACTGCAAACCCGTACGATTTTCTGGTGAAATAAACATGGGAGAAGGTGGAGTACAGAACAGTCAATGAGCAAATGTAACTTTGAACTAGGTCAGCGTATAACAAACAGAATCTGTTAAAGAATATATAGCCAAGCAGATGGGATCTTAGAACAGGGTAAACCTGACAGGAATAGAACTGTACGTGGTTAGGAAAAATATAGAACGGAACATAAATGAATTGTGGTAGAAGGCAAGAAGGATCCAGTCATGTAGGTAGGCTGAAACATTGGAGATTCTGACTCTGAAAAGTGTAGAGGCAGAAAGTAATGTTTCATCTCCAGCAAAGGAAAGCAGAAAAACTTGCAAACTCCCAGTCAGTTTTGGAAAAAGCAATTCCAAATTAATTTAAACATGAAACCTGATCCAGCTTACTCTGCACCCTGGAGAAAGCTAGGGAAGTTTGAGATGAATGCTGGCAAAATCTACTGCCGACCAATTTAGAAAGCCTCCAGTGATCTATCCCGATCAAGTTGTGAGCCAGAATCAGCCATGTTCCATAATGCCTTCCAGCAAAAAGCAAGGGGACTTGGAAGAAACAAAAGGAAGCATCAGAATCTTTATCCCAACATTCAAAAGTATTACGTAAAAGTTTTCCCTATGCATTAGTCACCATACCCCAATTTGCTTGTGTGCTTTGCTAAGTTATTACTTTTCATATTTTTTTTTTATAAGGGTTTATGTATCTGTCATTTTACTTTGTTTCAGTTGTAGCTATGCCAAAAATTGCCTGCAGTTTCAAATCATACTCTTCACTTGTTTTTCGCCAGTTTAAAAGATAATTAAAAAAAAATAAATCTAACTATCTTTTAAGTGATCAAGCTTCTGTGTTATCAGATATAACTAGGTATCGACTGGAATTCACGTATAAGTATGAGAAAATGGTTGGGTTTTTTTGTTGTTACACATGATACGAGCTTTTTATTTTCATATGTTACTTATTATGGCAATGTAAACAAAAATCATAGAATGGTTTGGGTTGGAAGGGACCTTAAAGATCATCCAGTTCCAACCCCCCTGCCATGGGCAGGGATACTTTCTGCTAGTCCATGTCATACATGACAACATAATCATTCATGAAAAATATTTGAAATACATTACATTCCTTCCCCTCTACTGGTATTTCTTGTTCAGCAGGTGACAATTATCCTTCTTTACATACCTGCTCCTTGTTATGTAACTTCCCTGTAGATAAAGTAGAATCTTCATCTCTGTCTCTCTTTTATTTTTTCTGTTTTCAAAACAATGCACGGTGTGTGTACTTAGTCCATTATCTGATTCTCTTTTGTAAACCCAAATAACGTGTCTCTTGGGCTTCTCTTTTGGCTTCTGTGGTAAGGTAAGAGCAACATTTCTACAGGTGATGGAGTTAGCCGTGTTTAGTTTCCAGGGTGAACTTTGAAGATTGATTCAGACTCTTCTTTGATCATTTTGGCCTAGCTGCTTATCAAGACTGAATGTAGGATGATATATCTTATCATATCTTATATCATATCATATCATAATAACAGTGACTTCTTTTTCACTGGTGTTATGGCAGTTTTTTTCTCACCCATGGGCTTCATGCTTAGTTCCCATCCCAGAGGGTACATTATTCCTATAAGTTGCTTTTTGAATCCATTTATCCTCTATTACCTGTTCCTAACTACTCCCTGGTGCATGGGCTGGGCTGATGTACAAGAACAGAATGTCCTGCTTGACTAAAATCAGGTTATAGACCATTCACCTGTATTGGAGCAGTGGGCTGGCAGAAGTGGTGTTTCTTTCCTGATGAGAGGCCACGTTGCTGGAACTGGAAAACCGCTGCAAAGCGATAAAATCCATTTCATATATTTGATTTAATTTCTTACCTCTTTCTGCTGTTACAATTGATGTTAATTGCCATAATGGGTACAAACTTTGAAACTTCCCTAACCTTTTTCATGACATCTTTCTTCTGCTCTACATCCCTAATCGTGACTTCAGTGTCAGAGAATTGCTTACCTTTCATAATCCTATAATATTGCTTATGTATTGGACAATGATGGTTGTGTTGTAAATTCTAATTGCATAGTTCAGGGTTAAATCTGTGTTTTCCAGGGAAGACTTAGTTTTTCTTCCAGATCTCAATTACAATCTTATCTCATATCTGGTCCTAGTTAGACTTGCAAAATTGGCTTAGATTGATCATAACCCCCTCTGTAATTTTGCATTCTTCTGTGCCCTGATTAAAAGCACACACTTCATGTGTTTCATTTTTACAAGGAATGCAGTACTCCTCGAATTTCTGGTACGGTTTCATAGTTCGGCTTCTATGTCTAGGATAGCTGAAAACTATTAAACATTTGTGCTCTGAATCAGCCAGTGCTGTGTGTAAGATCAGACCACCTCCTGTGTATCTTATTTTTTGGCTCTTCTTGTTTGCAACTACATCTGAAGTGCTGTGTGAACTTCCTTATGTTTTTCCTTTCTGTAGGAATTTCCAGCTCTCATTGTGCTCTTAGTTACTCTGTTCTTCCCTGTATGTGCAATTTAAAAACCAAAAATTGTCATTATTGCATCAGTCACTAGCCTGAAAACAGAGTCAACCTTCAGGGCACGGTGTGGTGTATCACAGCGGGTTGAGCAGGACTTCAAGAAGTTGCCACCTTGTGAGAAGCCTGTCCTTATCCCTGATACTGGGCTGTACAGCCCCGAAGCCATCCTGCTGTATTGCCAGCATATGGCTAGCCACTCAGGCAGACTGACTTGCCAGTCTGACCCAAAGATGACTAAGAAGTTTACATTTTCCCGTTGGATGAGTGAGACTGTATGAACAGGCAGAAGGAAGAGGTGGCAACACGCATCTGAGGAGGAACAAGGGGGAGGACAAGGGACAACTGCACCTTTCTACACTGGTTTGCTGTTAGGTGTTTAAGTGAACCTTGAAATCACACCTACAGCCCTGTGTCACCCAGTGCTCCAGTTACAGCTGCTTCTGGGTTACACAGTGTGGGACTGTAGGTATAACATACTCCCGTTGTTCATGGCTGTACCTCCCACTGCAGCATCACCTCTTCATTGAGTGATTCTGGACATAAGCATAGTTAATACTGGCAAATACCTGAGAAGCTTTAGTTTTCTTAGGTTTGAGCTCTTTTTTATTCTGGTGGTTTTTTTTGGTTGGTTTGTTTGTTTGTTTGTTTTAACTCTGGACAGTATTTTTGCATTGGTACTTAATCAAGTAGAAAAATAGCCTTCACGCTGGCAGTAGGGCAAACTATTATTACATGTATTACCTCTTAAGTTGTAGATACTTACTTGATAGGGCATATTTAGAAGTAAAAGCCTCCTAGGAAAACAAAATCTTACCTTTCTTGTCCCTGATCCTTGCAGCACAGCTGAAGATACACGTGATGGAATACTGAGGTGAGATAAATGAAAAAACAACCTCTTTTCTTCTAGCTTTCACATTTCTACTGAAAGGTTGTTGGATTTATCCATGAAATGCACTGCCTCTGAAAACACTTCTAAATTTTAAAAATCAGTGTTTTACTTTTTTATTCATGAAATTAAATGCTAGTTGTAGACAAAAACACAAAAGCAAACCTGGTGTGTTTAGATGGGCATTTGAACTGAAACAAGGAAAACCAAAACAAAGAGTGAAAAATGGTTTTGTTCTGAACCACTTTTAAAATCTACTATGAAATATGCATTTTTTTGAGGAATTTAGGTGGTACCCAGCGTGTGGTGCCAGCATCACAACATCACAGCAGGGGACAACTTGACAGGGTCTGGAGGAGAAATCCTCCTGCACAGAAACTTAGCAGACAACGCTCAAAGTGGGGTTTCTAACCAGTAAATCAGTGGGATTCTAGAACAGACTCCCAGTAGGACTAGTGGGGCAAGAAACCTAACTGGTTTCAACATCAAGTTTTATAAATTTATGGAAGTGATTATATACCGTTATTATGTAGAATCAGGGAAGAGGACTCAGTGATTGAAGATGTTCATGCTAGATTTAAGTTGTAAAGCAAACAAGACAGACATTTTCTCAATTGAAATATACAGGTGGAATGGAGAGGAGGAAAGAAACTCAACTCTGGAAACCTTCAGCACGTCTGAATAGACTTCCTCAAAACAGCCTTAACTGAAATTTAACTCTAGAACATAAAAATGCTTATTCTGCATTAGTGATTCCAGTACTGCTGGACTTATCAACAACTGCTACAGAATGCCCATATTGTGTCACCTTAAGTCTATCATGTCTGCTTAGGACCTAGAAAAGTAATCTGCAAGCTGCTCGATTACCAGGCCACTTTTATTTTACCAGCAACTTGTGATGGAAATGGTGCACCAGCCCAGCCATTGCAAATTTGAGGGGAGTGAAAAATAAACTAAGCTGTATATAGAAGAAGAAACTCCATGGTGAACGGTCAGTTTTCATGTTTAATTAAAAAGCTTCCGATTTATGTGAGGCTGATACAGAATTTTTATTTCACTGCACGAGAATTAGATTAAAAATTTTGGCAATTTAGATAGAATTGTTATTTTATTGGTGCAGGTTTTAGGCTTTGCCTATTAAATCTGGCTTCTCTCCTGTGAACAAGTAGAGAATTTCCTGTATTGGTTTTTGCCCTGTGGTGAGAAAATCTACAAGTAAGACTTAAGTATTTACAAAAAGGAGTCAAAGGAAAGGAGGGATATTCAGCAGATAGAGTTCAAACAATACTGAAGTTGGAACTTGACGAGAAATAGGCCAAATGCTCATTGTTATTTAAATGTATAGTAAAAATATTCTGAAATATGCATAGTAAAACTTAAAGTTATTTTAAGCCAACTTTAAACATTATTTCTATTTGGCCAAATATAGTTTAAGCTTTCTTTCAAAAAATACTGCTTTACTATGAACATCTCTCAGAACAATCCTTTATATTAAATGCAGAAATCTTCCAAAATGCTCTGATAGCAAGACTGTGAAGTGCAAGTTTACATGCAGTGTTGAAGACATTCATTAAAATTGTAATTAGACTCACGATTAAATTCAGCCGCAGTAGAAACTTTGTGTGTAAGTGTTGCTACAGGAAGAAACCTCCAGTCTGAAAATTAGTTCAGCAGTCTGAGCTATTTTAATTATGCAGAGTTGATTATCATTGGAGAAAGAAACCTTTATTACCACACCAGAATGCTGATTCCTTCCACCCCCCAGCACACTGCCTGTTTTTCTGGGCTGCAGTGTGGCATGTTTTGATAGCCTAACGATGTTCTGTGTAAATAATAGGAAAGTTAATCTGAGTAAGTTCAGGATCCTGCTATTAATGTTTTATTAAATGACCATTCATATGGTCATTTAATGCAGCACCTGTCTTGCTTATCATGTTACAGCAGTAGCTTCTAGTTGCATATGGAGACTTGGATTTGTAGTGAGGTGTTTTTTAATCTGCAGAATTTTGTAAAGCCGCATTCCAAGGCAACATCTTGTTTCCATTTTTGCAAACCCAAAGCTAGCGACAGAGATGCTGATGGATGGCTCTAACTGTCTGAAATGTCACAAATATACCTAAATTTGGCAAATGTGAGTATAGCAGAAGGAAATGTCCCTCCCCCTATTCATGTCTAATTTGATTATCGACAGAGTCCCCTATCTTTGCAGCAGGTTGTATATATCAGTTGAGGAGAGCTTGATTCTCCGAAATGGAACTTGACTTCACCACACGCACTCCCCTTGCCAACCCCTTTATCCACATGTCCTGGTACGGTGTGGAGGTGCTGGGTAGCTGTGCAGAGATTTTTGAGGATGATAATCCGACTGCAGTGCTTTGCCTTGCTCCCTGGGAGACTTGTTTAGACCGCAGGGGCCAGAGGGGGCAAGGTAGTGCTTGGTCTGAAAGGGTTCTTCCTTCCATCCGTCTTTCCATCCATCCTTCCATCCATCCATCCATCCCCTAATTTTCATCCGTTGTCCTGGAATTTAATTTCCAAGCTCTGTGCACAGCTTAGTCATTGCTATTTTGTTTTCGGGTGTGTGAATTTTAACAGTGCCTTTGGGATTCCTTTATTTCTGGGGGGTTTCTTTGTTTCATGTCTGCCGCTTTTCAGAAGCGTGTGCCTCCCTGAAATATGCTGGCTTTCTTGGAGCTGGTCCTCCTTTGTATGTATATCTGTGAGTCTGGGAGACATCTAAGTACTGAAACGTAAGCCAGGTGAGGTATGAACTGTTCCTTTCAGTTGTCATAAAGAAATAGGTATGTCAAAATAAATGGATGGATTTAGCCAGATTTACAAATTTACAGCCCAGCTACATATTCAGGTACTCTGATGTGATGAATTATACTTTCCTGCTATTCTCTATATATTAATGCTTAGAAATACAAATTTTTATTTTAAAATAAAACCTTTACAGTGGAATTGGGCTAGTACATTCAGGTGGGATAATTCACATGGAAAGGCATGACCAGATGCAGGGAGGACGAGGCAATTCATAGGAAGGTGTGGCAAGCTTGCTCTGTGGTGCAATGCAAACCTGCAGTTCTTCATCCACTTGCTATTGTTACTGTTGCTAAAAATAGAGCAAATCCTCAGCTAAGACTTCAGACCAAATAGATCTCACACAGTTATCACCTCTCACCCAGCTACCATAAAACCAGAATATACCCAGAATATACTCCCCTTCTTTTTTTTTTTTTTTTCTTAAAAAGAATGATCTGCTTTTTGTGTCTGCCCTAAATTGTGTGGTTATTTGGGTGCACAATTTAAGATTAATCTCTAAGAGATGCTTCATGGCTATTTTTTGTAATAGAATCACAGAATCATGGATTGTCTAGGTTGGAAGGGACCTTTAAGAACATCTAGTCCAACCATTAACCTAATTCTCATAAAAAAACCCCATCACTAAGCCATGTCTCTAAGCTCTATGTCAACCCGTTGTTTGAATGCCTCCAGGGATACCCTCAACCACTTCCCTGTGGAATTAAACATTTTTTACACCTTTTCTGTGTCAAAATTTTTCCTAATATCCAATCTGTGCCTCCCCTGGCACAACTTGAGGCCATTTCCTCGTCCTATCTCCTGTGACTTGGGAGAAGAGACCAACCCGCACTTCTCTACGCCTTCCTTTCAGGTAGTTATAGAGAGTGAGAAGGTTTCCCCTCAGCTTTCTTTTCTCCAAGTGGAGCACCCTCAGCTCCCTCAGCCTCTCCTCATAAGACTTGTGCTCCAGACCCCTCACCAGCTTCATTGCCCTTCTCTGGACCCGCTCCAGCACCTTAATGTCTTTCTTGTGGTAGGGGGGCCCAAAACTGGACACAGTACTCAAGGTGGGTTCTCACCAGTGCTGAGTACAGGGGGATGATCGCCTCTCGGGCCCTACTCACCACGCTGTTCCTGATACAGGCCNNACTGCTGGCTCATGTTCAGCCAACAGTCGACCAACACCCCCAGGTCCTTCTCTGCCAGGCAGCTCCAGCCATTCTTCCCCAAGCCTGTAACGCTGCCTGGGGTGGTTGTGACCCAGTAGTTGACTGGTGATTTTACTTGGTTTTTCATGGGTAACAAAGTTTTCGGGAAGCCCTCTGGAGCAACCCTGTTTCTTCATTAACTAAGGTTGGTTTGTGTATTTGTTAGGTATTTTTTTAACAGTAGCAACCTATCATAGGTACCCAAGAGTAGTCTGTTCTCTCTGTCATGGGGCAGTGTCTATGCCCACTTGTTCTCCACAGGAATGCAGAGGTTATGTGTCCTCTTGTTAATCTGGTCAAGCATAAGCATCCAGTGTAAGCAAAGATAGTTCTTAATCTTTGCACGCAGTTTTTTCAGGGTGTATTGTACCTGACAGGTAGTTCCCAACTAAGTCAGACAGGCATGGGACTGTCCAATGGATTTTCCATAAAATCCTACCATATCCCTTTATGGAGAAGGAATGTTAAAGGATGGGGGAAGGCTGGGAGAGAAAGACAGAAGGCAGCAGCAGTGCACATCTCCTTCTGGGCCTTGAAGTACTTTCTGAAAGGTTTTCAGGCCCATCATCTCACTAGAAATTATTTCTACAGACATCTCAGTTGTTCCTTTTTTGTGTTTGGCTTGGTTGGTTTTTTTGTGTGTTATTGGTTTTTTTTGTTTTTTTTTTTATTCTGAGTAGGTTTTACTTTTATACAGTAAAAAGTACACGGTACTGCTGGATTTTTTAATTAATTTAACGAATATGTACTTGCTTTCACGTTATTTTCTGTCTTGCTGTCTGTCTTAGAGGAGTCAGGGGTAATCATATATTTGTTTTGCTTCTGCTGTTTACTAATTACTGTTGCTATATCTTTTTATTACAATAAAGGCTCTTAGTCATATGTCATCTCCTCAATGTGTTTTTTCAAGTACACAAGTTTTTTCCTTTATTTTTGGGAAACAAACAATTCTCAGTGTTTATAATAATGCATATATCTTTCTCCATTGAAATACTCAATGCAGTAAAAATGTGGGTTTAAAGAAATACTAGTATAACATGAAAAATATGAACCATACCAAGTTTGACAGTAACACAAGAGAAGATATTCTTTAGTCTGTCTCTTTGTCTTCTTAAGCAGCTCTCTGCAGATCATAGTGGATGGATTGACATGAAAGTAATTTAAATGGCCATTTTTATTAGTGATTTAAAGCCTGAAGCAGGAAAAACTTGTTTTAAGTAATAGACTTTTAAGAGGGCTTTTTTTTTTTTTTTTTTTTTTTACCACCACTTCTTTGCTGCTTTCTGAAAGAAGAGTTAGTTTGTGTCAGTTGGTAGCAGCGAATTCCTACTTTGAAATTTGAAGTTGCTATTGGGTGTTGAATTGCTGCAAAATATTGCCTTTGCAATAAAAAAAAAGACTTGCTGGTTATCCCTGTACACATTATTTATGGTATTCATAAAGAAAGAAGCATATATTCACATTATTATCTGAAGTAGGTTCAAGCATGTTGAATGTTTTACTGTTCCGGTGATTTGTGTTTTGAGCACCTTTTAGAGGTGATTGAAATTCAATTAATAGATATCAAATGGCACTGTGAATTAAAAAAAGTTGTCTCATTTAAACATATTGCATGTATAAGTAAATAAGTCCATCAAAATAAGTTTCACGTAGAATATATAGTTATTTAACAAAATATGTATTTTCTGCAACGAAGGAACTGATGTAACACCTTCTGGGGCTGAGTCTGCCAGGATTTAGAAATAGTGGGCCTCATTCAGTACTGCCAAGTTCTAGCCCTAATCTTGAAGGGGGAAAGTAATTTTATATTTTTTCAGGTTATAGGTGGTTGCTCTGTTTTTTGTTATCACTGAGTTTACTAGTTGAATAACTGGATGTGAAGAGAATATCCCCTCTCCCTCGTCCTCAGAGGTTATTGCAATAAATTCTGATTGAAAAAAAAACCTGTAGCATTAAGGTTTTAATGACACTTTAACATGTAAGAGACACTTTGACCCTACTCTTAGGCCTTTAGCAAAGATTATCATAACTTGAAATTTAATTTCAAATAGGTTTATTTTTAAATGAAAACATTGTTTATTTTCAGAGCATGATTTTCACATAAACTGCTTAAACTTAGCTTAATTATGCCTATTAGATATTTATTTTTATTTTTTTTTAAATCTGTCCCTATACAAACAAGGACAGTACTGGTATTAATGATAAATTAACACAAAGAGCTAACAGAAATATCACATGAGAAACATTCTTTCTGCCAAGATGCTGAGGGATGTGCACCCGTACTGAAAAGAGCAGGAAGTTTAAAACGGGTGCACATCCATCCTCTTTACTGTGTTCTGTGAACCGGGGGGTGTTGTGTTTTCTGTCTCCCACCTGTGTTGCCCTGCAAGTGAGGGCCATGGGGTTATGGGGTAAGGGGCTGAAAGTCAATTCCTCATCAACTTTGTGAAGTACCATTTCTGGGCAGAGCTGGGAAGTCAGTCAGAGAGAACTTTCACTCGAATCACCATGTCTTTAAAAAAAGCAAACTGCAAAACTTCATTTTTCAGGTTGTGCATCTTTTTTTTTTTTTTGCTGCTGAACAGAAAAATCTTGAGTAGATGTTATGGAAGGAGGTAAAAAAATGTATCTAGGATTAAGGCCTCACAGCTGTTTGACAGTATATATTAAAAGATCCCTTTGCCTTTTTAATTTATGATTTTCCTTTCAAGTTTCTCTCGGCATCTCAGTGGAATTGGGGGGAGAATTATTAACACAATGCTGCAGCTTGCTGTTGCAAGGGAATGGTATTTGCGCACCAGGCAGGTAGGTTAAAAAATGGCTTAAGGGAGTAGCAAATATTTTTGGTATGTGTTCTAAGTGCTTGAGAGTGAAGATGTCTGAAAAGCATCGGGGGAAATAATGAAGCAGCTGAACCTGTCTGAATATTTATTTTTCCTCAGTCATGTTTATATACTAGCTGGTCCATTTATTTATTTATTTTAAAACTACCTCATAACCGTGTGCCCAAAATGATCTCCTGGGTTGCTTCCCTTGCAGTTTTTTCCCTTGGGGGCAAAATTTTACTCCTTTTCCTCATGTTATAAAGTGTGCTGCCTGCCACAAAACCTATGTAATTTTGTTTTCCTGGACTAAGAGCTGGCTTTGAGGTGCCAGCATGGAAATTTAACTCTTTGTGTATGGCATGAGGGCTTATTGCTGTGAAGGAAATGCTTTAGGATCAGGGATCTCCCATACAGAGAAGAGTGGAGACTGTTCCAGCACAGGGTTGCTGGCTGTAACAGCAGATGGACTTTGCAGAGGTACTGCAGGCTGGCACCAAAGGCTGCTGAGAAGAAGAGGGCTCTTTCCCACTTTTCTTGATGAGTATCACAGAATCTTCATGGTTGGAAGGGATCTTTGAGATCATCGAGTCCAACCACAAACAAACAAACACACAAAGAGACACAAACCAACAATCCTGGGCACTAGAGCATGCCCTGAAG
>BJBW01001982.1:329855-561558 GCA_004320125.1 Scolopax mira
CCTCCCCTGCCCCAACTTCAGACCATTTCCTCTGGTCCTGCCATTATTCCCCTGGGAGAAG
Source organism: Scolopax mira (assembly GCA_004320125.1). Classification (NCBI taxonomy): domain Eukaryota; kingdom Metazoa; phylum Chordata; class Aves; order Charadriiformes; family Scolopacidae; genus Scolopax; species Scolopax mira. The sequence goes on from BJBW01001982.1 coordinate 329,917, forward strand.
AGGTCAACCCCCACCTCTCTACAACCTCCTTTCAGGGAGTTGTAGAGGGAATATCTCCCTGTCAAGCTCATGGGGATGAAGACTGGAGGGTTATCTGTGCAAAGAGATCACCTATAAAATTCATTTCTGGTATATGTAAAGTTGCTAGTGTAAGCAAGGTAGTGGTGTAAATTTTACATGTTGGCTAAGGAGAAGAAATACCAGAAGCAAACAATAACTTGCTGTCAGAACTTTAGCTCTGTCTCGGCTGCAGGGTTAAAAAAAATCTCCACCCAGCCAGCCCCTGCCCTAATGTTAGCAGACGGGAGCATCTGCAGATCACCAAGATTAAATTTAAAGTGATGCTAGACGTGGTATTGCCTGTCTGACTATTTTCAACTTAAGAGGAGCAGGAGACTCTGAAAATGAAGGCAGAAGAGAGTCTGATTCTCCAAGCCAATGTCTCTCAATATCTCATGAGAGACTTGCGTGCCAATTCAGCTGTCTCTTCTGACACTCCTTTTCCTTGCTTTCATTTATTTACTACTATTATTTTGTGTGCCAGCGTTACTATTATTCAATGACAACCCTGCACTTAGTACCTGTTTGCGTTAGATGCCTGTTGTCTCTCAAGTGTCCCGTACTACTCCATACTCTGCCTCAGGTCCTGATGGAAACTAGTCGCCTGAAGGAAAAAAGGCACACAAGCTGCCTGCTTTCCCAGTTCCTCTAAGACTGTTCTCACTGAAGAAAAAAAAATGTTTAAAAACAAGTGTCTGGAGCCAATACACTCCCACTAATGCTTATGGGATTGCTTAACTTGTTGTGAGTATTATTTGACATTTCTTCATTTGCGTTGAAGGGCAGTGACAACTTGACTGATAGGTGGAAGGGCCTCAAGGCTCTCTGGTTGTCATTGGTTCTTCTCCATTTGCAGCCCAAGTGCTGCTTTGCAACCCTCTGAGATGAATTCTCAGAGAAATCAGATGAAATTACTGTAGATCTGTGAGCATATGCACATTGTTAGTGAACATTCTTTTTGGATGTATGTATAAATGGGAGAATGTTGCTGTGGAAAAAAGGTGGTGTTAGAAAGGGAAATAACATTTACTGCTCACGAATCCTGCATGTAGGGCAAAATGTACCTTGTTCTTCTCGAGCTGTTTGCAAACAAAATTTGTTCCTTTTTAAATTCAAATGGAGGAAAAAAAAAAGTCTTCTTGCTATCAAAAACTTCCTCTGCACTCGCTTCTTTGCCAGCTCTCCAAATATACAGGTTTCTTTTCTGACTGAGGATTTAATGATTCATGTGCTTGCTGGGTGGGTGACCAAAAGGCAATATTGCTTCAGTGCAGAAATAATGATTTTGCAGTGGGCAGATTATTGTTGCAAGGCTGTGCCTGCACACTGTAAAGCCAAGTTAATAGAAGCAAGTAAAACAACCCTTATAGACAATCAGTATAATGCAATGAACCTTTTGAAGTTTTACCATACTCTTTTCCTGTAATTCAGGTAGTTTCAGAAGACTGTAAAGAATAGACAGGCTTTATTTTGTTGCTTTCGTACGCAAGGTGTCACAAAGCAGTTTTGGAAGGAGAAAAGAAAAATAAGCAAGAAAGGACTGAGTTCTAGCATTGTAATAGGAGGTACAGTTAAAATCCTATGTTTGTTGATTGATGTGATTGTGTTAGGCAGCTCAACTTTCCACCTTTTCAAAAAAATAATTTTCATAAGAAATAAATATGACAATATAAGACTTTTTAAAAGCTAGAATTTCTCTACTTCCCATTCAGATGATTGTTTAAAAAGAATTCACCAGTTTGATTAGAAGCATTGTTACCACATAGTCTCTGACCTTTGTCAACTTGCGAAAAGAGGATTTAATAGAATATTGTCATTTTAACCCCTTAAATGTTCCTTTCAAAGTGTTCCTTTCAAAACACCCCACACTTGCACAGGTTCTCTGAATTTATGCAACTGCAGAGTAAAAGATAAAATGGCAAGACAATTAGGAGATGTTTAAGGGGAAACAGTTCACTGAACTGTGCTACCACCACTGGAACTAATACTTGAATCTTTCTGTCACTGGCAATCTCCAAGATTTTAGCAGCTCTGAAAATCTTCAATTACACCTCCTCCTGCAAGCACAAAAATCAGACAGAGGAGCGAGACTGCCTCAGAAGGAGGAGCTGGTTTTATGTAGTCTTTTTCCAGAAAGTGGCCTGACAACCTCTGACAGGATGGACATCACAAATGTCCTCAATAAGTGGACTCATAGTGATGTAGGGTCTGTTGTAAAGTGTGTATAATTGATGCAGTTGTGCTGAGGACAAAGGTGCACTTCAAAATCCTTTTTTTTTTTTTTTTGGTATGTTGCATTTTGTGAATGTCAGTGAAGTATAATGCCGTGTAAAGGAAGGAGGAGTGAATTCCAAGATTGTATATGGCTAAAATATTTGCTTTCATTGCCTGAGCTTGCAGCCTAAGTCCTTTCCAAAGTGCTTTTTGAAGATGCTTTTCAGCATGACCAACAAAAAACGTACCTCATTAGTAGTCACTAGATGAAGTTGCACTTTCTAGTAAATGGGTGAGCTGGGCAAAAGCATTTCATGCCAGGGCCCATTTCAATAAACTTCAGCAGAACAACATAGTGAAGGAGCACAACTAGACCAAGATATTTCTCTATTGCTGAAACATGAGAGAAACATTACAGACAATTACTCTGTACTCAGCTGAACAGGATACACTTCAGCCAAAATCCTGAGTGGAAAGTTCTTGGTCTTTTGACTGAATAGGGCCAAGTTGTGTTGAGCCATTTGCACATTTTATTATTTTTTTTTATGTATCAGTAGAAGTAGTGCTGACAGTTATGGTGAAGCCCTCAAAATTTGAGGTATGGGAGGGACAATTAATGTATTTTACCAGCTTTACGACACCACTGATAAAGGTTTTGTCTTCATGATTCCTTATTACAAGAGCAAAAATAATAATAATGATGAAGAATGCAAATGCACGGTGGAGAAGGAATTAGATGATTTCATTATTTTTGTTAACTATTGCAGAGGATGAAAGCCAAGCGTCTGTTGGGGTCTCTTGGGCTTTACTTCCTAATTCTCCACTAGTACCCATAAACTGCGGTCGACAAGGCGAATTCAGGAGAAATTAGACATGTTCCAGGGCTTCAGCAGTCTTGGGTCACCACTTCTATCAGTGAACAAATACTACAAGTAGTGCATTTGCTCCTCTTTGTTTTGCATATTATGGACAGTTCTCACAAAGATGTATTAGTCACATTAGACCAAACTACTGCCAATAGAATAGGAGTAATTTTAATACAGTTTACCAGTAAATAGTGATGAGAGCAGACTTGAATGAGAGTCAAATTTGAACTGTTACCTATGTATTACTACACCAGTTTTAGAACTTAGGCAAAATGATCAAGGACTGATCATTATTCATGAAAAAAAAAACCTGAGGAAAGTCCTTCAGCAAAGAAAGTCCTTTTTTGCACCGGCAATGACAATAATGTCTCTTCCCTCATTTCTGAACAGATATGAAGTCCTGAGACTTGGCAACATTTGTATTTTGCGGTAAATATTCAAGTAGCACCAAATAAGTTAGTGATGTTTCCAGCAACATATGTTGCTGTACTCTTGTCCTTTAATTGATTCCTTAATGCTGTCTATCTGTGCTCCCACACCTTCTTCTTCAGATGTTCTCTGCTGTGGTTGGAGCAGGAACCTCTGGCTGATGTAGACTGGCATTTGGCCAGCTGCGATAGGACTTTTGCTTAGGTTCCTCCTTACCCAGTGGTTGCTCTTCTGAAGAGATCTGAAGAGGTTTTCAGCTGTGCAAAGTCTTTGGTGCTCACTGAAGATGCAGGGAAAAGATTTTTTTTTTAAAGACCATTAGGAGAAAATGGTGTTATGGTATTGAATTTGCTTCCTTCTTGTCCAACCTAACACTGGGCTGCTCTAGAAGTGGTTCCTGCAAAAATTAGGGTCACCACTCTTGCAGTTATGGCAACTTCCTTGTGTTGCCTTCCAAGTGCAGTGCTGGCTGCAATCACGGCAGGGTGCAGTGCTTTTCCTGGCTGTCTTCACACAGCTGCTCCTTCTTGACAGCTTGCAAAGGGACCCTCTGAGGAAGTAATCCCTTCTCTGGGGAAACCTCTTCTAGGGCTTGTATGTCACTCCATTCCCCTTATGTGTATGTGGACCTCACCAGTAGAAAGAATTTTTCCCTTGAAGATTTGCTGTTGTCCTAGATAAGATTAAAATTTCCACTCTTATAATCCCAGTGGAAAATAGGCAGGAACAACACTAGTTTAGGTTGTTGCCAAATATCCTGGTTTTCAGCTTCCTTGCCCCAAACCAAAAGTACAAGACTACAGTAAACTGCAGCTCTTAACTATCAACATGTTGTTTAACTTTTTAGGGAAGTTTTAGGGGCTGGCAGAAAGGAAGTGATTTTTTATGACTTACAAACTAGCCTTGAAAGGGCATGGTATGAAGACACCCCTAGTGTTATTTTCTGACAGTAACTACGTTTTAATAATCCAACTAGAAACATTTTCAGAGCTGATTTTAAATTATTCTGTGCAGAAGTTATCTTCCTAGAGTCGCTTAAATCATGACTAAAAAGATCTCCAAATATATAAATATACCCAAGAAACATTTGAGAACTGCTTTTAACCCCTTACTTTAAATATGTTATGATATAAGAAAATATTTTGACCAGAAAGACCAAATCTCATAATGCTATTTAGATAAACAATTTTTTTTTTTATTTAAGTTATTCCAGTTATATGAACTAAATATTTTGGGATCAGATAACAGTACAGAATACTTTTAAAATAAATAACTTTGATGTTGGTACAAATAATCCTGACTTGATTTATCAAAAATAAGGAGGAACGTCACACATTGCTGTCAACGTATATAGTTTTCACTGTAAGGTTTTTACACTCAGAATTGTTAGAATAGAACCTCTGTTGTTGGTCAAATGCTCAAAATATTTTTTAATTCCAAGACACTAATATGTTGGCCCCATTATGCTTGCAGTATTTCTAAAAGATTAGTAAACACACTGTAGTAGTAACTTAATTAATATTCATAGGAAATAATTGTCAAGGGAGTTTGTTGATCTTGCAATCTGAATGAAAGATAAAGTAGGTTTCTGATGGAATTTTTTAAATGCAAACTACATGCTCCTTTTTTTTATCCTCTTAAATTGAAAAAAACCCAACAACTAAACAAACAAACAAACAAAAGCTGAAAAAGATTCTGTCATACCGATAGCACTACCAGCTGTCTAGACGCATAAGTAATGTGAGGTGATGCTGTGATGGAGCACTTTCCATTCTTCTATTCCTCCTTGTCGTCAGACTCTTTCTTATTAAGGAAAATGTATATACCCTGTTCAAGAATTTGCAGCTTGAAATAAAAAGGAGAATATATTTCAGAGAAGGAGGGGGATACTGTCTTTATCGTTGTAACTATATTTTTTGCATAATCTTTATGATAAATGACCGTAAAGCAACAGAAGCTAAGCGTTTGTGCAGCATTGTGTTACAGTGTCTGTAAAACCTTTTTCTCTCTCTTTCCTTTCTCTCTAGAATGTTAAATAGAAGCCCTAGCTTGGGAATCGATAGTTCAATTAGATTATATGGTAGGCTTTTTGGACGGCTGTTAGCATAGCCAGGAGATTACTTTCCTTGGATATTGGGGAGGAAGCTGCTCTGGAATGGAAGCCTGTAACTGCACCTTTAGCTCGCCTGCACTGGGACAGAACTGCACTAAGGAACAGCCATAAGCCTGTGGTTTTATATTATGCTTGCTGGATGCCCAGGGACTAAAACATAATTAGCTATCCCGCATCCAGAAGGAAACAGAAACCATTTGCAATACACACAAACAATGAAAGGAAGTATTAGGCCCAGGTCCCAAAAAGTACATACTTAAAGTTAAGTATGTAAATTGTTGCAGTGGAGTCAACAATACTGTCTAAGTGCTTTAGTGTATTGGAACATGAGTGCCATAAAATGACACTCCGCAGACGTTATGGGATAGCTGACTAGAAGACTTCATTTTGGAAATAGAAAGAAATTATCTTCCCTGTTGGGGTAAAATTCAAACTAAAGTTTGCTTTTTAAAAATCTTTAATAAACATAGATGTATGCAAATAACGCTGCCTAATAACATCGCAAATAGCTTGTCCAAGGGACAGAATGTACTGTTGACCTCCTAAAATAAATGTTTGTAAATTCTCTTTTCCAAAAAAACCTCAAGCAGAGTGTCTGCTGTTCTGTAACATCAACATCCATGTGCATTGCGCAAATGCCATTTTTAATATTTGTTGGATACCTAACACTAAAATGTTTGAACATGGACTTATTTTGTGTCTATGAGATCACTTGTATAAATTGCACTAGATTAACCAGGCTTTGGTTTGCAGTTTACACCCCACACTCCTCACATGTAGACAAGTATATTTCATTTTGGGAACTTAATTTTCTATAGACTATTCTTGTGAAAATGTTACATGAAATGGAGCAGAGATAAGCATCTATTTTCTGTGTTAAATAGTAGTGTGTTATTTCTAAAGCAAACGTTATTATCTAGGTGGTCTTCTGGTAAAGTCTTAAAACAAGAAATAAACCTGAATTTTTAATTCAAAGAGGGCTAAACATTTCCGTAAAGATGTCTTTTCGGGAAGCAACCTTTTACTTTTATAAATGATCTGTCTGTTCAATAGTACAGAAATATTGCAGGCATTCTTTGTGAAGCTCAGGCATTGCTCATTATCATAATATTTCCGGATGAGAGGTTTGAAAAGGTTAGTCTTCATTCTTAGAGTAACCACTTTAGAGAAGCTGTAACGAATCACAATTAGAGAAATCACAGATTTTATATTGATCAAGCTCCAATTGCTCACTCAAAGAATTAATTAGAAGGGAACAAGAGTGAAAAAAGGTGCTGGGGAATTTTGAAGTTCAGAGCGTATTTCCAAATGTGCCTACAACCGTCTTAGCCTCTTTAGGAAGAGCACTAGGGATTGTAAAATGAGGAATGAAGTTAGCAGTGTTTATTGGTGGCTTCTGTTGCATGAGGAAGAACAAAACTGCAGCTGATCTCTGGAAGCAGAGCTGCCCCTCTTCTCCAGGGAAAACTGATGATGGGGAAATAATAGAATGGAGTTGGAAAAGAGGAAGATGCAAGTAAAAAAAGAATAATACTAGCAGTAAATACCACAGCAAATAGGACAATCCTTTTCCTGACCTCATCTAAGCTGAACATTGCTGCAAAGATACACTTGTATTTTCCTGTTGCACACTGTTTGGTGAGAGTTCTCTTGCTGTCTCGTTCTCACAAATATAGCATCACACGAGACATAAATGCATTATCTAAAACATAGTTACACCCAGAATGGAGAGCTATACTGCACGCAATGATGATTGCCAATGTGTCTATGAACAACTTTTGAACCTTGCTTGGTGCTATGGAGTCTCTGTAAGTATCAGTTTCTGTTTTGATTGCACATCTATTTACTTTCATCTTACCACCTTTACATTAGGCCAGAAATCAAAATCTAACAGTGACAGTTTACATGGCAACAACCCTGTAAATGTAAATAGAAAAGAATTGATGAGAATGTTACTTTAAAAAATGAGTTATCTGCTGAGGTAAGCCAACTGTTTCTGATCAAGTCCTGTCAAAGGAAATGGGGAATACCTTGGCAAGCATTGGAAGGGGAGATGGACAGAGATAAGCTTGGAGGACTGACCAGAACTAATGGAGTTTTGTATGATTTAGGATTGATATGCTGAGGGAGGAAATCCTGGAGTTATGTGTTTAAATTAATATATATCCCTGGACATGAAAACTAGAAAACAAAGGAATAAAGATGTGCTTAAACTACAAAATGCATTCAACAAATGTGCTGGAGAGAGAAAGAAAGATACTGCTGAAGCTTGGAATGAAAATTGAATTTCCATGAGTGCAGTGTGGTGGGACTCAAACACCATGCACATCTAACTGTGCAAACTACAGTGGACCTGTGATACATGTATTTCACTGCCAGGTTTGACAGACCATGAAAGGTTCTTTGGTTTTCACTAAAATAGGGAGGAAAGTACCCATCAAATATAAGGATTCTGGTTCATCCTTTAATCTACTACTCTGTTCAAAGATAACAAAGACAAGGAGACTGTGTTTGTTTGGGACATGTTGTCATTTCACATTACTTTCACAAGGTAAAGATGAGTTGAGATGAGCCCCAGCACAAGACCTGGGCCTCCCCAGAGGCTGGGAGGTATCTTTGTTCTGTGCCCACACGCCCACGTGCTTAACCAGTAAGTGGTTTGGTGGCAATTGTTCCATGTCTTTATATGATAGATAAGGAGAGACAAATCTTGTTCTGCCATTCCCCTAAGCACCAGAGCTTAGCCTTGAAAAAAAAATATGTTGAGGAAAATAGAATGATAAAAATCCCAAGAATTAATTGGCCACTGCAACTTTTAAGGGTCGCAGCCTTACGGGCTTTACAGGAAATTCTTCTGATTCATCAACTGTGCCTTTGTCAAAGGGACAGGCTGCCACCACTTCTGCAGTGACTTGTGCTCTGTCCGGTGTCACTGGGTTATTCTCCCTCAAGGAAACACCAGGTGTAAAACAACCTATTGTCAGCGCAGCTGCCACCCTGTGAGTGAGAACCTGTCATAATGTTGAAAAATGCCACTGATGACAATGGATGTGTGGCCCTTTCTTCTTCCTCCCTCTGCTGATAGCTGGTAAAAGGTGAAGGCTGGTAGTTGATGCCATGTTATCAGCAGCAATGGACATACCAAGGTGAGGAACAAGTACATTCATCATGAATTATTCTTTCATGGTTCCCCCACAGAATCAATGCCTGATACAAATTGAGCATATCCCTGTAAACAAAATTTTAGCCAACCTATAGATGCCTCCCTGGTTTGTTTGCCTGCATCTTATCTCTTTATAAATTATTAATTTGTGGTATCAGGGATGTAAGTCAAACTAGAGATGTTATTACAAATCTAGGGGAAACAATGTAAAAAAATGATGCATGTGGCAAAACTTTAAATTCAAAATGATGTTAGAATGGTACATGTTGATCATTTTCTCATTAATCTAAAACTTGTATGTCATAAAATAGCCTGATCCCTAAGGGTACTGACCTCCACGTTTAACGGCTCTTTTGTACACTCATAGTTTATTTTTTCTGGCAAGATAGAAATGAAAGTATGGTATCTGCTCCAGTGAAGTCATATGAGAGGTGTTTGGAGAAAAAAGTAGATAGGGAAGATTCTTAATATGTGATTACATAAGGTGATTACAGCTGAACCAAACTCTGTAGTTTCAGTTCTGTGATGATCTTGTCCTTGTGCTGCTCTGGGAGAGGGGCTGTGTCTCACTGTTGCTCACAAAGTGTCTTCCCTTCCTCACCGTCCCATGCATTCTTGGCCATCTTTGCCATGACATCTCTTCCAGTCCCCACAATTCAACACCTACTGTGGCTTTCTGGAGATGTTTCTTCCCTTCATTCTCCCACAACAAAAGGCAACAAATCTCATGTTGAAATGTCCCTGCTCTCCTTTCCTCATTGAAAATGGCAGTAGCTGCAAGATCTGTTGCAGATATTTCTCAGAATATTTCAGAGCCTGCAAGTTGTGTAAAGGAAGGGGGTGCTTTTTCTTTTTTCCCACCTTCTGCTTTCATAGAAACGTGTCATTTTCAGGAGGTCTGAAGCAGGTAGTTGCTGTAGTGCTCTCCAAGTAGCTGTTCTGCACAAGGTCAAATGCTCTGGCCTGGTTGGACATGTCTTGTGGTTTGGACTTAGCCTGAAGCCTGCCTATTGCATCTCATTGATCTGAAAATATTTCTGTGAAAAAAAGACACACACACACACACCTGCCCCATTTTCCAGACTTCATTCCAAGGCCACTGTAAGAAATATGCAGGCAGCCCACAGGACCCTATCGATTTACTAAAATTCTGAGCTATGAATTTAGTGACAGGGTATTTGGTGGTCTCCAAGAAATGCTGAGACTTCAATGAAGACCCATCATTCAAAATCTTTGGAAATCAAAGATCCTCACTGATGTTTGAACAAACCGAAAATCTGACACACTTTTATAGATGTCACAATACATGTTGGTCATTAGGCAGGGTTGAATATTTAAAGAATTTTCAAATATCATGGGTACCTTGAAAAAAAAGGCTGAAATTGCCAATGGGGAGAAGGAAGCCAGGATGTGAGGCTGGTGGTGTAGCCATGACAACCGAAGCAGAGGAGATGTGAATGAAGGCAGGCATTTGGAAGCAGAACTGTGCAGGGCCCTGAAGAAAAGGCCAGATATTAGAAAAAAAACTGGAGCTGGTTTTGAGGCAGACTCAAAATACAGGGAAGGAATTTGATTAGAAAAAGCACAGATGCATTTTACAATGTGCTGTGCTTGTGAATGGTATATGGAGACTTTTATGACGTGAGAGGAGGGTGTTGACTCTTAAAGGAGGAAAAGAGCAACTCTAGAAATTATTTGGAAGAGGAAGTATATCAGGTGATAGGGCTTCAGTGCAAGGGCAAGTACCTATGACATCTGCAGAGAACACTGGTATTGACTGTGACACAGTGGGAAGGGAAAGGAAAATTAGTGGTGCCCATGTTTTAGCTGTGAGTTATTCCGGTTGGAAATGTCAGATGAGGCTTTGGCTGGACAGAAATCAGTTGTGAGTGTGGATGTGCAACTGAGCTGTCAGCAATATGTTGGCAGCTGGAGCATATAGATGGCTACCACCTACCCAGGAAGGGATGCAGGCAAGGGAAAGCAAGGAAGGAAATAGTTTGCTACATGGATATATTTCTGTTTTTTCTCTCAGCTCTGTCCACTGCAAAGTGGACAAGTAATTTAAATCTATTTTTTATCCTGTCCTGTGACCTTATGCAATTCAAAAATACTGTGAAAAGTATATTTGTTTTTTAACTCTGCATGTAGAAATTTTACCTGATTGGCCTCACTTTCAGTGGAGTCTTGTAAATGCTACCTTAATACATTTACCAATAAAACACAACAAGATATGAAAAAGCATGAGGAATACTGCAGCGTATCCCAAAGTGGCAGTCAGTCAGTGTCTGTCACACATCTCTCACTGCTTATACTCCTTGCATTGAGAAGACTTCTCCTTCTCCCCCGTTTTTGGATCACTGGTTGCCCAACTGGCTTATAGCTCTGTGGGACCCTAAGGGTGCTTATGGTGTTGAGGTTGTCTGCTTCTATAATGTTTGACTCCAAGCCTCTCTTCATTCTAGGAATTTAAAAGCATTCTAGATTTATTATAGTTAACAATTAAACATTATTGCTTGAAAAAGAAAAATTTTCTGATCTGTTTGTTCTAGAATAAATATATGTTTATTCTAGACAATCTAAGAGTCCATTTTTCATGATTAAAAAAAAGTAAAGCCACTAAAGATAAGAGCCCAACAAATCACAATTCTGTTGTTTATTTAACCAGTGACCTCTTCATCTGCTTCAGCATCTTGGCTAATTTTGGGGAGGCTGATAGCTCAGTCTCCTTCCTCCCAGCTCAGGCTAGTATGCCTTGGAGAACTTTTCCGAGGTTACATATCCTCAGAATTTTTTATCCAACCTTAAAGTAAGATTTGTTTCTTGGCATGTGTCAAAGCCCATACTGCTCACGGCTGGATGCATTTTTGGTAAATGGATGTAACCATTCTCTTTTTTTTTTTTTTAAATTGTCTGTGCTGAAAAAGCAGTAAGCTAGGGTGCTCCTCAGGAAAACATGGAACTATGCAGACATTCAGGATAAATTCTACTGAGCAAAAGAGAGATTAAGACTAAACAGTTTATAGTTTACGCTCACAGTGTGTGCCAGCTGTGGCCTCTGAGTGTGCCCTGCTTCCTCTCCAGGGGCTTGGAGTTTCATTGGAGGGATTTATCCTGCAGATCTGCCCCCCCTCCCCATCTCTCTAGGCCCATGCCACTCTATATGCTGCTGGCGCACAACGAAACATGGACTCATAAATCTGACCTGTAATCTTTTTTTTGTTTTCCTGTAAAGTGGCATGTGTATTTGTTTGGTTTCCCACAAATTCTGCTGTTGCTCAGAGCACGTAGAGTATATGGATTCTGTGCCAGCGTGGCCACGGGGTTTGATATCAGGTGACAAAATAATCTGGGAAGTAAGTTGTAGTGCCTCCTGAAGATTTTGGGTTTCAGCCCTGGGCAACACAAGAAATAGTAATGTGGATTTATTTTTAAATATAGCGTCACAAAATGAAAACAAGCTTCCTCTTTTTTTCTCTCTTCAAAGCAAGCATGATCTTTATAGTACTTTGAAACAGCTCCTTTATATCCATAAATTTTGATGATAAGGTTACTACCGAAAGAGTTAACTTCTAGGAATATATACCCAGAGCCAGAATTTGACTCGACCAGTAAAAAAAACAGATTGAGTTACTACTTTATTCTTAATAACCTAGTGGGTTTTGCTTTGATATTTCTTCTTTTAGTCACCAAGATACTTTTTCAAGAATTACACAGGCTGCAGTAGGTGTTTCTTATTATTTCTTCACGTTTACGTTTTTAGCACTGGAATCTCCACTGGCCTAAGGACAGAACAAACTTATGACTTCAGTCTTGTGGCAAATATTTTAAATACTTTTCACTATCAAGACTACATGAACAGAACTTTATGCACCATCAATATTTCAAATGTAAATAAAATCGTTCTTTTAAAATGAAGATCGCTTAAAACATAGTACTGCTTGAATGTTGAGGAGCCATTATGTTTAATAGCATTTTTAAACTATTAAAGTTGAGTGGTTACTTTTTATTTTGCATTTAGTCACTCATGGGAGACATTTATTTTGTCTCATACTCTGCAAATAGTGATGCTGTTAGTAGAGAAGGTTCTCATTTTGAATAATGGTCTCATTTATATAATATCCCTTAGTATAATATATTCATATCTTAGAAAGGAATGAAAATTCACAAACTGTTAAGGGGTGTACAGAAAACCAAATGAAATGTATGTCTATAAAAAATCTTGGGGGAGGGGAAGAAAAAGAGTGAATGTCCTGTTCTAGTAATTATTTGGTTTGAAGTTAACACCCTTTTTAAGCAATGATGACATCAATAGGAAATGATGATAATAAAAAAATAATTTGTATTATGGATTAGATAAGATTTTTTGCAATATCCTTGGACGGTGAACTCCAGGACAATTCAGAATGGCTGACTGCATGAAAACGCAGAAAGAAATTATGGAATTAGATGCAGCAGTTTTTATAGCCCTGACTTAGCTTTATGTAGGCATTTGAGAGCCATTCTTGCTATTTTTTATTCACTTTTTATGGCTATTCCAGCATGTTCCAGTGATTCTCTTTTTATGCTGTGGTAGCACCAAAAAGAAAGGCTCATTTATTTGCTACAAACCTTGCAGAAAAATGAATAAAAGACTGATTCATCGTTTGTTCCACACAACGTATTTTTTTCTATTACTTTTGGGTGCCTGGCCAAACGCCTGGGTTTATATTTCCTAATCCTGAGTGCTTTGAAATTTGAACCAGAGAAATGGACAAATTGTAGGGATAGGTGTAGGAGTCCTTTTAGACATTCTTGATTAAGACAGAGAAGTTGAAGTGGGAACCAAAAGCCAATACACACTTAGAAGTACTTAAATCGTTGGTGGAGTGATGGGTGTTGGATAGATAAATGTGCATGTCTGTGTGCAAATGCTCAAAGCTACACACATATGTAGCCACCTTCTTGAATCTACAGCTGTGATTGCTATCAACAGGCATTTGACCAGAATAGTATCTGTCTCTAACTGTTTAAGTAAATATTAACAAAGCAATAGACTTTTCTAGATTTTGCAATTACCAGAGATGCAAATGTAAAGTTAGTAAAAAATTTTGGAGGTTTCAGTGTAGCACTGAACTCTTGTTTTTTGCTCACTTCAGATCATGACAGCGGGGACAATCTGTGCCTTGCAGCTTAAATAAAATTGGTATGATAAAGATGCTTTAAAAGCAAGTGAAAAATCTGCACTACAGGACTGTCTTTCAATTTGTTATGCCATTGTAAATTTTAAAATATACATTAGTTTTAAAGAAGCAAAGCTTGCAAATTCCTCTTTTTCCTATCGCAATACAAATCTGTATGGATTCAGGCAGTACCTTTTTGAGTAACCATGTATCACTTAGCTACCCATTTGTGCTTTGTAACCTTGACTTGATAAAGCTGCTTAAAAAGTTTTAAGAAATCTTTTGTATGGAGAATTGTTAATACACGGAAAAGATCGTATTACTTTATCTAATGACTAATGCACTACAGTAGCCTTTTCAGTGGATATAAGCTATCTTCTTCAACATGTCTGTAATTCTGTTAAATATCTATTTAAAGATGTCTAACAGTGTTACGAAAGTGATAGATGTTATTTTTACTTTTAAAACTAAAAAGTACAGCACCTTCTGAAATACTTTAAGATCGTTTATGTGCAAAATGAATGCATGGTGTACTTTAAAGAATAGATTTTTCAACTCGGTAATTTTTGGAGTCTTTGAGATTGTTTCAATTGCTACAATAAGGGAATTTGAACTCCAAATAATTGGTGCAGTATTGTGATTTTTATGTGGAATCTGGTCTTTTGAGCATGAAACATAATTGCTCTTTGCTTTTAGAAAGGTTTTCTTTCAATAGCATATTTTCTCATTCTCATTAATGGAAATAAAATAATTTACTTTTTTTTTTTTTAATTCACAAAGTTTAGGCACATTTCTGTCTAAATTTATGTCTGTATTAGCTATCTAATTTATGTATCGCAGGGTAGTTTTGTATTCTAACTATTAGTGTAGCATAAAAATGTCGTAGTTAATTGATGCAATTTGTATTGTGCAGTATGGCTTGGTGTAAAATGTCAATGTAAGCAGGAATTTGTAAAGAAAATTTCAAAGTAAGTTATCTGATATTAATACTCACTTTTAAAAATGAACTTTAGTTTCTTATGCTTTATAGAAGCATTGACATGCATACTTGATATGTATTTTTCTCCATTAAAAATAAGTTTTACAGAAAGAGAGGTATCTTGGAGGAATTGCTAGCCAACTTTCTTGTTTCCTTTGCCTTCCACTGCCTGTTAAAGAGCTTTTAAGCTGGTAGATTAATGGTGAATCTCATTTTTATAATGCAAATAAAACATGGTATCTGTATGATTATAGTTACTTGAGCCCTGAGGCTGCGCTCTGTTATGTGCAATGTGCACTTCTCGCTGCCAAGACATGGCCCGTGTCCAATGTATACAATCTAAAGAAGAGCTTATGCTCTAGACTCAGGTTTACACTTTCAAATCTCTACACTTTTGTTATCTACACTGTGGTTGCACAGTAACTGATGAACAGTGGTTTTGTTTTTTGCTTGTACATACGGACAGTGTTTGGAAGCCAGCATATCATCTGGTCCAAGATTTCTACATATCTTCATCCATAGCGATGCTTTATGAATCTGGGGCTACTGTGTTCTTTATTTTGAGACCTTCTCCTGAAGCTATCAGATATGTGACATCTGGAGTTAGGCAAAGCAACTTCTATGTTTCTTCTCTATGTGCAAACTATCTTAACACCATAGAAAACCGTTGAGTCAGTTGCTCTTCAGAAGATTATTGTCACATGCTCTTACCCACCATGTTGTTGTTGAAAAGAGAAACCATGGTTATACACAGTGAAAAAAGAGTATTGTACACTGCTTCCCAGGAAAATGCTGTCTCTTCCCCTTCCAAATCACTGTGTCTGTTCCCACTCATAGATATAATTTTAAAATTACTGTTACTGCTTTAAAAAAAAATAATAAAAAAGGGGCAAGCTTTTCTAAGCACAAAATTCTAAAGTCTAGGGCAAAAGTGGATTTCTTAAAAGTGTTTTGCCAAATACATTGCCTCAACTTCCAAGAGGAATAATTGCAACACATGCCTCTGCCAAGCATTCCTCGTTGCTTAAGTTGTGTGTAGTTGCTGATTTAGCATGCAAGTTTTCTCACTCACTCTGAGACACCTATTTCTGCTGTAAGGGAATAGGGCATCTGAGTCATCTCATTCAATCCAAATGCCTTTCTTTTTCAAGATTCACAACACTGGTGTACTAAGTGTTATTGATCTGGATCTTGCCCCATATGTGTGGCCTTTGTGTCTACCATCAGGCTTTTGACAGAAAAAAGGGTGTTTCCAGTAGTGGTGTGAAATGTGGAAGGTTCATGGTTTCTATGTGAGATAGTCTAAAAAGATCTACACTACCTGAATTGTTAGAAGATATAGGATATTTTATGTGATGGCAGAACATTTATTCGTAGACCTTAACAGTGGAACCATTGTTCCAAGTTAAAGTCTTCTTGCTTTTACTGGATGTGTGGATAAAATTACGGAACACTTTAAATGGATCATAAGCTGTAGAATGTCTATGGAGTGTGCTTTTTGGAAGACTGGAAAGCAAAGAAAAATTTTGAGACTGAGCATAAGTACCAATAGGTTACACCTTCTCTACATTTTGGGTTTGTAATGAATTTTGCACAGCCTTCCTGAGAAGAAAAGAAGGCTGTTCAGAATGTTCTGGGGATCAGGAGGTGAGTGTTTTGAGTGGCATAAGTGGAAGTTTCAAAAAAGTAAGCCTTCCACCCACGGGCACAGAACAACTGAAATATTACATGTAGACATCAGGTAAAAAAGCCAGTTGTGAGGGACTTGTGCTTTGTGTTAAAGCTTTTTTTGTAACTAGAAGCACAGGATGCCGTCCTGAGGAATTCAAACCATGCAAAGGTAGAGTGCCTCTGCATCAATACATGGAGGAGTAGGGTGAATGAGAGGACCTTGTCTTCCTGGAAACTGTCCACAATAAATAAGCCTTTTCAAAATAGATCTTGATTATTAACCTCTGTCTTGTTACTATTTTGTGGTAAATGTGGAACATACTGAATAGAGAGAGAGAAGTGAATAAATGTTAGTTTAGGGACAGAAGAAAATACTCGCAGTATCTGTCTTTCTGCATTATAATATGAAAGAATAGAGAGTTCATATTTTTTGGTGATGAAGCATATGCCAGTTTACATGCCCCTGAGGCAGAGAAAAAATTAGACCACCAGTTCCCAGGAATGCTTAAATTCTCCCCTATCCCTCATTAAGTTTTATTACAATGTATCACGTCATGCTTACTGGAATTAGTCCCATCCACAGTCAAGAGTCTCCACCTGTGACTCAGGATAATCCTCCAGCTGTGATTGCGTTTGGGGTGGTTCAGCATGGCCATGATTCTGCCTGTTACCAGCTTTATGGCGAGTTCCCAACATCCCAGGCTGGACGAGCAGACCACAGCAAACTGGAACAGTATTTGGGCACCTCAGAATAATGGCAGTGATCGAATCGTATCTGTACTGTCTATCTGTGGTCCATCTAAACTGCCTGTGCTTTGTTACAGCAGTGAGAAGTGTCTCAAATGGGCTTCTTATTCATCATCTACTGTGATGCCTGGTTTCTCTTTGCATTACTACATAGCTGGACGCTTGCACAAAATGAAACTCTTGCCCCGGGCTAGATAGTATCTCACTGCAGACAGGAAAACAGAGTGATACAAGGCTGATGAATAGACAGAAATGTGATATAACTGTGGGAAGCCTTTAGGAAGCAGAATTAGAAAATACAGTAATAATGATGAGTTCAAAAATAAGTTTTGGATTGAGGTGCAAGGTACCCCGTAAAAGCTGAAATATACATGTATCCCAAGTCCTTGCTTTTCCAAAATAGAAACATTTTAGGTGAAATCTAAGTTGCTTAGTATCAAAATAAACAAACAGTTCCCACTTTTTATCTGAGCAAGTGGCTCTTCTGATTCTTAAATTTATCAGTAGTACGGTCTGACCTCTTATATTTAGGCCACAGAATTTCACTGATTATCTCATCAGTAGCACCAGTTACTTGTGTTTGGCTAGCACTGATTTTCTAGCTTTTTTTTTTTTTTTTTATTCGAAGTTGTTAGGATACAGGGAATCTGGCTACTTTGAGGAATCTGTTGTTGTCACTGTACTTCCCTTCTGATCTTTTATTTTCTCTGGATATGAATTCTAGTCATGGTTCCCTCTTATATCTCTTTCTGTGGAATCTGAAGAGCCATTTACAACTTGGTGATGTTTTCTTTTTAAGGTGCTTAAATGTTGCAATGATATCTCAATCTCTTGTGCTAAGCTACATACACCAAATTTCAGTCCTTATTTTAAGTTCTTCATTCCTCACATCATTTTTTGTAACTCCTGGATCCACTTTTGATATAATCTAAAAAGCGTGGTCACCAGAATGCTCATAGTGTCCCAGTATTGCTGCAGAGAAGGGTAAAACAACATCCCTACTACTGCAGCAAGTGACAGACGAAAATAAAGTTGCTGGCATTATGTCTTATTTGGAGATGCTTGTTTGCTTAAGATTAAAAGGAAGATGTGTTGTCTCTCCTAAAGATGTCATCATATTAAAGTTTAGTTCTGTGAATCATCATTCTTCTGGCAAACTTCACTGATGCATTAGGTCTGACCATACCAGCATTACCTGATGCATCTCTGATGCAGCTCTGGGATGTGTCAATCTGCAAACTGACTGAAACTTCTGAAGGAAGGGACTGCCATTTAGTAAGGAGTTTCTAGATAGTATGTGGCACAATGAGTCCTACTCTGGTTGCGACGTGTAGGTACTATGAAAATATAAAGGTTAAATTTATTATGATAATAAAAGATGGTGGGAGCTGTGCTGCCGGAATCGATCAGAGTAAGATTAAAAAATAAAATGCTGGTTCAAGGCACACTGAAGTAAGGGGGAGCATTCATTGGACTTTGGATCAGATCCAAAATGAAAAGTTTCTTTCTTAAAAGAGATTTAAAATTCACTATATAGATCTCCTACACATTTTTTTCCAAGGGCTTTTAAGAAATACCAACTTAAAAATCACCACCTCTATTCTGTTTTGCGTTACTTGGAAGTATATTTTCTTGATAAAGCAGTGACACAAACATAAGTAGTAAACAGAAATTTTTTTTATTTTGCAAATACCACCTGCACATCTTAAAGCCAGTAAGATTCTGCCTGCATGTGGAGGGGGGAGAGCTGGTGTATTGATCAGCTGAAGTGCTGCAGAGACTATAAACTGATAGTCAGAAGGAGGAAAGAAAAACAAAAAGAAATTACAGGAGAAGACATAACAGCAGAAAATCTGTTGAAAATAATCTACTGCTGTTCTTCTTCTCAGCTTTTATCCCCAAATGAGGCTATATCTCAGTCTGTTTCTGGTCAAGACCAAGCATAACAAACCTTAAACATTTGGTTTATATTTTTTCCCCATGAAACTTTGAAGGAATTATAGAGAAAATCACGGCATGTCTTTAAAAATTCTGATCAGGTTTCCTCTGGAGTCTTGCTGCTGGAAGAATGTCTTATGGGTAAATTTCCACTCTCTCAGCGGGGCAGTGTTTTGCATGAACCAACTCCCAGGAGAAATGTTGTGTGCTTATTCTGTACAACAAGGCTCAGGCAGCATCTCCATAATAAACTGACCAGAGAGAGGGAGGGAAAAGCAGTTGACCTGAGGGGAAAGGGGGAGGGATGAGGAGAAGACGACAGTGTGTATTTCCAAAGCCAGACAGTGTTATTCATAAACCTAAAAAAAACCCCCTCCAAACCCACTAAATACCACAAAAACAGGCCCCGGAATTATTTGTGTACTATATTACTTACAGCAGTTAAAGAGTGTGAATATCACCTTACCAGAAATGCACACGATAAGGGTATGAGATAAAGCTCTTCAAACAAGGAATTCTTGTGTCAGGTAATATTTTCAGTCTCTTTTAGAGAAAGTCAGAAAAATACTCCCCTTCTTTATTCTTTTACTGCTTGGACTTTAAGCTTTCTTATGCTTCCCCCAAAAAATTGACTTCACTTTTCCATCTTTTTTGAACCTGGTTGGCAGTACATCCTGTCTCACTAATGGAGCTTGTTGTTACTGGGCTATTTCTTGGTATGGTTCTGTGATTCAATACTTTTAATTATCTTTTTATTACAACATGTACTAGGTCCTAACGTACAGTAGATTTACCGATAAGGCTATATACCACTTGTATTGTAGCCATTTATAGTCGGTTTTATAATGGTATCTCGCTAATAAAATGTTATCTTATTCATTCAATTTGCGTGTAATAAATCAGCAGCCTGTTCGCTTTTCTTCTCATGCAGATATCGGTATAAGTATGTACGACTGTGTGCATGTACTAAACCTGATGATGTTGCTTGCATACAAATGGAAATTAGCTTAAGAGCATTTCATTAATGAAAGTGTAGTTGTTTGCCTGTGACCTGAGTAAAATTAATACCCTAAATAAAATAAAATATCATGGGACTTTATTCTGCCTCTTACAAGTCGTTTGAAAAAATACATCCAGCCTGTTTTTTTCCTGCCGTTATTTCCCTATTACAAATTGCAGACCTAAATAATTCTAAGTAGTATATGATACTCTTTTCCAGTGTTTTTTCTGCTGTATAAGATAAATCAGAGATTCCCCGATTTACACTTTTTGTGTAAAATCACTAAGACGCTGCATTAGCTAGCTGTGGAAGTGGCAGCAAATCTCGCTATGCATATATGCAAACAAGGATGTATTTAGCTGCTTGCACTGCATTGGTATCACATTTAGAAATGCGAGATATACATAATGGAAGACGAAGTCATGCTCTATGCCCTTGCTTTAAAGGTGGCCCATAGAAAACAGCTCTTACGCTGTACCTCCTTTCAGAGGAACCTGAATCAGACTACAAATATCATGAAGGTGTGGCGTCAAAGATAAAAATACCTTGGATTTAGTCTGGAGCCTTTAAAAGTGTAATTACTTTCATACAGATAGTAAAAGTTTAAAACAAGCTGTAAAATGGAGAAAGCGAAGAATTAGGTATTTCAATTTCTGTAAAATCAAGCAAACAAAAAGCCCTCTGTAATTCTGTTTGTTCTCAGCATAACCATTTGCCCCTCTAGAATAATAATCCCAATTGCCATACGACTTTAGATTTAGGTTCTAGACTGCTTTAGACTTGACATTAGGAAGGATTTCTTTAATGAGAGGGTGGTCAAACACTGGAAACAGCTTCCTGGCATGGTGGTCAATGGCCCTACCCTGTCAGTTTCTAAGACACATTTGGACAATGCCTTTAATAAAGTGCTTTAACTTTTGCTTAGCCCTGAGTTGCCTCGAGTAGTTGGACTAGATGATCACTGCAGGTCCCTTCCAACTGAAATTTTCTATTCTCTTCTGTTCTATTCTATTCTACTCCAAAAAAACAATTGAAGAGTAAAATCCACACATTAACAACATTTTTAGGAAAATATAAATTGGAATTTGTTGCGAAGAAAGCAAAAGTATTACTGTAACTATTACAGAACAGACAACTTGCATCCTAAATTTGAACTGAGTCACCAAAACATACACACTAAAGACAGAGAGAGCACGTCAAAGTAGTCTTTTGATAACTTTCCTCTCTGATCCACATTTTTAAGTTTTTCTTTCTTTCTCCTGAATACTTGATCAAACCATATTCTAGTTGGTAGAATCAGTCCATGCAGCTCTTACTGCTGTTTGGAATCATCTGGTGAGTAAAAGAAAAAGGAAATGAAAGGATTAGATTAGTGATCGAATGTACTCAAAAGATTTCTAGTGTGATTATTTGAATTTGAGAAAGTGGGAATAAAATGAGATTTAGGACTGATGATCTATGTCTGTGTATCTCCAAGATGTTCTAAATGGAAAAATAGCTTGTTCTTGCATGAAAGAAGTGCACGGACATTATTTCTTGATCAGAAGCAAGAAGTGTCTGTCTCTGAGGGCAGGGTGGCAAGTGTCTTCTTTCATTGAAAGAACTGCCTACTAGTTCTCTCACTGGAGACTGCAACTGGTGTTAGCTGGTGACTCAATGTTTCTCAAAAGCTAGAATGCATCTCAGAAGAAACTGAGGGATTTTAGCAGAAAATTAGTTGTTTCTCTTTGGCCAGAGAAACTTAAAAGCCTGTTAGGTCAATGGACCTTTCCCCCTCAATATTCAGTTTTTCATGTACATTTACTGTATTTTTAACACCTATAAAGAAAGCACTTGCTTTACGTGGATCAGCTGATCAGTGAATGTTGTTCATCTGCTTCTGTTGTAGATTCTAGTCTGGCTGTACTCCCATCTGATCAATTCTCGAAGAGATACAGGTGAGGGTCATCTAGCTATGGTAGAAACCTCTGTCCAGGGAGAAATTTTAACTGTATTGTATTGTGTCCAGACAAATGCATAATTTATTTATATGTTTGGTTTTGATCATATTGAGTATGGCATGTTATAAGACAATATGCAAAGCTTGGTTAAAGAATCAGCTCTTTAAATTCTTCCGCCTAGAAACTTGTGATAATTTCCTCTTTTCCTCTGAAAAAAATTTTTTTAAATCTTTAATTTTTTCCTTGGTTACATTTATATTATTAGCCTCAGTAATTAAATCCTTAGGAGTTCAAACTGTTGAATGTCTATCTGTGAACTTCAATTGTTAATTCAGAGTACGGTGTTGGCTAATCAATATCCCTATGATATTCCAATTCTCATTATAAAGGTCTGATCCTTCTCCACTGAACTCAAGGATTGTTTTTTCTATCTCAGCACAGGCAGGATTAGAATTCAGCCATATCTTCATCAATGCTATAGGCTTTGATAAAGGCAATATAAAATTCTCTTGTTGTGTGTATACAAGATAATTGATGGTTTAAGTTAGTACAAATTTTAAATAGATTTGTGTGTCTGTTTATGAAAGAGAAGTTTGAAGGAAAAACTAAGCAGTACCATTTAAGATAGAATCCAGTGTATTAACTGTTGAAGCTATGCTAAATCAGTACATTCTTTTCTTTTTCTTTCTTTTTATTCTATCTTCCTTTCCCTATTTCAGGGAGTGTCAAAACTCATAAAAATGGTGTTGCTTCTAATTCTCAATCATAATAATAGTAATAAAAAATGTGAGGGAGGGGGGTAGAGATCCAGATTTTCCAAACAATGTTCTTTTCTAAGACAAAACCAAATCATCAAATCCAAGTCCAGATAGGGGATTAATCCAAGCACAGTAGCTCAGTCACCTTTCCCACATGGGTAGAGTGAATTTTATAAAAATACTCCGAAGTGAGAAATATTTTATAGTCTAAACCCCAACTTTTCCATGTATAAGTGTTTTACAAAATGCAAGAAGAAGACAAAAGAATCCAAACCCTTGCTGTTCAAATGATTCTTTGTTTTAGTTAATTGTTTTTTAGTCTGAGTCTGGGTTCAACCTTTTCTGTTTATATACAACATTCCTACTGGGTACCCTGAAATGTCTGAATGAGATGCCAAACCTGGAATCCTGGGCATACAGATCGATCATGCTACCATATTTTATTTCCTTTCTATAACTGAGTCCTGGGTCTCCAGGGAGCAAGGTATTAACATTAGTGTGAGTAAAGTGCTTAAGGTTTAAGCACGTGCTTAGGAGCTTCACTGAATCCGTTTTATAGTTAACTGTCAGCCTTTGAAATGATCAGAAAATTAACTTGTTAATTAGTGACACTGTTTTGGAAAGAAATTTTCTATTACTCATAAGTACTACAGGTAGGAGTGATGATGATGAACATGACAGATCATTGACACACAGTGATCTCAGATTGCTTGTTAAGGTAACTGGAAGTGGGCACTATGTGTTGTAGCGTGGTCAAATCGGGATGGACAAAGCCAATGCTTGGAAAATGGAGACTGATGTGGGGAAGCAGTGACCTTAAAAGGCTTTTGAGTTCTGGTAAATAATCAGCTAAAGGTGAGCTGCCAGCTAACACAATAGGGAAACTGTGATATTTGGATATATCACATTGGGAAATCTCAAATAAGGAATAGGAAAATAATTTCATTTTGGTGGGTCTAGTGAAAATCTAATGAGACTCTGGGTGCAGTTTTGGTGTTCACTTTTTGAGAAAGATGATATACTTCAGAGAGTGTTGGGAGAAAAAAAGAAAAGAATAGTTAAACTATTTTTTTAAAATATGTTTTGCAATGAAAGAATCTGAGATCTCCATCTGTTTTCTTATCAGAGGAGGTTATTTAGTCCTGGTGTACAAGTACTAAAATAGAGAAGAAAATTCTAGAAGGTTACAGACAAAAGCAAAAGAGCACTCTGAAGCTGGAAATTGAGGGCAGTTTCTTAAATTAACTATTGTAATATACTTTTCAAAATCAATGGAACAACTTAGCTAAGATTTTTAACCCTGTGACTCCCTATTGCAGGAAACATATTGCAGGTGATTTTGTTAAAAATCTGTGCTCCTGGTCAAAAAATAAATTTTTTTGGAAAAACATCCATGGTCTGAGTTACACAGAGGGGTCAGTTTTCATGACAGCAATGTCTCTTTCATCCTTATCTTTTTCTGATAAGAATCTGTAGAAAGCAGTTCAGTCCCTGCTTTTAAGAGAAAAAAATAAATAAATGATACAAGCTTTCTCTTCAGAGAAATGAGAAAAGCCTCCATAAAAGGAGTAGATACCTTCCTCTCTCAAATTCTGTGCTATGTTTACAATGAAGTGGCTTGTAAAACTATAATTTCCTTTATATGCATGAGGAAAAATAATGAGATGGAATTATGGAAGAAGGGAGATTTTGTCTTCAGGAGACAAAATGACACAGCAAAGGAATGCAGGCCTAAAGCCACTTCATATTAACCAAATAGAAGGTTGAATTAGCTGAAAATCATAGAATCATATAACAGTTTGGGTTGGAAGGGACTTTGAAAGGTCAGTTAGTCCAACCCCCCCCCCGCCCCTAATGAGCACATGATCTTCATCCAGATAAGGTTGCTCAGAGCCCCCTCCAACCTGACCATGAATGTTTCCAGGGATGGGGAATCCACCACCTCTCTGGGCAACCTGTGCCAGTGTTTCACCACCCTCAGCATTAAACCTTTCTTCCTTATACCTAGAATAAATCTTCCCTCTATTATTTTAAAACTCCTTGTCCTATCACCAGAGGCCCTGGTAAAAATCTGTCCCCATCTTTCTTTTAAGCCCCCCTTGTGTACTGAAAGGTCACTTTTAAGGTCTCCCCGGAGCCTTCTCTCCTCCAGGCTGAACATCGCCAACCCTCAACCTGTCCTCATAGGAGAGGTTCTCAAGCCCCCTAGTCATTTTTGTGGCCCTGTGACTTGAAGTAGTGCAGGACACAGGTATGGCCTTCCCTGACAAGAGCTGCCCCCTTCCCTGGGACTGATGAACTGGAAGGTAAGCATTCCTCCAGGGGCTCCTCTGAATGTCCAGCACAGTGCCAGAGATGCTGGTCAGGAAGGAGACAGCAGTTCAGCTCCCAAAATTATCAGTGCTCCAGCCCTCTAAAGCGTAAGAGTGGTCTAGTGGGAGGTGTCCTGGCCCATGAAAGGGGGGGTTGGAACTGAATTATCTTTAAGGTCCCTTCTAACTCAAACCATTCTATGATTCTAAAGTTGTATAAGCATTTACAAGACAGTGTTTGTATGTGCTTCGCTTTTCCAGACCCCATGAATGCACTATCCCCTGAGAGTTTGTTGGGTTTGGCAATAGTATCTCTAAATACACTGCATGTGATACTGCAATTATTTTCTTACAGGTTTTGCTTTTCCTACTTTTTCTTTGGCAATCATTTCCTGATTCGCCTCTGTGGCATTAAAATTACCCTTCTCAGAGTTGACTAACATAAAAAAGATGGGAACTGCCTACATCTTTTCCCTTGTTTTTATACAAAGCTAAAGGTCTGTTTAAAGCCACAAGTAGAAAACTTCTACTTGCTTTAAAAAGTCGGTTATTTATATTAACTTTTGTCTCTGAGTTTGTGTGATTTCTTATAATTACAATGCCATCTTAGCCTGTTATGGCGTTGCCTAAATTATTGGCTAAGTTGCACTGAGATCAAAGAATCAACATGTTTCATTGTCACATTTTGTACTGAGCGCTCCTACTTTAGGCTAAGACACTGCTCATCTTTTCCCTCCTTGTAAAATTACAGAAATGTCATTGGGGTTTCATTTTTGTTTCATGAATGGTTAATATAGATGATCCTAAGGCCAGAAGAAAATAGCCCGGTTTTAACATCATCACAATCTTATATACTTCTATGTTAAATTACAGAAGGAAGAAGCTTCAGAAATCCACGTCCTTTAAAGAGACTGATGGCATTTAGCCTTGATCCTGAATGGTACTGAGCATTCTTTCCCTGGTCCTGTAAATTCTTAAGTTTTAAGTTCTCTGCAGCTGTCTTTGTGTTTTAGGTCAAGCATGTGTTTAAGTGTTTTGTTGGATTTGGGCCAGAAGGCTCAGTATTTTAACTGAAGAGGTTTAACCTGTGGAATCTGGATCCCTTAAACTTGAAATAAGACATCTAACATTTCCAAGACCAGCAATTAAAATAACTTTCAATCTCTCTTGGCTAAAGTATTGATTAAGAAACAAATTTTAATCATCGTCAGTTGTGCTTAGACTCTGATCTTGCAAACAGCTGCACATATGCTTAAGTTTACTAACCCATAGATTTCAGTGTTAACATTAAAGTCTTTAAGTGATTTGGAGAGAAAATCATCTTTACTGTTACCACATCTCCTCACTGCAGTTTTTTCACAAGGAATGCAGTATGGTTGAGGTTTTCTGGTGAATGGTAAAGTAGTTTGGTCCAACTTTAGAGATATCTCCTGCCTTCTCTGACAAAGTTTGACTTCATTTATGATAAGCAAGGAGGCATTTGTTTGCTGTAGTTTGTAATTTGGCAGGGGGATATTTTACTGGTTGTTAGGAGAGAAATGGGTTCTGCTTCCTAGTTAGAACTTTGTTTTCATTGGATGAGAATGAGAGAAAATATTTGGACATAAATGTTTTATGGCAGTACCATATGGTCCTTGGTATTTTATTTTTAATTTTTTGCAGTTGCATTAAAATTCCTTTAATATTACCAATGTATTTCATTTAAAAGATAAATGCTGCTTGTAACCTGAACAGCTGTTTTTCCTAAATTTACTATGGCATCAAGAGTTTTGCTTCTTTGAAACTCTGTGGTTTATCTGAATAGACAGTTTTATCTCTGGTTTGTTTGTGGAGAGCTTGTTTCTCTTTCAAATAATAAATACCATGTCAGTAATATTGCATGGTCACAGCTTTGGTCTTAATTGTAGTTTTTGATTAATTTCTAATAGCAATCACTGGAATTAACTAGTTTGTTAATGTGTGCTGCCAGGATTTTCTTCCCCTTGAAAGAAATGGCCCTAAACTGAATGTGAAGAAATAAGACAACTAAAAAGAAACCTCTTCCGTTCTTTCTTTTTCCCTTCTTCTCCCAAAGGAAAAAAAAAAATCCCTTAACTGGCACTGAAGACTCAAAACTGAAGATAGACCTTATTCCCCTCTCCCAGGGTAGTACTACAGGGGAAATGAGGTTCAAAATCTGAAGGCCCTTGCAGCACCTAGGGACTTGCTGGGACAAATGAAACACACAGTGGTTTAATCTTATGAGTATCTTCACAGAAGAAAAATGTTAGATTGGAGTAAAATTACTACAAAGTTATCACTCAGTATTTTCCAGTGTCCAACAGCGTGTGTGCTATACAACAAAAGCAAATAGAGTAAGAGCTGTATCCAAACAGCTCATGTATGCACTAAATCATACCCTAATAAATCAGGAAGAAGGGCAATGAGGGCATTTGAGAGATTCCTTAACTTTTTAGCTGTATCTGGCCCACAGTCCTTATCTTTAAAAAATTTTGCAATTTGAGGGGGGAAGGGGAGGGAGGAAAAGAGTAAGATTTTATATCAAAGTCTAATTTTATACTTATATTATAAAAACTTATTTTCTGAGAGAAGTTAATTCAGTAATAGTCACCAGATGGTGTGCAAATACTAATGAGGGGATGTTATGACTCTTGGGTTCCTTGTGGAGGTTGTAGGAGTCAGCATCTTGCCATCAGAAAATAGATGCCGGGGGAGTTGAAGTGCTCCCTGGGGAGGATGTGAGTGGACCAGCAGGGCTTCATTTTTGTTGCTGCTTTGTTGGTGGGAGTTCTATGAGTTGTAAGAAACTTTCTCTTCATTAGTTGCAATGAAAGAGAAAATGGTAGGACATGGTGCTCTGTATCACTACTTTGAAGGATATGATTAATCTTTGTTTTCGTTGAACCTGAGCAAATGCATAATACAATTTTTAAAAGTGAAGTAGAGAGCTACTGTAGCCCAGAGAGATTTGGAGTTTGGAACACAGGGCAAGATGGTCATTTATGGGGTAAAGAAACAGTTATTTCAAGGAAGAAGGGAAATGTTCTTTTTTTTTTTTTTTTTTCTTCTAGAGGAATACTTAATGCTACCTCTTTAGAATGATAATGCTGTGTGTTCTCTGCCATATGATTTATTGCTAGTTAATCCATCACATCTGTTCTCTGTCCCAGTGGCAGCGTATAAACATTGTAAGGCAAGCAAGATGAAACAGAGCTCTGGGATGTCTTTTATAACAGATCTATGTAAGTGTGAAAGTAGAAATGTCTGTTGATTCATAGCAGCATACTAAGGAGCTTCTAGTCAACAATGGACACTGACATGTCAATTCCCTTGTGTGACTTGGGCTCTTTTCCCATCCACTCACTCACTCATCCTTGGAATTTACACTGCCAAACTGAAAAGGAAAAGAAAATGTTGACAAATACATAACGCTGTCTCTTCCAGGTACATTGCATTTATATTTGCCAACAGGAGAGCTACTGACTTTGACTATTGAAAAGCCTTGGGACGTGCGTTCAGGGGCTAAATAATGAGATGTAGAGTAGTGTGCTGCTATGGAGAAATCTGATGCAGGAAGGTTCAGTGCTCTTATTCAGGTTCATAAAAAGGCATACCCATATTATATAAACTGTGATGATGTTCTTTTGAATCACTACTGGTGATAATTGCTAGGAAGTTGCATCGTCCTAACATTTAGGATTGAGACATACTTGTGAAACACCTTGGCCAACTGCATTTCTTCTGTTTCCAGTGATGGATAGAGTTAAACATGTACTGTTGTAACCTTTTTGTGAATACTAATCTTAGTCTGAAAACCAGTTAATTCAGAGCAATTTTTTATATAATAGCTTGCTTGTGAGTGTTGAGAAGTGTACCTGAATATATATGTGCCTGCAGAGAACAAACTGATCCACTAGGAACTGTAGATTTGTCAGCTTCATTAAGAAACAATGAAATAGTTTTAAGAACTATATTGCCTGTATTGATGCTATCAGTAAAAGCAGGTAACATGACACATCAAACATGATGAATTTAGGGAACTCAAAAAATGGACCACTTGGCCAAAGCACAGATAGACCAAATAAGTCTTAGTGGACCCCAACCTTCACTCCCTTAGTTCAAGCTTGCCTATATTTTAGGCTTAAATGCTTTGAGTGAGGCATACTGTGATGACTTCTGGTTCTAGGTTCAGAAAACCAAAGAAAGCTATTTTATGAATTTGGTCCACTAGCTTTCAGAATTTGACAGATATTTTTTGGAAATGCAAAGAGATTTTTAACAAGCTTTTTCTAAACCCAGATTCTGTTTGCTTTCCATTTTGCTTCAGGCCTACATGAATTTAAGACATGTTAGCTTGCCTAATCCATGACATTTTTTTTCTTTTCATTCTGTTAATCTCTGCCTGTAATTGTAAGGTATATGTCAAAAGCTAGAATGTATATTAATATCTTGCCAATGAAATTTTTATATTCTCCATTATCCAGGTTATTTAAATGGAGACGAAGGTTCTGAACCTTACAACTAAAAGCATTTTGCGATCTTAATAGCCTGGATATCACTGACTCCCATTGTAGCTGCCTGAACAAATCCTACATGTGTAACTGGCATGTCAGGACATAGATCTACAATTACCATAGTGATAGTATTTAAAAAAAAAAAAAAAAAAAAAAAGAGAGAAGTTTGGCAACCTGTAGTATATGGAGATAAGTATTTGATCACTCAGGTGTCAATAGTTGTTGGCAAATAAATTTCCTTGTGGAGCTCCTCAGCACCCTAACAGAGTTTCTGTTTGCATCTAAATTAATATGTAAAGATGATAGAAATAACATTCTGCTGAAATTCCATTGACGTTTCAAATGGGTTTGGATGGGAAATTTGATAATCACAGAGTCAGGGAACAGCTGAGGTTGGAAGGAACCTCTGGAGGTCATCTTGTACAACCCTGCTGTTCAAGCAGGGCCATCTAGAGCAGGTAACCCAGGACATTGCTCAAATGGTTTTAGGATGTCTCAAAGGATGGAGGTTCTGCAACCTCTCTGGGTAACTCCAATGCTTAGTCACCGTCAGAGTCAAAATGTGCTTCCTGATGTACAGAGGCAACCTCCTGCGTTTCTGTTTGTGCCCATTACCTCTTGTCCCATCACTGAGTACCACTGAAAAGAGCCTGTCTCTGTCTTTTGTGCTCCCTCCCTTCAGGTATTGACCTCCATTGATGAGATCCCCCCTAAGCCTTCTCTTCTCCAGGCTAGACAATCCCAGGTCTCTCGTATGTGAGGTTATGATCCCTTCATCATCTCTGTGGCACTTTGTTGGACTCTTTCTAGTATGTCCATGCCTCTCTTGTACTGGGGACTGTGCTGGACACAGCATTCTAGGTGTGGCCTTACCAGTGCAGAATAGAGGGGAAGGACCACCTTCCTCGACCTGCTGGCAACACTCACTCAAATCAAATCAAATGGTAATCAAATAGTACCTCTCATGATTTGTATTCCATCATATGGACTGAGATACAGTGCTATCTAACCTTCATTTTTCAAGCACTTGAAAACAGTTTCAGTCTGATCTCTTCAGCTTCTGCTGAAATTGAGCTCTTTTTCAGCTCCTGATACACTTTTCATACGGGCATTAAAATAAGAAATTACATCTGCAGGAGTGTATTGTTTTCAGCTTGGGAAGTTGTATAAAACAACTGTTACCTAAAGAAAAGCAGTTTCTGCACAGTTTCATTTGTTATGTGTTATGGAAGTGTCTGGGACGTGATCAACCACCTGTACTCATTTGTGCTGAGTCCCCTATGGACAACTGAAAAAGAGGAGAGTTTGCTGTGGCTGCACTTGTAAATTAAGCAGCATCCAGGAGCGTTCCCAGGCACCGCCGTTCTGCTGTCCCTTTTGGCAGAACAGGTCCTGGATGGCTTTCTTCTGTGCCCGCTGGCGCCTTCCCAGATGGTTCCTACACAGAGCTCAGAGATGAATACAGGTGAGGGACCACTCCTGACAGGCTCTTTGCGTGTGTCCACCCAGTTTTGGATGCTCAAGCTGGTCTAGAACATGGCCACACACCCTTCTGTGCCCGCTGCCCTCCGTGTCGCAGTGTGGTTTCGGGCACATTTTTGTTACTGGTATAGGCATATCCTCTGTCTCTGGGTCCCCTGGCGCTTCCCGTATGTGTGCCAGGATATAAACAGAGAAATGAGGTTATAGCAGGGAAAAGGCTAAATGAACACAGTGGAATAAAAAAGTGGAGCTTATAATTCCTAATCAATACCAGATGGAAGAGATTTGTAAATACCATAGCAAAAGTAAAGTTAAGAAAGGGTTTAAAGGATAAAGTAATGGCGTTTTAAAAGTCTGGTGGAGCTGCTCTCTCTGCATACCAAGGCAGCCTGAGACAAATCATTGCTGCTTGCAGGGCAGCAGCAAGAATTTGATATTCATGTTGTTGTCAGAAGGAAATGGGGGATGGGGGCTTGGTAAGGTAAGGGATCTACCTAACAGACTGTTGTGAAGTTCTGACAAGATGTATCATTTACTGAAGTGGAAGTCATCAACCAGTGAACCTAAAGGCCCATGTCGTTTGGTACAATATACAGCAAAATGTAAGGCCTCAGAAGTTTCCAACAAAGAAGTCATAAGTCATACCAATGTCAAAAATTGGCTTAGTCTTGTAATTTATTCTCTGAGGGTCAGCAAGTGCAACTGCAAATTGTATGTATTGCAGTTACATATATTTCTCACCATGGATTCAATACAGATATATATAATATCTATTAATACATTAGATTAGATATTTAATCTACCAAAAGTTAGTTGATTTTTCTTGTTTGGTTATCAGTCTTCACAGCTTGTGTATTTGCAAATGCATGAAGAAGGGAGAAGTTAGCAGAAATTTGTTTTCCTTCCAACCTTCTGGGAATATAATTGTAAGGAGAATGGAATATTATTCAAGGCACATTAGTACAGTATTTCATTGCGGGGGGAGAAGAAGCAACCAAGTAACCCACTCCTGTTAGATTTCATATGCCCCAGGCCACCCCCACACTGGATTTTGTAGGTAACAGATTCTGATAGTTTTGTTTGCTTCTTACCCTTTCGTTAGACCAAACTCTGGTGTATTTTCTTAGCTTTGAAGTAGAATAAATTTTTTTATTAATAAAACCACATTGCCGAAAGTGCTGTTGCCACAATTCAATCCAGTGGCAAACTCTAGGTTTGCAGCAAATCTAGAGGCTGACGACCATAAACTGATTTCCAATGAGTTCCTTATTATATTTAATTGACGAGCAGGTCATACCATGTTCTCACTGACACACTCAAGAAGCAAAGGACAGAAGTAGGACCATGAAATATGGAATCTCAAAGCTAAGAAATAAAGGAGTCTGTTGGAGTGGGTAACACTTAAAAGTCTAAAAGAATGAAGATGGAATTGAAGTCCTAGGAATTGCCAAGAGGTGTGTTTTCAATTCTGAACCTTTTTTGCAGTGATGGAGCTCTACCTTTTTTAAAAATTTCTTTTTCATCTTAATCTAGATTTACTGTGCAGCAGGAAAAAAATAGGTTTTCAGCTGTATTTCAGATAAGCCTTTAAACCACTTGTGGAAATGGCAGAATAACTGCATTGCATGGAACTTGAATCTTTTTCAGGTGGTTGGATATCTAAATTGTTGAAAAGCTTTGCATTTTTTTCCTTTGGAGGTGGCTTGGGGAGGTTGTGGCAAGGACTTTAAAATACAATGCGGAATCACTTTTTAAAATATGTAAGGAACATAATATAAATAATCATTATATAAGTGTAGCTCTCCAGCGGATTGCAAGTAGAAAACACAGAGTATGTTTTAAGATTAACTTTGTTATATGTGGCAACAACATTAACTCTTTATGAAGGAGGGGATGGAGCCCAGGGTTGATGTGCTTTTGGCACTGAGTAGTTACAGTAGATGAACTGGTAAATCTCTGCTTTTGTTTTCCCAAACACTCTTATGGTACTTGTCTAGAAAAACAAGATGGGACTTGAAAAATGTACTTGGTGTGTTACATCTTTCCTTGGAAATCCATTTAAAATAGGATTCTAATCCTATTGTAAGCAAATAGTGCTGAGAGCACACTTAGTAACTGCTGCAGATTTTCGACAATCCACGGTATTTCTGAGCAGGTACAGATACTTTCAAAAATACTTTTGAAATCCCATTATAATAGTTTTATACTAGTAGATCACTTCCTTGTGTTGAGAGAATTTTTTAAACCATTTGAATGATGTAAATGTTATATACCTAGTTTAGCCTTCACCAGAGCCAGTATTAGTGCTACTTTCTTGATTTTTGCATTGGGCTCTTTTGTTTCCTATGGAGCTGCCTTGGGATGTAGACTGGGACTTGGGTGTGAATGACCACTCTGGTAGACAGGAGTTTGGCATCTCTAGCTGCTGCTCCTGCGATAAGAGTTGTTTCTAGTCAAGGAATTAAGACATCTGTGATCATACTGCCTGATTACCAGGGCTGTGGTAAGCAGAACTGCTCCATGATGCTTTCCTGAAGACTTGTGGGAGATACGAGCTGGGTTTTTTTGGGTACAATTGAAGGAATATGAGAAGGCTTTGAGAGGACTGATGGAGCTTAGTTTGCACCTGGCCTTGAGTGGATCTTTAGCCTCTCAAAGAGAATGGACTACCTGACTGTAGCCTGACCTTCACATTATGGGAAGAGATTTATGTGTGCGTGAGGGGAGGTGGCTATGTATAAATTCTAACAATACCCCACTGAATTAGCATATTTAAGGCTATAAAACATCTTTCACAATGAGAATTTTAGGGCAAAAGTGTTTATGTATATTTACTGATTTTTAAAGATTCTGAGAGTAAATGTTCATTAAACCTTTGCAGTTAAGGAACTTTTCACCTGTAATGGTGACTCTAAATACTGTCTGGTAAGTGCAGTGAATGTTGCACTTGTGAAACAGTGCCTTGAAATGTGATTTCTTCCCCTGAATACTGTTGAAAATTGTTATTCATTTATAAATTGCCAAAAGTGCATTACTGTAGTACGAAGAACAGAACAGGACTCAGTTTGGCTCCAGGGAGATTACCAGACATCACATATTTAAAGGAATAAATACACTGGGCGATTCAGATGTTCTGACTGGCAGTGGTGTCATTGTTTTCTCTTCATCTGTCCTCCCTCATAGCTCACATGAAAGACAGTGAATGGGTAGAATGCTTTCATCTAGGCTGGTTAGTGCTGCAAAAGAAAGATTTGGCCTGGGAAAAGTGTGTTGTCTAAGTACGAGAGTAAAAGGGAGGCCTAGGTCTATAGTTATAAAAACTGAGTTTTCCTTCATTACTGTGCCACATGTACAGCAAGAAGGTTACAGAGTTCTCATCATTTAGTGGCTGGAGAAACGACTTTGGTATGAGGACTATAAATTTTATTTGTGACAAGCTGTATGACCTTAGGGGAGTTTTTCTTTTATTTATCGTCAATTCATCCAACTATAAAAAGTGGAAAATAATGATTTTCCACCTTTCTGAATTGCTTTGAAAGCATTATTGGTACCATTTCCAGAATATGCAAAATATTGGTGATGTTCAAACTGACTTAGAGGGAAATTCCTTATCTTCTCACCCATCCCTTGGGATATCCAGGTGTCTTAACTAGATTTTAGGTGCATCTCCAAATATTAGTATTCATAAACCAGCTTCAGAAAGGTTTTCAAAGCCGTACTTCATGATCACATTTGGTATAATTCTTAACAAAAATGAAAGCCCAAGGTATTTGTTTTTAATGTCATTAACTATTACTCTGTAGAGTTTAGCTAATGAATTTTAAAGGATGAAGAGAATTCAAATGGTCATTGGTCTACTCTGAACCCCTGTTTAAAACTTACCTTAAGTCCAGTGTCTCTGCTTGAGTGATAGATTACCTTTCGGGGCGGGGGGAGCATGGAGGGAGGGAGGGGGGAAACCAGACACAAAAACCAAAAACTCATTCTGGTCTTGGTTTAAACATTTCTAATAAGAGAAACCTACAACACTACAAACCTTGGTAAATTGCTCTGGGGTTAATTGTGTTCACTGCAAAAATATGTACCTTTTCTCTAGTCTGAATTTGCTTAGGTTCAGCTGAGGTTTCAGTGTTAATTCCCGTATTGATTTTAAAATGTGAAAATACATTTTTATTTTTAACAGGAAATGGGTCTGAGTTTCAGTACACTGTGGAATAGAAACAATGTTGAAATTATTTTTCTGTGAAATAATTTTCCTGTTATTCAGTCGACTCTACTATTATCCTGAAATAGTTTTGCAATTTTTTAACTCTGTATCATATCTTGGGAATAGAAGTCAAACTTATGCAAGAGTAAATTTCATAACTCTTCTTCTTTCTTTTTCATGAATATTTTGTTACTTCATTTGCTTTTCTTCAATCCAGTACCTCCACAATTCTATTATTTTCATTAAAGCACCATCAGTGGTATACATGTCATTTCTTTTTAATTCCATAGAATGAATACCAAGAGGTCTTTGCAGAACTGATGGGGTTATGTGGTTAAAATTAGAGGCTGCATAATAGAGGCAGCATTTTTTCTGAAGAAAAGCAGGGGACTTCTACCTTTGTTCGGTTTTACATTAAATATACATTGGTATAATTACACTGGAACTTTTTTAAAATAAATTTTGCAAATCATGACCACTAAATCATGTTATATAGAAGAATGAAATAGTTTATACATAGTAGATAAAACACTTGCAAAGATCAGGTACATAATTTCCCTGTGAACAAACGTATAGGAACTTAAAGGGACCGAGGTATACAGAACTGAAAGCATGGTTTGTTTGCATCTACTCATGCTCACACAATCAATTTTTCTAAACTGAGCCTAAATTAGATTACAGACAGGCCCTCACAACTGAAAAACATCAAAGCATGTTAATCTTTGATATTACAGTAGCAAATGTACTTACAGGATATAGTTCAGAGTATGTAATGATAATAATGCAGAGATACATGAAACTGGAATGACTGATATTCTAGGTGATCCCCACTAATGCTATTTGCATATGTACTATTGCGTATAAATTAGGGCACCACTGTTTTGAGGGGGGAGGGTACGTGTAATTGTTGGTAAAAGAAATGTCTGTAGTTTGGTGCAGGGAAGGTTAAGGAGTACTGACTGCATACCAGGTGGGATGCTCACTGGTAGAAGTGGCTTCCCATTTGTGTTGGCGAAGTGCCTCTAGACTTGATGGCTCCAGTCCCAGCAGGAATGGAATCTGCTCTCTGATATAGCTCTGGAGTATCAGTCCTGAAAGACTAGTTTCAGACCATCTGGAGCCAGATGGCCAACTTCAGACTTCTACAATTTAAAGGGCAATTTATTGGGTTTATTGAAGTCTAAGTGAGCTTTGCCATTGATTTCAAGGAGGGACATAGATTTACATGGGGTTTTGGGTTCAGAAGCATTAGCAGGTTAGAAATCTTTTAGGATGGAAGACTAACAACCTAAGAGAAGATGTGTGGGGGCTGTACTGGGAATAAGAATCTGGATTTTCCAAGAGCAGATGGTGAAAAATATCTTTGCTGCTAGCTGGTGCCTGAGCTTGAATTGCACTACTTCGCTGTTAAAATCCAGTCTATTCAAAGTCTGTCTGCATGAATTGTACATTTCTAAATAAAAGTGTAATAGGATAATTTAGTAATTTGGTGCCTGCTGTCTACTCACTTTCTCTCCTAAAAGAAATTACCAAGATCCAAATATAATAACCACTCAGTGTCATGACTACAGATATTACAGTATTCATTGGTAAACTATTGTTTCTCTTGGGTGTTTTGACTTTCTAATTTTTATTCACCTTGTTTACTGACCTATGAATTTACCATGCTTTTACAAATTGAATTATCTTCTGTCCATCATTCTTCTTTTCTAAAGTTCCTGCCAAAATAAATCCTAAAATATTAGAATTACAAATATTAAGTCCTTCCTTTGAAATACGCTGAGTAATTCAATGTGGGGGAACATGGGCTAAAAGAATTGAGAAAGGAAGTTAATATATTGAAAAGAATGGTGAATTGTGAAGCAAAATAGGTGAGCACCTTTTAACAGGTACATTATTCAGTGCACAATGTAGCTTATTTTGGGCAAAAGCTGCTTAGTGTACAGCACCTGTGCAGATTTTTCAGGCCTTATAGTTCAGCCTTACTTCCAGGTCGTAAATGGTATCAGCTGTTTTAATCCCAGCAAACTCATTTATCTCTGATCTTCGGTCCTCTGTGTGGGCATGCTGTATGAATTTCCACAGCCCTCTTATACTAAAAAAGAATGGAAAAGAGGATTTTACACTGAAGTACACAGAAGATGTCAATAGATACTGGAGTGCAGGCACTAGTTAGATAATTATCTCGATGGTCCAGATAATTAGATGTGAGATCTCTATCTAAAAGATATGAGCGTTGGTCCCATTTTCCTAAGGATGGGCAGCACTCTGCTTTCTTCTCTACCTTCCTTCCATTTTGAGTTTTTGTTTTAGCCTGAAGTCTGACAAGCAGATTACTAAGAAAGGAAAAAAAGAAAAGGGGACTTGAAAGTCACACAGAAATGGGTTGGACTGCCATTGTAAATATCCCTACTCAGGGATTTCTTGCTGCTGATACCTTGTGCTAGCAATTGATCAGTTGTTCAGGACTTCATTCCTACAACATGGGCTTCATTGAATTGTAGGCTGCTCATGTTTTAATTGGGTTGTTACACATTACAATTTATTAAAAGTTTAAGTATATCGGTTTCAATTCAGTTATATTTATCAGTTTTTCAACTTTTGCCAGACTTGTAATCTATTAAAAATAAGTCAGATTTGATTACATTTAGTATCAGTAAAACTGATTAACTGCCATTACTGAGGCTTCTTTGTGTTAATTTTTAGTCAGGTTAGTACTGTATGTGATGTCCCATTGGTTTAATCACTGGATTAAACCTAGGCCAATAGTTATCTGATTTTATCACTTGGTAATTTTTGAGTATTTGCACAGTAGCACTCTGCAAGTCATCTAAAATTTCCTTAATACAATAAGACTTACTGTGGATTAACATCAGTATGATGAACATTTTCTTGGCCATTCCTTTAATATACCTGGGTGCGGATTAGTGAGATCCATTGAATTCAGAGTATTTGTTCCAAGTACCTATTGCTTTAATACCCAGCTATGTCTGGGTATTAAAAGAATGACATTAAAAGAATATCATCAAGGTGTCACTGTACATTACCTTTTGTCATAGCTAAAGAATGTGTCAGCTTTTTCTATTTGTCTTAGCAATTTGTCACTTTGAAATAGCCAATACATTGCTAAAAATCTCTTTTGTTAATGATACCCTTACCAGATAGAAAAAATATTTATCAGGAGCCCTGCCAGCTCTGGATTTTTCTGAATGCCTTTAGCTTTCTTGCCAGCAAAATTGCCCTAGTTTTTGATTGCAGAGTCACAGCTTGCTTTTTTTTTTTCTTTTTTTTTCTTTCTTTTTTTTTTTTTTTACCCTCTTACTCTTCTTAAAAAAGCTCTTATTTCTATTTATTTGTTGTCTTTGATTTGTCTGCCCAGTCAGTTTTGTTTAGAACTTTCTGTAGCTTTAGGACATTAGCTGTTTGGAAACCTTCAATGCATATGTGTTATTGGAGGTATGAAGCTCTGTCCATATCAAATGTCAACAGGTCATGCTTATACATCCTATTTATAGTTTATATTTTGATCTTAATTATTATTAATAAGAGGCTAAAATAGTTGCATCATGTCGGGGTCAACTTTTAAGTTGTTTTACTGTTACCATTGGCTGAACTGCAAGACAAAAGTTTGTTATTATTTGTTAGGTAAGAGCTTCCACATCTGCCTTCCAAATGGAATTACCCCATAATATATTTCTCCTCCCCACATTGCAAAGTTAAGTAATACTTTATTCTGGTTTTGGTTTAATTTATTTTTTTGTATTGTGTGTGTTCATTTTTTAAAATCAGACCCTTGCTATGGGCTTTGCCACACAGCAGATTGGTCTGCTTCCATTCAGGATCCTTTGCTTCTGAGTAATAGCTCTAAAATAAGTATCATCTTTATCAGAGAGTGTTACCCTGTGGTTTTAATTGCAGTGGAATAAGTGCCCCTCCACTGTGCATCTGTTGTACAGTCAGTTACTTCAATATTGTAATCATTCAGACTATGCCATGTTTCAGGGACCGTCTATTTTCCTGAGATGCAAGTGGGAGCATCATTTTAAATACAGTATTTGTATACAAAGAATGTAAATTCCTAGGCAGGAGATCTTCTAAATACTTCTCTTTTTGTCTTTGACATCTATCATGCATACTTTTAAACACGCATATAGTGTATGTATGTCAGAAGAAGCATATGGCAGAAGGACACACAAAACATCTTTCTCCATGTATCAGGGAAAAGGTGTCCCATGAGTCCCCAGCTGTCAAGAAGCAGAACCAAATCCTTTGTCTCTCAAGGTCCATGGGCTGAGGAATGGGAGGAATATCTCATCCTGACTCTATGACACAGGAGCTGACAAGCAGCTTGAACCAACATACTAAAGGATGCAACATGTTTCAGTCCATTATAAATCATGAATATCAAACAACAATCAGGCGGTGGAAGTCAGTTCCCAGAGTACACTCACCCCTTCCACACTGAAATAATTTTAGGACCTAGAGGACTTTGAAAGTCTTGGAGAACTTTGCTATGTTGTGCTATAATTTGCATAACAATTTCTACTCCCAGCTGCAATATTATTCCCTGCAGTATTCTCATTCCAGACTGTTTCCTTTTTCTGTGATTATTAGAGTTTTCAAGACTGATTGTTTTATCATTCAGCAGTAGTATAAGGGATCTGTCTAAAATGACTTTCAAATATTATTTATTTAAATAGTAAAACAGCGTTTATAGTTGTGATCACAATTTCAAGTCACTAAATTCCCAAATGTTTGTGAAGCTGAAAATATGAAGGTTTTATTATATATAGCAATATATTAATTTTATAATCATTGTCGGGATTATAAAATACTTACGGTTTATTAAGCATTTTGTAAAAAGATCATTCAGATTTACTTGCAGTAGATACTTTCAGATAGATTGATCAATCTATCATATGTCTTGGAAACAGGCCAGTCAGTTCTTAGATATAGAGGATGTAAGCCATATATTCCTCAAATATGTACATTGTTTTTCAGATATAAGTTAAGCATCTTAGCTTTTGGGAGTTGCTTTCAGAAATAAAACTTTGTTGCTAAGATTATAAATCTCCAAGCTAAGATTATAAATACCTGCTCAGTATTTTGGTATACGATTCACAGGGATATGAGGCCCACAAAGAACCATTGAAGTCAACTGGAACTGTGATCAGTTCCCACGTCTCAAAATCTGAAGGGCTATTTGCTTTCATCTTGTTAGTGATCACGTAATGCTAGTTCAGATCCAAGGCGCAGGGATAAAGTCAGCATTACATAGGCAGGAATGAAAGATCTTCATAAGATTTTCCCACGTAAAATTTGGGAAAAGATTTTTAGGGCCTAAGACTGGCTTTGCTATTTATTATGTAGTAATAGAACATTACCTTTGTTGTGAGACCGAAGGAAGATGTTGAAAGCTGGGTTATAAAATCTAAAGAAAGGCTCACACTTGCCAGAAATAGCCAGTAATTACCATAGTGATAACTTTGAGGACTCGGGTCCCAAACGAAATCAAGACATAAGAATTCAAAGAGACGATTTCCCTTCCCCCCCCCCCCCCCCAGGTTTCCTCTATTCCAGGAAATTCATGTGGTCAAAGGTTTCTTTTAACAGAAAATTATTTACAGGTGCTGTTCCTGGCTCTGTCACAAAGTTGTGTCTTACACCTCCGTCTAAGTGTAGTCAGTCTTTGGATCAATGTGACTTCTTCCTGTAGGGATCTTTTTGTTAAATAATTGCCTGCTACAAAACCAATGTCCATGGCCTTCCAGAGCTTTGGATGACTCAAAAGGGCAATGACTATTTTGGCTGGATAGTCTTTCTAGATGAAGTTATAAAATTGTATGTAAGTTACTGTATTTCAGAAACACTTCATAGCAGAACCCAAACACGTATGAAAAAATCCAAAACTTCAGGCCATGGCTTTTCCTCTGCCACATAGTAACCCTGGGATAAGAGAATTAATGAACATGTTTGACCAATAGTGCATGACACTCTTTACAATGGGGTTTGCTATTTATTATTGTTTAATCTTTTTACATTCCAATTAAGTATCAGAAATTACAGTTAGTTCAACTAGAAGCTAACTTAATTTAAAGCCTCCGCTACCTAACACTCCAGAGGACACGTGCAATATGTTATTGAAAACCTGCCCCTTTTCATTTTTTTTCCAGTTTCTGAACTGCATTCTTACTGTTGCATTGCTTTTGAACCGTTTCTCTCTCAGGCATTTTTTTCCTACAATCATGAAGCATGGAAATGTCATTCTTACAAATGATGAAAGAGAAAAATACAAGAAGCTTGAGATTCAGTCATAATCACAGGAATCCTGAAGTTGGGGCTAGAAGGAATCCATCTTTAAAAGTCCTGCAAGATGGCGCTGGCACTGCCCTGCAGGTACAATGAATTGCAGCTTATTTTGGTCTTGCATTATAATTGCCAAGTAGCCTTCCTTTCATAAGCTCTGACCAGCTTTGAATTGGGCCAGTGTGGCCTCTTCAGGGGTGAATCATGTTTTGAGTAAGGCCAGGTAAGAGAGCTGCTTCTCACAGTGTCACTTGAGCTTTGGGTTCTAATTCACTGTAACAATGTAAAACGGTGCAAAAATACTGCAACTTCAGTCCTTTTCTAGCATAATTTTCTTCAATTACAAGCACGTGAAACAAGTCACTGTGAATTGTGTCTATTTTGAAGTTACCACAAAAGGTTTGATGATGTAAGATACCTATTATTTAAATTTTATCTAATTTTAAACTGCAAAGCTGACCTAGCCTGAAAGTTCTCAAGAAAACAATTCATCTAAGGAAAAAAAAAAAGAAAAATCAGCCTTTATGGGATTTGTTAGAAAGAATTTGAATTCAGTCTTTATCATTTGTCTTCTCTTAGTAAAAGTAAGATAAGGACATTTCACCTACTTACTGAATTTAAGCAGGATTTTTTTAGATTAAAAAATATTTTCATAAATGGGTACCTGTAACCTTGAGGAATTTTTATATACAAACCTGATGAGTTTAATAGAATGAACAGTGACAATTTTCACTTTGTTTCATTAGATCCAAGAGGTTCAGGAGCTTTTCCTCAGTTAAGATAAACACTAGACGTGAATCTTTCAGGATTTACCCAGAACTTAGTGATTTTTACTTATGTGCTGTAAAATCTGTATCCTCTGTGCACACACAAGTGAAGCTTGCCAGCTTCAGCTCAGTGTGATTTCAAACAGCTGAGCTATTGAACACTCAAAATGAGTTTTGTAATGGAAACCTCAATTCAGCATTAACTATGGCACTTTTAAGTGTATGCATGCTGTATCAACAACATAAAGCAGCATTTGCAGCTTTTTAATCTTGCTGTCATGTGCCTGGTCTGTTAGTAGCTTTTTGTGACAAATTCAAAAAATTTACACTTACGGCTTTAGAAGGTGAACGGTGCACAAAATCAGTTCAGTAGTGAAAAGAAGATTTTGTTACTAAATATTTCTTGGTCACCAAAATATTGAAATTTCTGTTGCAGCCTCAACTGAAAGCTCTGCTTATTTTTACAACTGAATCTTTTCCATTATCCAAGAGTGGTTTTCCCATTTCAGCGTTCTCCTCCCCTTCTTTTTTTCCATACACTTTTTGAGGTTTCCCTGCTTGGGCCTCTTTTCTATCCTTCAGTAAGGTTGAATTCCCTGATGGTAATCATAATTATAAACATATGTTGTTACTGTGGGCTACCAATTTACTTGCAGTCCTTGGTATTTAAAAAAAAAAAAAAAGAAGTAGGTTTTGGAATATATTTTACATCATCAGGGCATATCTAATGAATAATTAAAGGAAAGTCAAACTTGTAGTAAAAAGCAGTCTCTGGAATGCCATGTCTAAAGATAATTGCATACTAAAATTGGCTTGAATCAAGTCACCACTCCAAACAATTAATATCATGGCAGAAAAATATTTTTGAGTTTCATTATCACTAATATGTTTTTAAAATTTGATATTTGTGTCTTTGAGATTGGGCTATTAGGAAAACAGAAAAATGCAGAAATAAGTATTTTGGAAATTGCTAGACTTAGAATACTTGATTTATCACAGATATTATTGAAAAAAAACTTTTCAACTCAAAAAAATGAAGAAAGGTAAAGTAAAAACACTCTAAATTTTACATTTGTTTCAGTGGCTTCTTCCACAATCTCATCAGGGTTATTGCAAAGAATTGCCTCTGTAATTAACATGTTAGATTTTTAGTAATTTATCCTACTGTAGCATTTTATTGCTGGTGTGTCAGTCAGTGTGATGTTCACAGTGCTGCAGGGAATAATCCGAGCATGCATTAGGCAATTCATATTGTATTTGGTGTCCTGGTAAGACAAGATAAAATGTTTTGAAGATTAGTTTAGAATTAAAAAAAACCCAACAAACGCAGTTCCTTCGCCCTTCCACCTCCCAACCCCAATGCACTGGGAAGACATAAAATTAATTAATTAATTATTTTGAAAGGAATGTAGGTTCACTTTAGATTGGGCTGGATCCTGATGAAGTTTTTGGCAGGGTAATTCAAGAATAGGTGTCAGCAGTGTCACAGCCCCGAGCCAGCAGTTCATTCACAAATGTGGGGGCAGCAAAGAGAAAAATGCAGTAACTCCCCCTGAAACACGGTGACAGCGATGCTGGGGGGTTACACACCACTCAGCTGGCTCCTGTAAAAACACTGGAACAAATAACGAAGGCTTGTTAACAGAGCAAACAACAAGAGCTACCACAGATTCCTATACTAAACGTGTCAAAATTAGGCTAATTTCTTTGCTTAATAAGGTAACAAATGTCATAAATATGAAGGAAATATGTCTTGACT
Source organism: Scolopax mira (assembly GCA_004320125.1). Lineage (NCBI taxonomy): Eukaryota > Metazoa > Chordata > Aves > Charadriiformes > Scolopacidae > Scolopax > Scolopax mira. The sequence goes on from BJBW01001982.1 coordinate 374,304, forward strand.
GTCATCAGGCTTTTTTCACTGTCTTACCATATCGAGTGTATGAAATCACTATAAACTGAATAAAATACTTGTTGGGAAGCAGTATGTATAGTAGTTATGCGTTAGACCAGGAGGAGATGATACTGAACAGGGCGCCGCAAGAATCTCTCATGGGTGTGGCTGAATTGCATATTTTCAGTAATATTTTCAATCATGAAGTGGATGACAGAAGAAAGAGAACACTTAGTAAATTCACACTGCCTAGTTGGAAAAAAACAAAAGTTTTTGGTAAGGAAGAGATAAAATTCAGGGTGATCTTGAGAACTAATCTGGAAAGAAGCCTGCAGTCAAGGAAGAGAAGTAGAGGGCTGGGTGTGAATCATCGCACAAAGACAGGCTAAGGAAACAAGGGGCTTAGATGTGGTCCTGGAGGTCTGGGAGGCACAGTACATTGCAAGCTGAACATTTACCAGTGGGTAGCACAAATCAGCAATGGCACACTGCTGGGGAAAGGTCAGCTGTTTTACTGGGATGGAGAGATGATTATTGCCTGGTCCGTCTTTTCGATGTAGTCATCACAAGATGTTGCCTCAGCTGGAGAACTGTGCCCATTTTCGAGCATACCACTTTGAGGAAGATGTGGCTCAACTGGGGAGAGTCTTCTCCTTGCTGTGGATAGAGAAAGCATCGGTCTCAAGCTGCAGAGAGAAAGATTCAGGTTAGATATTAGGGATTCTTTTCTCATATGAATAATTTAGCTTGGGAAGAAATTGTGGAATTACTGTCACGGGGAGATTTCAAGACAGATTGGGTAAACATCTGTCAGGAATGTGGTAGTTATATTTGATAGTCTGATGAAGCAGAGAGTAGACTAGATGACTTCTCACTTCTCCCACCCTTGCTTTTGATGATTTGTTGAAATGATCTCAACTACCAGGTTTGACTAAATGACCAACTGTTCTTACGTTGAAGTCAAATGATGTCATTTTCTACTGATTTCACTAGGTTTGGATTGGAAACAGGGTGAAGAGAAGACATGTAAATGTTAGTTGCAGAATAAGTGTAGGTAAGACCTGATACCACTCCCATTAAATTCAGAAGAGACTTGATCTCTTCCGATCGAAGTTTAGTTGAATTCTAAATGTAGGCCGTGTATACATATGTATATATGTATATCAAAGTAGGTAATGTTAATACAGTTCTGTCAGTTAAGCATTATCACTGAAAACTTGTTGTTTGAGCAAGTGTGAGAGAACTGAAACTTTACCAACAGCGTACCCTTTTAAGACCTTAGCAATAGAAACTCTAAATAAAGTGTTCTTCAATGACACGCATTCCAAGACATTCTCATAGACTTGCTGATAGCACTTGGGTGGATGCTGCAACCAGGGCTTTTAAAATGTGTGGCTATAATGAATGAAAAACCATTCCAGTTGCCAGGAAAAGGGGGATACTTGGGCTCCACTCAGAGTATCCTCTTGGTTACCTGCATTTTTCTTTTTCATTTTAGGAGCTTATACTCCTAATTCAAGGAGTCATAAAAGTGGGATTTTGTGGTCTTGATTTCTGGGAGCAGACGAAAACTAGCAGTAGAAATAATGAAAATGAGCAAAAGGCTCTTTTCAGCTTCTCTGGGACCCAGCCAAACTCATAGATGGCGGCAGTAAGAAAATCCCCTTCCAGATGATTTCATTGTTAGGCTGGTCCCACGCTGGTAACTTGTCCCTGTCTTTTACACTGAGCAAAGTCCCTTTGTATAGTCTGGAATTTTTGCTCATCCTCTTAGCACACAACTTTTTCATAAGCCTAGCCTTAGGAGTTTTACAGCTTCCAGAACCAGAGAGTCTTGGCCAGGTTTAAATAAACTTCTAGGCTAACCATTTACCACCTAGCATTATGATGTTTGCCAGCCCCATGGAATGCATGTTCTAAGCATCAGCTGATAAACTGCTATTTTTATTGAGGTTTCAATCAGAATTTTCTACCAGCATGTACGGAGAAACTCAGAAACCAGCTGTGAGCCCTATTACAGAGAAGCAGCAATATGTAATAGCATTCAAGACAAGCAAATTCAACCATACAGGTAGAGATCATGAACAGTACATTTACCCTGATGTGCATGGTCAATAATTAATATTCCAATTCCTGGAGGAAGCAACATGAGTCAGTGGGTAAAACAGCAGATAAGGACTTTTGCATTGTATTATCGCATGGGTCTGTAGTACATCTCTAATTTTGGAAGTCACTTCATTTCCTTCTCTTTGCCTCGTTTACCCTGTCAGCGACAGGATGAATATTCAAGAAAGATTCATTAGGCCATGGGGATAAATATGGTGACAAAAAAGAATAGTTGTTATGTAGTTACAGTTAACTAGAAATGATTCATAACTGTCTTCATGTTATCTCTAGTTCACCTGTACTGAGAATGCAAAATTGACTATTTCAGACTATGTTTTGTTCCTACTTTGAGCCCTTAGAAATGGGTTTTACCTGAGATGAGATGAGCATCAAAAATTAAATACTTGAATGCAGAATAGCCTTTTATTAAGGAAACTAGACTTTCTTTTTTTGTGTGGGGAATATTGGTTTATGGCTGTCCTTAAACATTTTCCTTGAGGTTATCCAGTTGAATAATGTTTCACAAGAGATGGCTCCTAACTGTGCTTCCAGATTTTAGTATTAGTTTGTTAGCTAATGTGGCTTTTTGCACTGGAAGTGTCCCAAGTTTTCCACTTCACTCACAGAAACTCTCGTGAAAAAATAGTAAATTGTTTGAAGTCCTCCCAGGTTGTTCAGTCCACACAAAGGTGGGCTTTTGCTTTGTTTGTAACATTCCTCTGAGGGATCTAACAGGCTTTTAGAGCTGACTGTATGCCTGCACTGAGAGAACAATGTCTTTCAGTAGACTTGCCATGAAATGCCTTGGAGGAATTCAAACAGCAATGTGTATGTGTGCACAATGCATTCTAGTCCACTGTCATCCAAACCCAGCAGAGGAAAGAGACTAGAAAGGTTTCAGGAGTGAGAGGAGAAAAATGCGTAAAGGTTAAACTCAGTGCTAAAATCACTGACATTTGAACAACATAGATGTAAAAGAAAAGTGAAAACATCAGACATTAACTAGAGTTATTGTACTGGAAACTTTATCTTGATAATTATTGCAAAGCCAAAAAAGCCCACCAAACACCATAAAACCCCAACCAAACCCCTCCCCAACAACTGCTAGGCAGGCTGTGAATCCAACGTAAATATTTTCTTTTAAATGTTAATTGAAAAGAATGTCTTTATAGAGATATTATCAATATAAAATTTTGCCTGACATACGTGTTTTTAAAACCAGAATTAATTTAGAAGTTAATGCCATAAGAGCATAAATACTGTAGAACAGAATTATAATTGTGATGCCATAATGGTATTTTTATCTTCTGAATTAGTATTTCCTCAGCATCACTTAATATGTTTGATTCCATCTAAATATTGTTTACTACTGTCTGCTTTATGTACAGGCATGAACATTTCTATTGTTTCTGATAGAGAAGACATGAAAGTTTTTTATTAAGTAAGAGCAAATCAAAAATTATTGCTAAGCATATGATCAGGAATTTTATGTTTGATTTTTAAAAGTAATATCTGACTGTGTTTATATTTAGGAATAGAACAATTTCTAAAACAGGATGTAAATCCTGGAACAGCAAGTGAGGCTGTTAGTGCCATGAGAGCTCTAGCTGATGCATTTTCAAATTTTGTAACAAATGTTTGTATTCTTGAACATTAAAAAATGTCTGTGATAATCAGGAGGGATTTCTCAGCACTAGATAATGTAATAAAATAAAATATTAAATTAAATTAAAAAGCAAAAAAAAAGTCAAATGCTGTAATTTCAGTGAAGGACTAGTAAGATTTGTACAGCCATCTCTACTTGTTTGCTTGCCCAGTTCCCGATTAAGAAAGAACAGACATAAGTATGTATTAAGTTCCTTTCATTTAATCTCAACCACCAATGAATATGTTGAAGATAATAGTTGCTCTTGAGCTTGCCTGCCCTTGCCAGTGGCATTATTAGCCCTTGGGATACTGGCTAACAACACAGATTCAAATCTCTCCTGAAATCTAGTTGCTTCTGAGAGACCCAAAGCAATAAACATCAATAAAAAGCCATCAGCATCCCTCTTATAAGCATATGTGCTCATACTCACAGGTCTGGATCATTTTTTTGTAGGGCATGAGTGAGCGTGGGCTTCCTGGATTGCATTTCTTTGAGACCTTATTAACTTCAGTCTATTTGTGTCTTCTACTTAGCTGACCACATTGTCAATGCTTACCAAATAATAAATCCTAATTACTAAAATCAAGTTTGGAGCACACAGCTGCAAGTCCTCCAAATTTGTCTTTCATTCTGCCTCTAAAAATTCCTCCTTGCTGAGACTGCTGCCTTTCAAGCAGCAGTATTCTTGGCCTGGAGACGGACTGAAATTTGAAATGAATCAGCAGTGCAGTAAATTTAATTTTCAAAACCAAAAGGTTGTTCATATTTACATCTTGGCCAGAAATTTTAAGTTGCACCCATTCTGTGTTTCACTTTCCACGGGGCTGGTCAATGGTAAAATTGCATCAAACCAGGGGAGCTCTTACTATAGGTATTAGTACGAGTGACGTCAGGCTGAGAGGAGGCATCTCGAGGATCAGAACAGAAGCTGATGCTTGAGGGTGCAGCCTGTAATCCATCAGGCTGTACTCATGGGAAGTCAGGACCAGAGTGTGCAGGTTCTGACCACATCTGGGGCAGTTCCTTGTACCTTCTCAAAATCAGTGCAGGTCTTCCAAAGTGGTCCTGAGCAAAGAAGGGATGCCAGGGAAGAGCAAATTGGGATGTAGATAGTGAATAATAGAGGTAGCACCACTGCTCAGAAGGGTCTGAAACAATATTTTGAGTCATGTCTTGAGATTCTCTCGTACACAGAACAGTCACTTCTTTCCTTTTTATTTGCCTGGGAATGTATTTCTGTTGTTCAGCGTGTTGGTTTTCTCTATCACTCCTATCAGGCAGAGCTGAACCTTGGTATGTTGGAGTTGCGTAGTTGCATTTCGTGTTCCCTTAGCAACCGAATAACTGACACTCGAAGAGGAAGCAATAAAAAAGTGTGTTTTAATTCCTTTACAGTTTGATAAATCTTGAGAGCTGGAGAAGCTGTGCAGCAACTTCATGAGGAAGGAGAAACTGCCTTTTGTTTGTATCTATTAACTGCTCTGAAAATACCTGTGCTGTTGCTTTTACTCAAAAAGCACACTTGGTGTAGCTAATCTGGGATTTATTTATGTTATATGGAATCCTAGCTATAGGTTATTTGCAACACATATTTATATGTTTAGTATAATAGGTGAGAGGGAAAAGAGAGAGGAATGAAAAAGCCACACCTTAGCTACTTCCTAAAACCTTTGTCTTTGGAGACAATTCTGGTTATGCAGGTTGGTCAATCTTAACTTTTGTTTCACTCAGCCTCAGAAGCTTCTTTGGTGGGAAAATTCAAGAAGGCAGAGGGAAAAACTAGCAATTTGACTTTTTGAAGCGAGAGGTAGGATAATTTTTGGAGGACTTCTGAGGTGGCCGGATAAAACGGATTCTTCTAGGAAATGGTATGCCATTGTGTAGGGTACATGGATATATGTATGGATAGACTAATATTTTAAAAAAGCATTTTCCTTAAAGGAATTATTCCTTATGTTGAATGCTTCTTTTTTGCTAAGGAGACTGTTATTTATCCCAGTTGTTGCAGAGCTGTGGGGGACAGAGAGAAAGGAGCCAGACTGCACAGGAGATACTCAGAACATTGCCAAAGTACTGGGGTCCAGGGACTGTTCTGAGAAGACCCGATTTATTTGAAGCTTCTCCAAAAAGGGCAGATGTACAAGGCCTGGGATCACACTAATAAGAAAAGTTTAGAAAGGTGCAATATCCCTCTAACCATGACACACGTCCTGTAAGACAAAACGTTACATCTCTTCATTGCCTTTTTACTTTACCTTTTTGTCTGCCGTTTTCTGTCTCGCATTTTACCTTTCTCCTTGTATTGCCCCAGCCATTCATTCTAATCAGCTCTCCTTCCCTAACCTGTGACTTTAGCATTCTGCATCTTACTGCATGCTAAAATTGCTCTCCTGAGTTGCTCCACCCACCCTTTGATGGATTGCTGTTCATGTGCTGCTGCTCCTACTCCCGAAACGTGGAGTGTGCACACAGGGCAGGCACCGCATCGCTTGGGCACAGGGCTGATGCCTCTGCATATCTACCTACTCTGCATTTCATCTGAGCTTGTGCTTGGATACCTCCTTCTGCCACCAAAACCAGGTTTTGGGGAGATGCTCCTCCTTCCTCTTGTCCCGTGTCTCTCACAATGCTTTCTTTTTTTTTTTTTTTGTAGTTGCATCTCCTCCGATCTTTCAGAAAAGCACCCTTTTCTCTATTAATGATGCTTGCCTAGGGCCAATGTCTGTCGAAGCAGACAGGTACTCTCAGTGTCCTATCAAATTAGGTAATTTGACTCGAATAACTGTATAATAACTCGATAATTTAAAATAACTCGATATATAAAATAACTACTTTTAATTTGCAAAGTTTTCTGAGGCATAGCAATATCCCTTTCTTCCCCATGGACAGACATGGCAGGAAACACTCCTTTTGGGCCATTGAGTCTGTCTCAGCTCTTTCACAGGACAGTCTAGCACAGGGGTCCCTTTCTACTGGTGGTGACTTGGTGATATTGCAAAAGTGATTAATCTGAAAGTACTGTTCACGATCCGCCATTTCTGAATCCATAAGATGACAAATAATTTCCACCTGAACCTGTGACATTTGGGTTCTGAAACAGTCTCAAATACCATGCTGTTCATTAGTGGGAATTCAATTTCCTGTACCTCTCTGCTTCAGTTTTGCTTCAATGCATAGAGTGTGCATATTCATTAAAAACAACAATAATAAAGTTTTGCCGGAAAAGAGGGGTGTGTAAATAAAAGATGCCTGGGGCAAAGCTGTGTTTTGTGTTCTCGACATTTATATAGCTATTTACAGTGCTCTTCAGTTAAATAATAATAATAATAATGAATAAAAAAAACTGACCAGAATTACCATAGCAACTGAAGCTAGTATGTGTTACATTTTTAATCTCTGAGAGACACAAACCCTTACTAAGACAACACGCAGAAGAGAGCACGTGAACCTATGTGCCTTCCCTATGTTTGAAGGGAATATTTTGTTTCTTATTTCCTTGCCAGTGTTTGGTGCTGCCTCTGTTAGGGGAGTAGCTTTGTTCTCTTTGCATTGTTACGCTTGCAACTTGGGCAGAGGATGAGTGCAGGAGACAGCTGGAATGCGTTCTCTTCCAAGACATTTTTGAAACTGCCAGGAGTGTACAGCAAATGGTGGCTATGAGGCCACTAAGACATTTCTTTTCTGGTGCACTGGAATGAATTCCACAGGTGAACATGGCTCTAAATAAAACATGTTTGTATTTCATATCAGCACAAACCTACTTGCTCTGCTTTTCTGAATCTGATGTACAGGGAGGTACTTGAACGTTCAAGTTTATTTCCCCTCCCTCCCTACCCCAGTTCCCTGGTTTTACTTGGTTTCCTTAAATCCTTTTTGAATTAGAGAACACAACATTTCCGCTACATGAAAGATCCATAACGGTTCTGTTTAAAAATATATAAAGTCACATCAGTGTGTGTTGTGTTTAAGAAGAGTGAGGGGAAAGAGGGATCGGTTAATCCATCAGCCAACCCTCCATTAGTCTCTCCTATGGTGGTAAATTGGGATTTATTTCTCTTGTTGATGGTAAACAATTTTTCCTCTGTTCTATCCACCCCTGTTATTGGCTGAATAATTACAGTTCCTCTTATCAAAAAAATCAGGGGACTAGACTAGCTGTTTTCCCCATATTACTGCAATACTTTGTTTTGAGTCTCTTGCGAAAAATAGGGTTTTTGCAGTAACATGCCTGGACACTTTACTGCTTCCAAGACAAACAGCTCTTGAGCCAAGATCGATTTGGACAGCGTGCAATAGCTTGCATCTTTTTTCAGAAGATTCAAAGTCCTTTAGAAAAGCTAAAGGAGCCTTAGAAAGCAGCCCTATAAGGAGCAGCTGTGGGTACCTGGAGGTACAGAAAGGTTGTGCCTGTCCACGGCCATATGGGTTGACTTAATGGCATAGAGGGTCACAGTTCTATGAACTACTAAACAATTTCAAGCCTGATCTTGCTGGTGCTGGCCCCTGACACACGTTTTTACCAAATATGAAATATGTCTTCATGATCCTTTGGGAAAAATCTGTCCTCGTTCCCCTGTCAAATGTCTGCAACTTACTGTATTGCAAACCCAAGTGAGGCTCCAGATTTTGAAGCAAATCCTTGAGATACTGATGTTACACGCTCTTTGTGTTCTTTACAGAGGTAAAATTTTAGGTAGAACTTTATTGTGTTTTCCCAGCATGGCTGCATGGCATCCTTTCTAGAGCTGGCCAAGAGTGTTTCTCTTGGAAACCGATGTTTTCTCAGAATGAAACTTTGCATGGGAAATCAGCTGTTTCTGATGAATTTTCATTTTAAAAGTTTTTGATGGAATCATAGCAGAATGTTTATAGCTTCTTGGGTTAGAACGCTTTAATTTGCTTTGATGCTATGCATCATGCACCAGTTAAACTGAATTAAATAGCTGGAGTTTGTCAGTAAAGAATATTTTTTTAACTCCAAGCAGATATAAAAAATTGTTTATTGAAAATTTCTTAAAAAGTGGAAATTCTCAGTTTCATCTAGCTTTAATTTTTCCCTCAAAATGGTGAAATAATATTGGCATAACTCAGTTTTTTTTCTGGTTTATTTCTGCTAGCTAGCCTTAAAGTAGCACTTCCAGCTCCTGTGAATGTTGAGCAAAATCCGTAAATGAAATATGAATTTTCAATAGCTTATGTTCAGCTTGAATTAAAAACAAGTAATTCTTTCGTTCCTGTCTCATCTTGGAGTTCATCATGCAGTGACAATTTGAAATTTACAACCCAGACATTTAACATCCTTCACAAGAACATATAATTTGAAAAACTTGTGAAGAGAAATGTCTCTGCTAAAAAATGGCACTATCTCTTTGTAAAAAGACCCCTGTCATTTAAATTTCTGTTCAGCTTCCCATCTTAAGCTAAATAACACTGACATTTTTTTCAGATGCATTTTTTTGAAAGTTACCCAGATTAGATATTCACTTAAAAGAGTTTTAATGTGAAATTGCTGGCTTTCTTCTATATCCCTTTGCGTAAATTTGCAGCTAATGCAGAATATGGATTTTATCAAATTCCATTGCTGAAAATAGACACAAGTAGTAGTAGATGTTCATAATCTTACAAACTACCAAAGCAGCATTCACCCTGAATTTGGAAAATGAACCCCAATAATTTTCTTTCAAAAAATAAAGGGTGATTTATGTTTTGATAAAACATAGCAAAGGAGAGATTAAGATGAGACTCTGTCTGTGGAGACATAGATCTCTGATAAGATTAATAAAACTAGGCTTGATGTCTAACTCTCTTTGACTCCACTGGATATTGGACACAACCTCTTTCAGTAAATTCGACAAAATTAATATCTTTATTTTCCGTTAATTAACCACATTTGCAAATCTGTTCTTTACACACCAGTACATAATTTTCAGTTATGCTGGGCATACTTCATCCAAGTGAATACCTCCTTATGTTAATACCCCAAAACACAAGGTGTTTGTATCCTAAATTTTATGGAAGGTTCATTTTTCTACTAAACTCTAGAAAATGCATAATTTAGAACACAAGTCTTGTGGGAAATGGCTGCCTTGGAAAACTTTGAATTCCTTCATATTTTAATTGGCATGAAAAAGTCTTTTAATTCTTCAGCATTTTTAGTTTGTGTTAGACACCACCAGCCCTACAGCCCCCTTCAGATAGTAGGGGCTTTTATATACAGATAGTATACGGATAGTAAAAAAATACAGATTTATATACAGATAGCAGAAAAAAAATGAACCTCTACAAAGTTTTCTCTTTGATGTGAAAATTTTGATTGATAGCAAATTGGACAAGGCAGAAAATGGCACAATGAAGACACAAGAAACCTTATTTCTTTTGTGAAGAAGTAGAGCAGATTTTATATTTTGATTACACAAGATGCTTAGCATAAAAAAAAAAAAAAAAGAATCCAAAGGAATGTATATACTGGGTTGTTTTACATGGTAAACTACATTGCCCCACAAGGTTTTCTTTCCTCCTCCTCAATAAACAGACTTGCGAATATTGTTAGAATTGCAGAACGCAAAACTGGTATGAAAGCGAGCCAGATTTTATGCTAGGAGATGATCCCTTTCATGTCTTTAAAATATTGTACAGAATCCTTTTTAGTTCTAATACTGGTATCAAACTGAGGCAGAAATATTTTTGTTGGGTAACTTTGATGATGATCAAGAGACGCAGAGCTAAACTTCCAAAGCATGCGACATAAGTGTTTAATTCCTGTTTTCAAGAGTATCTTTGAAGCTGAGGAGTCCTTAATATGAAGCCTGTTGCACAAGTTACTAGCAATCCCACTATGCCAAGTAGTTATTCAAGGGTGGGGGACTGCTGAGCATTTCCTACAGACAGGCAATGCTGGGTGCTTGCCAGCAGTGAAAGACAACAGCTAACACATACATAAATGGACTTACAAAATGCTTACGGGGAGAGAGGTAAGTAAAGCTTATGCATTTTGAGTTTATTAGTGATCTAGCTTGCTTTAGCTTAATCTTTTATTTGCCTAGCATTTCTATGGTGGAAGTGATTCAAGTCTGCACTGTATGAGCTCAGGACTGCATACAGTGCTGGATTAACACATTTCTCCAGTCAGTAAGTGTTTATTAAAAATGTCTATGGTTGAGTTTACTTTGTGATCCTGCATGTCTTGTGCATGTTATGAGCATACTAAGAAATAGTTCCTCTTCCACATCTGAGCTGCAGCTTGAGAACTATCTGCATATCTGGTAGTGGTCATCAAAACAAAGAGGTATAGAAGTATTTTTTAGATTTTTATTTTTTAAATGAGTGATTCAAGCTATAATTAAGGCTAAGAAATGGTTATACTTTCAGACTAGGTTGTCTTCTTTCCCTTCTGGGATTCACATTGGTTGAAAACTATGAACAGGGTCACAAAGGGGTGAACAAAGAGATCATTCTCTTGGCAGAGTCCTGTACTGGTCATCAATTTTGTGAAATGAACTATAAATTATGGGTTGGAAACATGATTTTATTTATAGAAAGAGAAGCAGGCTAAAATTGCTTAGAAGGTCAGTTCTAACCTGAAAAGAAAGTCTACTAAGCTTTGGTAAGTTTTGAAATTGGGCATGAACATCTTAGTTCCCTTGGAATTCTTCTAAACCCATTCACTTTATCCCATGTCCCCATGCTGTGTGTCAGTTTCTTTAATCTCTGAACCAGTTGCAGAAGTTCACAGGCCTCTCTGTTTTGTAGTCTGGTAGATTTTCTGATACAGCTAATTGGTTTTGATTCCCCTGGAATGGTCCATTGTGGTTTTACATAGTTTGACATTGTAATGAGATATGTTTGTTCACAATGTTAATTTTCTTAACACTAAGATTCTTTATTTGTATTAAATACTAAGAAACACGGAATGAATTCTTGATCTTCAGACTTTTACCACGAGCAGCAACACAGATTACAGTGAAGTCACAATGTTTTAATTCATTCTGCTGTGCTTTCCTTTCTGGATTCTAAGCCCAAATGCATTTGCCTTTAAATGCTTTAGAGGTAGACAGGTTGGGTTTTCATTGCTTCTAAATATGTGACTGCCTTGGGGCTTCTAATTTATTTATTTTTTTAATGGAGTGAGAGGCTATAAAACCTATGTGCTGTAAAGCAAGCAGGCTTCTAAAAGTTTCCTACCAGCTCACCAGGCTCAGCTGAAAGAGCAGGTATCTTCAAGCTTATTTAACTCATGTTCTTAGGCTTCTAATTAAAACCACTGAAATGCTCCCCATTTTGAAAAGGTCACATCTGATTTCATCTGAGATGTTCCCTTTGTCTCATTTTAGTTGTCTCTGGTTTATATACTTATGAAAAAAATAAGCAGTTATAGTCAACTGTCCATTACCAGCAGGAAGATTACCTGGTTGGTGGATGAGCTTTGGCAGAGGCGTGGACATAATCTCCCTGTCTCAACACATATTTTAGCAGAGTTTATTAACCCAGGAGTGCAGGCTGGAGACTCCTGAATGGCTCTGCACTAAATGAGGGGCACCAGGGAATGCTGCAACTATGAATGGGTTTATTTGTTCAGCCCCAATGCTTAGGAATAACAGAAATTTGATTCTTCTGATTGTTATTACATTCATTAATTCAGTTCCAATCCAGGGTTCTCATCTCAAGAAATAATTTAAATAAATAATATCAGAATTTTTAGTGCTGTCCTACAAGGTTAACTTTAAATATATTTTTTAAACATTGTAATAAGATAATTGTCTTTATGTTTAAGAGATTCACAGAGTGCACTCTTCACATGTGCTTATTTATCTTTGTCTATTTTCACATTTACCATTACCATAACATATGAGTTTCATACCCCTTAATGTGTGAATCTGCCTGGGGCCTCTTTGACTAAGTGAGTATTAGCTACATTTTGAAAACTGTATGTAATTCATACTGTCCAGCTTTAATTGTCTAAGTTAAGCTTCATTTTGTTACCTTGGATCCCAGTATGGGCTATAAAAAAGGTTAGGCTGTTAACTTAGCCATGACTTGTATTCTACAGTCTCTGAAATGACTGCTCAGGAGGCTCAGCACCTAAATAAGGTAGTATCACTATCCCTCCAGGAGACTAAGTAACAGGTTTTCAGAGATGTCTAGACACTTGAGAAAGCAGAGGAATATCAAATGGGATTTAAAAAAAAAAAACACCACGAGTGCTGGAATGCTTAGGCATGTTGAAGACTTACTGAAGACATTTATCTCCATCTGCCTGTCTTGCCAGAGCAGAGCAGGGTGTTGAGTTCAGGTCTGCAAAGTCCTCTACCTCTGCTTTCTCAGTTCACTCATCTTCTTTTCTCCTTTATTTTTTTGTAATTCATGTCTTAGGATAGAGAATAGACATTCTGCCCAGTGACCTTTGAGAAGTCTTTTTAATCACATTTGTGCCTAGGGAATACCAGTAAGAACTAATACTAACAAGTACTGCACGATGACAGGGTCAGAAGCTGTCCCCTGGCGAGTGGGTAAGAGGAACTGTAAACTTTATCCTTCGTAACTATTTCTTTTTAATATGTGACATAAGAAGAAAGATAAATATCACTTGCTTTATTTGTATAGTTTATGATATTATTCTTCCTGGAAATAGTAGTTCATAAGACTTTTTCATCAGAAAGCATTCAAGTTCTGGCTCAGTTGATGGTATTTGTTTTACCTGGCTGTACCAAAAGGTCCGTGGTCCTAGGTATGCTGGTGTTGCTGTAGAGCTTTATTGTCTCCCCTCAAATTTTCTTCCCTTAATCTGTACCAAAACACAGTACCAAAATTTACTGCAAGGAAAGTAATGATTCTCCAAAAGAAATTCAGTGCAACTGGAAAGAACCATTTTAATTAGCTGACAGAATTGCATTGTTTAGGTTTCTTTTAAAAATCAATGAAGTGGCTGCAAATGTTTCTAATGTCTTCATGTCTTTAAAACTCTCACTGGGGAGCCCTCATTCTTAGCACAAAAAAAAAGTTTTTATCATTTTGAAGTTATTACAAAGGCAACTGGTACTTGGAAGGGGTTATAATACACTTCTTCATGTCTGCACTGTTTTTCTGTGCTTGCTTAGTAGCAAAAGGTTTAAAAATCCTTGCCTTATTCCTGCTTTCTTTTGGGATGGGTGGGTCAGTTATACATGCTACAGAATTTTATGCTATAGTATATTGTGCTATTGAAGCCTAAGCCTGAAGTAAACACTTCCCAAAACCTCTCTATGCAGTAAGGATACCACCTATTTCCCCTGTACCTAGGACTTATGCTCAGTTAAGACAACTGGAAATGTTTTCTCAAATCCAGATCTGGATTAATCTTCTCTTCCATTCACATGCAGAATACCCATAATGATGCGTATTGCTCTAGTAACACTTCACAAATGGCTACTACGTTGTATATACATATATACAATCTGTATAATCTATGTAGCAAAATGGTACTGAAAAAATAAAATATCAAGAGGACAATGAGTAGAGCTACATCTTCATAAAGCAAAGCACACTGAACTTGCCTTGCTCAATGTGCAAAGTGGACATTCCCTTTCAAGGTCAGGTTTACCAGTGGCTCTCTGCTGGAGGTGTCACCATTGGTACCTGTCCCTACATTGGTCTTCATTCATCTCCCTCTTGGAGAAGGGACTCTTTGTCAGGACGTGTAGTGATAGGACAAGGAGTAATGGTTTTAAATTGGAAGAGGGGAAATTTAGATTAGATACCAGAAAAAAATTCTTTCCTGTGAGTGTGGTGAGACAGTGGAACAGGTTGCCCAGAGAAGCTGTGGATGCCCCATCCCTGGAGGTGTTCAAGGCCAGGCTGGATGGGGCTTTGAGCAACCTGGTGTGGTGGGAGGTGTCCCTGCCCATGGCAGGGGGGTTGGAACTGGATGATCTTTAAGGTCCCTTCCCACGCTAACCATTCTATGATTCTGTGATTCATCTTTGACAGTTTAGCATTTCTCTAAGATGAATCTGAGTGTAGCTTTTGAAATCATACAAGATTTCAATAGTTATGATAGTTATGTAGAAAAACTCCAACCTGCGTGTATGCTTTTGTGCCTTGCAGTTGTATTCTCTGAACTCTAACAATAAAAGAGAAAAACGCATCAATCAGTCACGGGAAAGGCCTTGTTTTAGTTTAGGCAGATGGAGAGGAGAGCAAAATGCCTTGCTCCAGTTAGTGGCAGAAGGAGACTGTGGTGTTCTGATTGTTGTTTCCACTTCCATGAGCTGCCACTTGCTCCTATCCAGTTCGAGCTTAAAAAAACAATAATATTAGCTTTGTCCCTGACTGAAAAGAATTGATTTAATTTAATTTGCTGTATAACTGACAGAGAAATTTTGCAAAAGTATTGTTGTTCTTTTTTCGCATTTTCTTTGTCTTCTCCTTAGAGAAGAGTTAATGATGGTAGTAAATGATGTTCTGTCAATCTTTATGCATATGTATCTCCCAAATAAGGTGCACTCTGGCATAATTGTAGAAAATGCAAAGATGATCAATGTGAACTGCTTTTCCGTGGCAGGCTTGGCTTGGTGTTTCTTTTCAGACAGAGAGATCATGAGCCCAGTCCTGCATTCCTTATTCCCAGGAAAACTATTTGGATTTTCTTTAATGAATATCAGTATTGTTAATCTCTATTAATTAGAATATCACAGGCAAGCATAAAACTCTGAAGTCTCTGAGACTTCTAAATATGGGAAAACATTCTTCTTGAGACCTTTCCTAACTTCCTATCTAACATAAACAACACAGAAAAATATTCTCAATATTTTACTTTTCAGTTCTATTCCATCTGTATGTAACAGATAATATTGTTGGTGTTCTATTTCTATCACTTTTTTTTGACTTTAGAGGATATTTATGTGTTATTTCTCGTGTACACTACACCACCAATGCAACAGCTAAACCATAGTTAGAAGTTATTATTATTATTATGCAGTGTCTCTCTTTAATTCATTTTTCTGATGTAGACTTCTTAATTACATTGCTCAGTTCATTCTGCCCAGACTTTTCCTAGGCAATTGCTTGTGAACCTGTCGATGGTTGTGAAAGAGTAAATAGAACTTAACTTGGATTCTCAATTTTTTCCTAGCCTCCCTCTTGAAAACAACATAATTGATTTGACAATGCTTGCCTCGAAGGTTAGAAGATCCTTAATATAGACATTAGTTGGAAAAAAAATAAAATTGTGCTACTAGAGTTCTACCACTGAACTTACAAAGACAAAATGCAAACATTTCTGTTTTATATATATATATAAAAATATATTTTGCAGCCATAGAGCAGTCAATACAAACATTCCTTTGGAGGAATACTTAAACTGCTTCGGAGATCAAATGATAAAGAGTAAGAAATGTCCAATCTACTGTATCAAAAAAGGTGTCATGAAGGTTCACTCTAGGGGATTTAGTGTGTATGTTCTCATGACAACAAAACTAAGAGCATTAGCAAGGGGAGAGGAATCAAAGGACAAGAAATTCAGATGTCATTTTCTAGCTTTGAAATATTTTCTTTTAGAGAGAACTATTTCAAAAAAATTCAGATGGACAACTACAACTACTGTCATTCCTGAGAAAAAAAATAGTGACATAGCTCTGATGTCAGACTGTACCTTAGTTTTAGGAGCAGAGAGAGAATTTTGGAATTTATTAAATATAAGCATTTTTCTTTTTTCTTTTTTCATGCCAATACATGAATTGGCTGGAATACAAAGCTGGAAAATGTTTATGTTTTATTTGTTATATGAATGATTGTGAGGAAACCCCATCCTGATTTGAGAGAAGGCTGCTTTTGGGGAAAAAGCAATGTAATTGTCCAATGAGTTTACCCCAGAATTGGAACTCACTTCAGCAAAAAGGGAATTTCCCTTTATTCAGAGACCCTCTTCCTTTGCTATACCTGCAAAGCTCTGAATCTATGACTTAGATCAACCCCTTCACAGCTGATGATTGGTACAGAAATGTGGTGCTCTTGTTCACTTCATATAGCCACATTTCAGCAACAGTTAATTTATTTTTCCAATTTTCATAGAATCATAGGATGATTTGGGTTAGAAGTGACCTTAAAGATCATTAAGTTCCAACCTCCCACCAGACCAGGTTGCTCAAAGCCCCATCCAGCCTGGCCTTGAACACTTCCAGGGATGGGGCAGCCACAGCTTCTCTGGGCAACCTGTTCCACTGCCTCACCACCCTCATAGGAGAGATTTTAATTCTTGTATTGTTAACCGATAAATGAAATGGGAAAAAAACAAAGTTCAAATGCAAAGTCAGAAGTTCCTCTATGAAGCCGTTTTTTTTCCCATGTTTGGTTAACATGAAAAATGGTGTTATGAGCCTAAAGTGTCAGTATGACATACAGTCACATACTGGCCTTGTTGAACTACTGCCATTAGCTGTATCACTTGCTGAACTTCTGTAATCATCAACAGAATCAAATGCTGGGTCGTTTGATATAATTACTGTGATGTTCAGCAATGTTTATTCAGAAGCTTTGTGTGTGTGCCTGTTAGAAAAGGGGCTTTGCTTTAGTAGCAAAGTTCCCTTAGTGCACACCTGGTAGTCTAGGATGTGGAGAAACATTTTCGGTTCTTCAGTCAGCTTGTGGTGTGTGATCTAGGTGGTCAACACCATAGGACGTGGAGGCTTTCAGCTTGGCCTTGCAGAACCACTAGTTAGCTTGTGTCCACCGAGCATTACTTGGCTGCACGCTCTGCCCAAGTTGTATGGGAGTGGTAGGAATAACTAAAAAAGGCCTCTTTTGCAGTCACACGTTATTTCCATTTTATGCCTTCTCAATCTGTAACTCCAAGTTTTCTCAGGCTGTTAGTCATCTTCTAAAACTTTCACATTTCTGATATTTACAGAGTTGTAGGGCTCAGAGAGAGCTGTGAAAGTATGCAATTAGTGACAAGGATGAGAGATGGCAGAACCTTGTCATTTCATTATATTTATATTATAGCGCTCACAGAGCTTCCCAGTAGCCAGCTGTCTCACGCGAGAGCTATTGCACAGAGCCAGCAGAAGGCTGCTGTTGCCCTTACCATCTTGGACTTCAATTTTTCACTGGTCTGTCAGAGGGGAAACTGGAGTATTTATATTTCAAACATGGTGGCATCCCTTGAATGGGCTTGATGGGAGCTTAGCCTAGAAAAGCATCAGCTTAGGGTACGTCCAGGGCAGACTTGACGGTGGTGTAGAGGTACTAACTGGATTTTAGGGGACCTTGTTCAGAGATGAGCTTGAGGACCCATGGCAGCATGGAATTCGATGTGAGGTATCCATTTGGATGAGAAGCTAAACTGCATGCTGTTATAATTAAATTGTATGTGGTACCAGTGAGCTGTCTTTCTTTTTTTTTTTTTTTCTTTTTTACAGCTGCCTAGGGTATGTCTACATTGCAGTGCCATTTGTGGTGTAGATGCAAACTTCTTTGCAGGAACCAGATTTCAGTTTCTCAGACACTTGCTTAAGCAGAAAGGAAGCTAAAATTCTTTTCTCACTATTTTTATGTCTGTGGCTTTCCAGGGTTTCTGTTTTGTTCCAGATTGTATCGCCATGTCACATGTAAAACTACACATCCAAGAGAGGGGTGGAGGGCTATGCTGCTTCTGAGTTGAAGAAAAAAGTCTGAAATCATTTGTGCAGTAAATGAAATAGTCTCAAGCCTCCTCTATGGTATGCAACTAATTAGCTGATGTTCATTTTCAAGTGTGTTGTTCACAGTCAAGCTGAGACAATGCATAATATGCATTATAATGTCCCAGGAATGTGTCCTGATTCAAACTGCTTCTTTTTACTACTGCTGCTCCCAACCATGAATAAACCCTGTTTGAAATCTTGAAAGGTGATGGGTGTATTCTGGAGACATACATTTTCAACATCTGAATCCTAGCTCTGTGATGTAAAGCCTGTGAAAAAATGACTCTGGGACTGGAGCCTAGGAAAATGTCTTCCTTTTGGCTTTTTCTCTTTCTTTGTTTCTTCCTCTCTTGTCTTCACGATTATCAAAAATTCCAGATCTTTCTTTTAAAAGAAAATGTTGCTCAGAGATTTTTTCCTATTCACATACATTTAATCTTAATAATACTTGCACTGGATTTTAGTGCTAGCAGTAAAACACGATTTATTTTCTATTATTTATTGCTATTTATTTAGGATTTGGTTAACAGTCTCTGTAGTTACAAGCCGCTATAAGCCAGCCTAGTGAGTCATTTCCTTTACACTGACACCCATTGAAACGGCTCCCTTGCTGAAAATCCACTGATGTAACCAGACAAGCAGTATCGCGAGAGGTCATAGCTCATTATTTCCCATTTGCTCAAGTATGTGAATGTTTCCTGGACAGAATAGAATCAAAAGAAATCTAGGCCTAGGGGAGGGTCAAGGACACAAGGGAGGATGAATTTTTTTCACATGAATTGATGCAACATTTATTTGCAAAAGTAGGTTTAGTTCCCATACCAGACAGAAATGGGGCGATCAAAATGTTGTTATTAACACTCCCTATCTACACAAGCCCTGGTGTCAGGCTTGCCTACGTGTTTGAAGATAGAGTATTAAAAATCATGAAAACACACTGACTCCTGTCGAGAAAGAAGAACCATAATTGACTTAGTATTTAGAAGCAGCTAAACTAAATAGACATTATTAACTCTTGGCATTTGTCTGATAACTTGTTCATTTACTCATCATGGTCATCTGAGGCTTCAGTTTTCTCCCCTCAGTGCTTAAAAGGCACATAACCAGATCATGGGGAATTTTGTTTCTGGAACATTCAACTGGAGGTTGTGGCTGTATTTCGTTGGTAAGAAATCAAATGCTTACAATGTACAAAGTGTAAAGGCATGTATGTAAATGCTGCAGATCAAAGAGTTAGTCTTCTATGGGGATTATCTAATGTTACTACTTTCTTTCCCACTTATTATTATGGCATTGCTCAGAATATAGTGGGATTGCTTGTCATATTTGTTGATACACTGAAAAATTCTTGAACTTCCTCCAAGTCTGCAGATCTGTCTGCCAGGATGGATTCCTGCAGAACCCGGAGGGGCAGCTTTGGGAACATCACTGTGGTTTTTCACTAGACTACGATACATTCAATAAATAAACAAGCAAACCTACCAACCAACCAACCAACCAACTTTGGGATAAATGAGGTTCCATGATAGCGGGATAAAAGAGGAAAATCCTGCCCTCGCACGTTTCCTCTCCTAGATAGCATTGTGCTGCCATGTTTCGCCTGTCCCTGCGGACCTTGCCTCATCTTCTTTCGTCACACACTCAGCTTTGTGGCTTTTCAGGCCAACAATCAAACCAGCATAATGAGAAACAGAGGAAAGATTGACTTTAGACATAAAATGGTAATTTATGGTCTTTTTTTTACCTCTTTAAAGAAACCACAGTGGTTAAAAAAAAAAAAAAAGCCAGGTAAAACTGTATTTTTAAAACAGATACTTCACATTCCTTACTGATACTGGGGGGAGATTTGGCTGCTTTCACGTGTCTGTTGTTCCACATCCAGAGGGGACGTAGGTGGATGCTTCACTGCCTGAGGTGGCCGGGTGACCATAGGGCAGAGAGGCAGCTCCAGAGTCAGGGGCAGGTATCTCGGGCACGTCTTTAGCAATCGCTTTGCCTGCACGACCTCCTGTCACACGGCTCCCACACCCACTCCCTCCCTGTCGCAGCATCACTTCTTAAATAAAAAGAAGCTGACAGAAATGAGGAACTTAAAAGGTCTCTGCTGGAAGAAAGAAATGCATGGAACTGTCCTGGAAGGAAACAGGTTTGGGTTTTGGGGAGTTTGGGACAGAATTCAAACTTCTCTTGTCTTTTA
Organism: Scolopax mira; assembly: GCA_004320125.1. Classification (NCBI taxonomy): domain Eukaryota; kingdom Metazoa; phylum Chordata; class Aves; order Charadriiformes; family Scolopacidae; genus Scolopax; species Scolopax mira. The sequence goes on from BJBW01001982.1 coordinate 394,900, forward strand.
CATACCTGTGTAAGTCCATTTGCTTTGCTGAAGCTGATTTTATGATGAAACAGGCATTTGTCTCCCATTCACTTTTTGGGGAAAAGGCAGACAGAAAGGAAGCCTTGTGGCTTTCAGCCTGTTGAGTGGAGGCTTTCCGTGCCATGATATGTTCTTCACGTTGGGGTAAATAATCCCCAGCAAGTGGTGGGGAACCTCACATGTATTTATGAGGTGAACCCCACAAAACTTGAATTTCTGATTCTTTTCCCATGTGTGGGGGAACAGTATAGCTGCTTGGCTGAAAGTGGAGTCTTTTATTGATAGGTACATTTGCTTTCATCACCGATGCTCCAGCGTTTTTCATGCAACCTTGTCTGCTGATTTGCAGAACTCCTGAGGAGGGGAGCCATGCAGTCAGCCTCTTCTCAGGCACCAGTCCTCAATGGGAAGCCTGAAACTACTTGCTACCAGAGAAACCATCATGGGTCACTGCCATCCTACTTTACAGGACTCTTTTGGAAGGTAGTTATGGATTCCCTACCTCCCTGGTGGTATATGAGGTGTTCAAAAACTGTGTGTTTGCAGTGTTTTGTGGAAGCTTGTTTAGAAATATTCTGGTCAGGATTATTTTCTAGCATGATGCTATTTAGAGGAAGCAGAGTAGACTATGCATGACAAACTACAGTCTCATTCATTTTGGGGGCAGAAGGGCAGGTTCTACGTCATGGTGCAGCCTTTTTATTTTTAGTTTTTTACTGATCTATTAGGGGGGAAAATGAAATAATTAATACTTAATTGCATCAAATGCTCTGTATTGCATGCATGTAACTCACTGACAATTGTACTTGCATTACCTGAAGGCATTTCCATTGCTTCGTGAGATTCCCCTTCCTTTAGCCAAATACGTAATACTTCTCCTCTGAGAAATGAACTGTTTTATTTAGTAATTAAGGTAGTTTGTGCAACATCTTAAAGATGCAAAGGGCAGATACATCAATTCCAAATCCAAGGACTAACTCAGTGGCTCTTAAAGCTTTCCCATTAGCAAATTCTCTGAAGACAGAGAATTCTCGTGAAGGCATATGCCACTGCATTTGGATTTGGCCCATTTTAAAACAGTATCAGAGACGTAAAGAAAATAAACACTCCCAAATCTAATGGATGTTTAATAACATCCTCTCATTATGTAGTTTTACTATGTTCTTTTTCATTTCCTTTACATGTTTTAGAGCTGACTCATGTTACTCAAAGCTCTTTGGTGACTACAGATTTCATTTTTTCCTACAGAAGGTGTTTTACCGTGTATACAAATTTGAAATGAAGCTAACTGTGTCAATGCTTACCAGAGAGAATCCTCAAAAGATTCACAGCAAACCTTTTGACAAATTCTAAGATTTTAGAAATCTTACAGCAACCCTGAGCTCTAACTGCTTGAATATGATAATTTCATCAAAAATTTCCCCAAACACAACTAGGCAGGTGAACTAGAGCAGTAGAAATAGAAACTCAAGTTCACACTTCATGCATTTAATGGTATTTTTGCCTTAGGTTCTACACGTAGCAGTGAAAGAGGCCTGATCTATCTGCACATGTAGTATAAAACTAGATAGCAAATGAGGAATGACACGTTGGCAATTTGCTACCGGATGAGTGTCACTTGTTTTATAACATAATATTTTTTTGCATTTAGCTGTCTTCCTTCAAATATCTCCCTTCATATCTCTGAATGCTCAGTTTTGGCTGGTCTCGTAGCTAGAGATGAATGGGGGGCCTGTCCTTAGCAAGGGACTGTCATCCATGTCTCTTTTTGCTCTTCAATTTCTTGTGGTGTGTTTGATACCAAGGTCTAGTGGCAATTTGGAGCCTTGGGACAGTATACACTTATTTGTACATATTTGGAGCCTAGTTATAATTTTTCCCTGCACTCTTATTCCTGTTGCTGGATTTCTTCTCACTGGAAACTGTAAGTTTTCAACTGGGCTAAGCAAATAACTGACTTTTGAGGTCTGTTCCAGAATTCAAACAAAAATTTGCCTGCTTTTGGGGAAATAAATATTTAAACTGCTAGATGAACCTAAATAAAACATTTGATATAATTTTGAATTCTTTAACTCCTTTTAAAAGACACATGGCAAAGTAAAAAAAGCTATTTTGAAAATGAATAACAATTTTAGACACAAAAATTTCTTTCTGATGTTTGTGAGCAAACCTGTTTGGAGTTTCCCCAAAACTGGGGAAAAACTCCAGTTGTTTCCCCACTGGAGTACATTCTGCAGCAAATTTTCTATTCACTGAAAACATCTTATTTAAACATCTTAAAACAAAAGAGTAAACATTTTACCCAGCCAACACTAATCTTAGCAAAGACAAGGGCTAGCAAAGACGTGGAGCTTGAATAAAAAAGTTTGCTCTGCAATTACTTTTCTCACAAGTTATATAATGCAAGTAAACTTTACCAGTTTAGGTATGGGAAGAAAAGTTGTTTCCATCTTTTAACAGTTAGTTACCACTCTCTGGGACTGTCTAATGCAAACCAGGACCAACAGCTTTGCTCTTGGGCTCAAGGATAAAGTTTCTTCTGATATCCAGGCTTCTTACTCTAGGGTTTCCAAAACAATTTTCACCAGCTATGTACGCACAGAATAGAGTTTTGGTTTTAGTGCTCTCTTTAGGAGATAGAACACCTAGAATGGTGTTCTTTCCTTTCAGGATGAGCAAAGACAGTTGTCTTGCAGAAGTTTAAACCTATTCTAATCCAGGTATTAACCCTCACATATGCTGCTTTTATTTAGGTGTGGAGCAAGTTACTCTTTAAAAAAACCTCCAATGATGGTTCAGATTAAAATTTTGGCTGCAGCTTGTGGAAATTCTGTGTGCCCTTGCTTTGGGGACACCGACTTCTGAGAGAGGTGGGACACAGAGTACAGGACAAGAATTCCTGTAACCATTCCAGCTTAATCCACTTCCCCTCATGAATTGGCACCTGTCTTCTTTTTTTGTTTGTTCTGACGCAGTGGGACACTCAGCAGGGACTTTGAGATTTACTTGTGGCACTAATGGTAGTATATACGTTGCTCAATGGCCAGGATTTGTAATAGTGTGTTTGTGGCTTGTGCATGCATGTACATAAGAGGTTATTTCCTGTTTTCCAGTCTCCATCCCATCTCCCACAGCCCCTATACCTGTGGAAAAGCAGATGTTTTGGGTTGTTTTTAAATAGTCTAAACTTTCTTGCAACTTCTTAAGAAATAACAATATTTTGGCTCTACTTTCTACCATAGAAGAATTGTAGGGTTTTTTTTATGAGAGCGCCTCACCTGTGGGTATTTAATTGAAGCTTGCAAAATAGTCAAATAAAGCAAGTCTGCCTCTTTCCAGCTGTCACAGTTGTTTAATCCTATTTGGTACCACATCAGAAGTACTAAAATTTTAACTATACTGAACAGTAAATGGAACCGTTTAGTAAACTATGTCTGCAAGATTGTAAGTGAATATCTCTTCCCTAATTCGCCAGTAATACATTATTTGGATCAGCTAAAATAAATACACAGTTGCTGCTACTGGCATAAAAGGCATTTCTAAAACTCACAGGAAAAGAGGGCAACTGCTGGAAGCTCGTTTGTCTGGGTTGTTCATGACTGTTCGTGCTGTAACGTTGTCAAATTGCACCACGGCAAGGTATTTGCTGTACATCAAGTAGGCATGAAACAACCTTTAATACAAATTATGCTCTCTACTTCCCGTGTAAAATACAGCTGAATTTATTTGCCCAAATAGAGGCATAAGTAATAAATAGGTCATATGTAACTGTTCTGTGGCACTACCTTGTGTATTACAGATGAACTCTTTTTTTATGGGCTAGCTTCCAGATGCCTCTGTTTAATTGCCAGCTTCAGTTCTTCAGAAGAAATGTTCTCTCAAAAATCTGAAAATATCAGGGGTTTTTTTGATTATCTGAGAACTTTACTAGGATGCAACTATAGACAGTTCATAACCTGTTTATTCCCTCTGGATACTAAGAAAATGAAACTTAAATATTTTAACTTTAAACTTAGTACACATCCATCTTATAGTTGTATAATCTTATATGTGTAGTAAAATAAATTACTTAAACTTTGTTAAAATTAAATGTTAACACTTAAAACACTACAAAAAGAGGCTTATGCTGTGTGGCATGAGTAGGAAATAGGATGTATGTATTAAAATGGCTGGAGTTTAATATTTTAAAAGAACTAAACTTCGGTCTTTTTTCCTCAAGATATAGCTAGGGAATTTTTTTGACAACATTTGAATAAATACCAAGACAGCTAGGATAATAATCTATTAAATTTAAAGTCTTTGAGTTAAAATGTACCAGGCATGGAATGTGAATTTGAAGGAAAGCTGAAAATTGAAGCATGAAAAAAAGAAGAAATAGTTAGTTGATTTCAGAAAATGCTATATTCATTTTAATGGAATTTGAGTGGCCCTACCCAGGTTTTACTTACTTGATGAGAGATTATTTTCAGGAATAATTACATGGGGAAGAAGGACAAAAGCAGAATGTTGAAAGTGATCCATTTGTAGGAACAGTGGGGACCTGCTGGGTGAGTTATTATGGTAAGTTATGAGGAACTTTGGCCAAGCAATAAGAACATCCTGAAGGCATCTATTCCAAACTACCAAACCTGTAATTTTGAAAGAAAATCTAATGCATGCATTTTGAAGTAAATGTAAATGCAGGTTTGCTTTTGTGATGTGATATGGTCCCAAGGCTGCACTTGCCTCTCGGAAGGGCAGAAAACAGCCCAGATCCACAGGATGGACTAGGTAGGGTTTCATACTTCTGTATCACCAGTTGAGCACTCATTATCTACAGGTGTCCCTTCTCTACCTTTTAGTGTACATCAATGCATACATCAAGAAATCGGTGAACTCAGGCTGCAGGTTGACACTATTATTGAATCCCTTGCTAACAATGAAACTCCCAGAACACAGGGTATGCCTGGAATACTCGCTGCCATCTCCAGCTGAGGGTCAGATACCTGTAGGTTTGTTACTCTTTTTGAACTCCATACATACATGATACCCATTATGTTGTCTTCAGCATGTAAGAGCCTCCAAGAACAAAGACCTTTTAAAAAGTGCCTCAGGTTACCTCAACGAGGTAACCTGGTGTGAGCACATCAGATCTGTCCTCTGATGCTTTCATTTTTTAAATTGGATTCAGGGAGGTGTTGCTTAGATTCAGCCTTATACTTCATTGCCTTGTCCAGGATATGTAAAAGATGTGGGGAGCATTCTTATTTAAGAGGAACTCTCATCCCTATGGAGAGGATAACTTTCTCCAGGGCTGGTCTCAAAATGGAATGAACTCTGGAAATTCAAAAATTCCCCACAGACCTCACTGCCTTCTGCTCCAGTTGCAAGGCACTGATTTTTGACCCCATCCTCTCTAATGTAAATATTTAACAATATGCATATTTCAAAAGCAACAGCAACCACAACTCTGAAACTCTACCAAGCAAAGCACGAGGTCTTCCCATGGGAGTGAGAGGACACCCAGAATTAGCAACGGCACCTCCTGCACGACTGTAGGTGTTTCTCCAGACAGCACTGACTGTGCCGTAGGAACCTCTGCAGAACAACACAGCAGCTTTGGGTTACCTCTGGGAGAAGGTCCAGCCCTGAAGCCAGCTGCCAGCCCAGGCTCCTTTGCATTTGAATGAGCAGTGGGGATGGTGCAGGGAGATCCGAGTTACAGGCAGCCTGAACCCTGTGTCCATATTACCTTGCATCTCGATGCAGTTCTAACCCTCTGGATACCACTCTGGATACCACATAATTACCTCAGCCTTATACTCGAGGTTGTAAGATTTGTGTTTCAGCTGCTGTGCTGTGCTGCTCCACGCTAGTGGCAGAATTTCAGGTGTCTGAGCACAGCACTCGAGGGGCGTGACATTTTTTTCTGTTGCTACCGCATCAGAGGCTAGTGGTCAAGTTGATAGCCTGACCCAGGCTTTTTCAAGCTGTATTTCAAGACTGAGATGAAGAAGTTTAAGTATTTGCTCAAATAAATAAGCAAAAGTATTAAATCTTGGTAATAAGAATTTGACAACAAAAGCTTTTTATTTCCACCTTGGAATACAACACCATTACTTCTTTGTCTCCTTCCCACTCCTTCGATTTTCCAGGTACCACTCAAATTGCCCATAAATCTTGGACTCTTAATTTAGAAAACAATCTCTCAATCTCTACCACCTCCTAAAGAATACGCCTGAAAAATGGTAACTATTTTAAACATCACATTATAGGTTTTGTTCAGCTTTCCGTGCCTGTGCTACTGAAAGAACATGGGGAAAAACAGGAAAATGAAAGTAATGAAAGTAATAAAAATAAAAATCTTAACTGTGTTTAGATTTCTCACAACACGTTAAATAGAAAACATGTATCATGTTACATCATTAGATTAGCTGCAATCTGCCAATTCCGTTGAAGTGCTACCGCCTACGTGTACACTTTTGTCCAGCATTTGTGAAAGGTTATACCTGACAATGAAACTCATGGTATTTTTGAAATAGCACATATGCACACACAACACTTGAGATATATGCCATAACCCTGTGATTATGCTTCTAGTTGTATTTACAGGAACACGGAGGTCTTTAGTAGTGATAGGGCTTCTAATGGCCCCTGTTCTATTAAGTGTATATACACGTAACCAAGATAATGGTAATACTGAAGAGTTTATCTAATTAATATGTGGCTTGTGTCCCATATTTGTGATAGATATTTTAGGGGAAAAAAACCAACAAACTGCCCTACTTGTTCTATCTCTTCTATCCTCTACTGTCTACCATTAGAAGCAATTTTGGGAGGCAAATAATTATCTCTTTCTGTCCGTGATTTGTGTCCCTCCTTGAGAGGCAAAATATCTCAAGTGATTTGATGAGAAGTTCAATGGAGAAGCCTTTGCCCATCTGAAGCCCCAAAGGACTGAGTGGGGTGCAGAAGGGAGATTCTATAGCACTACTACAGAAGCACAAAACTCTGTTTTTCTTGTGCTATTTACATTCTTATCATGGTCCAATTCTTATAAGTGATAGTTTATAGTTCTTATAAGCAATAGTTTATTTTAAAGTTGGAGAATTTTGTTGTTTTGGTTTGGTTTGGTTTTTTTTTCCTTTTGCAAGTATTTGAGATATAAATAGCATTAAGTAAGCTGTTAATGATTCAGAGGGCATACTTTTAGGAATGAACACTCTACCTGTGCTCAATATGGCTGAAGAGAATAGCTGGTGCTCTGGTTACATTATCCTGCTTTAAAAATTCAAAGGGAGATCCCACCAGAAACATTACTCCTTATTCACTTGTGCTCCCTAATGGCAACTTTAAATTCTGTCTTCTCTATTGTCTTTGCTAAAGACACATGACATTGTGCCTTTGCTGTCAGAGCGTGTGCATTGTGCCAGTGAAATGCAGTCAGTGCCTAATGTGCATTTACAGAACTTTCAAAGACTGTGATAATATAGATTTCTCTTCTCCTTTTTTTTTTTTTTTTTTGTGGAGGATATGCAATTTATTCTATGAGTGCAGCAGCTTGTGATGTGATAGTACAATGAAACACGAGGCCAGTGCCTTTTTTTCTTCATATTGTGTTAAGGGTATGAGCCTTCTTTGATGTCGGTAAAGTTAATAACGTTTAGAGATATAAAAATCAAGTCAGTACTCACTGACTAAGACAGCAGTACCAGACTCCCTTGCTAACCTTGATTTTTACCAACTTTTCTCTTTCTATAAAAGAAGAAGCTTTTAGAAATTGAGACACGTGTCCTTTGTTTGTACAAACTCTTCGACAATATGTGGAAAAGAAGACCATATGTTCACTCCAAACTTACACCATCTTTTGGTCACTGCGTAGCAGAAGGAAAGGTGCCTTGCAGGGAAAATCGCTACAGCCAGAATCTCTCTAATCTCTCCCACAGAACACACAAAAAAATCCAAACTGAAAATTAATTGAGATTGGGGAAGAAAAGCTAATGCCTTCTCTTTTCTCAGTGGGCATTATTTTTACTGTGACATATATACATGTCTGCATTTTTTAGTCTGAAGAGCACGAGGAGAATACTTAGAGAAAAAGGGCTGCTCACTGAATATTGGCACAAAGTTCAGCCTATAGGAGAGGAAATAACAGTGCAGTAATTTTGCCTTTTTTGCACCCGTCCGTGATTTTTTTTCAAACATGCTGTTAGTTTCCTAAGAATACACTCTGCTCGAAATCTGGCAACAAAATAGATCTTTGGCTGTTCACTTTTAGCCACTACATAACAGATACATTGTGGTTTGTTTTGATTATAGGTAGAATACATGATATTTTTTTCTTTTATTTTATTTTAGGACCAACTCCTGTAATAACTTGACACAAAATCTCAAAGTTGGCTTTCACTGAATATTTGCTGGTATTTTCTTGTTATGTTCTATATGATTTTGGGTAGTGATGATGATTACTATTATGTATCATGTAATTTATAATGCATCATACAATCTATTTGCTGCATTACTTGCAGAGATTGAAAACAGAGAGGCATAAGAATGCTTCGCTGTTGTAAGGCATTCCTGTTGCATTATCTTTATCTATTTCCCAAACAGAAGATGATTCTAAAGTGACTGGATATGCAACAAACCACGACAGCAACAAGCAGTACTTAAGAAAGCCTAGTCATAAATTGAAATGAGTTAAAATGTGTATTGAAGAGGTTCTTGATAAATTAAAGACTCTTCCTTATTTTCTAAGCCAAGCATTGAGACCCAGTTTTCTTCCTATCCTATACTTCACAAATGAAGGCTTCTGCTTAGTTTCAGGTAAAGGTTTGAGATTCAGAGTAATATCCCTCAGGTCATTCTACAGTATCCAAAGACAGCAATGTAAATGCATAAAGCTTGGCAGGGGAACTTGCTGGATTAGCCTGCTCTTCTGCCCAGCACCCAAATTCAATACAGATATAGCCTGAGGAAGTGTCAAAAAAAGGTTGAGAAGAGACTCATGACCTTATCTGCCTTTTGCATTCACAGTTGCTTATGATTTTCAAGGATACCTTTAGCACGTGCCTTCAAAGAGTCTGCTTGGGTTGGTTAAGTACAGCCCTAACCAGGAGAGGACCATACCTGCTGGTATCACACCTTAATTTAAGCATGGTGTTTAATAAGGAGATAGTAAAGTCTAAGACTGAAATACAACAATGAGTATAATAACACCATTTGGCTGACTGTCTTGTGTTCATTTAAGTGGCTGAGGATTAAAATAATGATAATAAGGTAAAACAGGCCTGTTCATAACATGTACCAGCACAGCTAAGTGGAGACTAACGTACCATGTATTTATTATACTGTAGAATAGTTGTCCTTCAAAAGTCAGCATTGCCATGTATTTCTCCATCTTTTATCCAGAGGGCAACATAACTCTCTGTAACTGGGAAATGCTAAGCTTTTAAAACACCTAAGAATGAGAAGAAATATTACTGTGATATCATACGACGAATGGAAGATGTGATGCATCCCTATTACTGCATCTGACTGGCAATATTATAAATTTACATATATTAGCAAATTAGATGATAGTCTTAAAGGACAACATTCTTAACATTGCATTTGTATTCTGGACATTTATATGAAGTATATCTAGTATCTAAATATCAGTTTGCTCTGACAAATACAAATGTAAAAATGCTAAAGAAACTGTAACCTATGTGGTTATTTTGGCTAAGTATCTGAGAAATAGGTCAATTCAGCTTAGTTTCCTTGTAACCTCTATTTTCATGTCCCTACCTCTTTTTTAAAGGCCAGCTCTACTCATGTAAATGTCCCATGATCTGAATTGCATGCAGTAATCTTGAGGGAAGAATATGTATTTGGCACCATTTTCAATGATCAAGACACTTTACATGACATTCTTGTTTAAATGGCATGAAAATCAGAGTTAAGTGCTGTGTAAATGAGGGCAGAATAGAGCCCTTTGTATCTCATTTTCTAACTGCCGTGGGATCATCTGGAGGTATAACCACATAAATCCCCCGAGGATATGTCTCCAGCTCTCTCCCTTAACATGCTGTTCCCTGATCACATTGGAAATCCACTCAATTTAAATTTAATCTCAGGAAAATCTACACAGGACTTTCTTTCTAAATTTGCAAAGCTGGTTTTGGGGCACTTTTTTGCTTGGGCTGCTACGTTTCGTTGCGTTTTTGCTTAGACATTTTATAACCTGCTTCTCTGTGGGGGAACCACTGTGTGTCAGGAGAGTTGGGGTCTCTAAAAATTAGAGATTAAACTGTTGGCTCAGACCCCAGGATGGGAACATATTGCTTCCTCTGTCACCGACTGCTGCATGATGTTAGGATTGTACCTTCTCCCTGCCTTACTTTGGTTATCTAAAATATGGCCATAGTGTTTTCCAAACATTTTTCACTTTCCAATCTTTCCAAGTTAAGGCTCTGCACGTCATGGATCAACAGTACAACTGTTCTCCCCATCCAAAAGGGAAGCTCCGAGCTTGTAATAAACGAGTACCTCAAATTTATAAGTAAAAAATAATTGGCAAGTTGCATGTGAGGAAAAAGAGAGACACGGAGACAGATGGATTTATATAAATTCGTCTCTTAAAGTGTTGGGTTTTGTTTTTTTTTTTTTTTTATTATTATTAAATTAAATAATAGTAAGCAGTAACCAGCTGTAGTATTATTCTTCACTGTGTAATCTGCACAGTGAAATGTAAACAGAGGGTCAGGCTCTCCTGTGGCCATATGACCCTCTCAGCAGGAAAAGGGGGCATGGAGAGAGGCTGTGCACAGAGAAGCGTACAAGGATATTCATGAGCTGGGAACTTTTGCAGCAAAAAATAGCTTTCCTGCATAGTCAATGGTGCATAGCGTTCGGTTTAAAAACCCTTATTAAATTAAGAGGAGCTTTCTGCATCCACCAGCCTTTGCCGCTGCTGCTGTGTGTACTTCCATAATGTTGTTGAGAATACTGGGGCTTAATATAAACTTGGAGGTTTAGAAAAATGCAATAACATTCAGATACAACTTGATTACTGACGGAACAGAGATACAGAACATGAAAACGGATATGTCTGGGGAACCTAGTGCTTCTGAATCTCTTTGTTCCCTAAAAAAATTCCTTCTTAAAAAATAGACGTCTATCTGTATGTATATATGCATTCCTTTGTCAACACAGGAAGATGGAGGGATTGGCAGCCAGGCATTCTTTAGTATGTTAATTACCTAATGTTTTCTGTTCTTTAAAATTCTCTTCTTTTTCTTCCTTTTTTTTTTTCCTCCAGATTAGAAAGCTGAGCCCATCTTTGCACTCTGATCATAGTTTTCATGCTGTGTATTTAATACAGTATATTTTTTAATTCACAAGCATACTCTTTCTGTCACTCTTGTAGCCACTAAAGCCCTGACTACCTTTTTGTTCTGGTTCCAACATCTTTTCCTTGCAGTATTTTTATGGCATAACAAACCTTTATTTATTTCTTCGTTTATAATTTTAAAAACCAATATAGTTTTCCACCCAAAACACCCGTTTTTACATAACCTTGAGATGCCTATTCATTCTTTCTCAGGAGGAGTTCAGGGGAAAGGTGCAGTGCCCCTCTAAATCACAAATGAAATGAGTTTGTTGGCTTGAATAGTATTTCTCCTTTCAACCCTCCGCACATTTCAGTGCATTCCATTAGTCATTGTTCAAATGAGGCTGTTCTCCGACCCCAGAGGCAGGGGAGGAGGGAGTTTGGGGTTTAAATGAGTTTGCCGATCAGTACATAGAGGCACATTGTTTCTCATCTTATATTTTGCATGTTCTGTTTGCAGAAAACAACCCCGGTTCCCAGTACCAAAATGTTTCAGGTTTTGAGCATACTGTATGTTTGATGCAGCTAATTTAAATAAATGACTTTCACATTTAAGCAATTAAACCTATAATTAGCACTGTTTGAATGAACTAATCAGCTAATACCCTATGACACACAGTTCTTTTTTTTTTCATCTAAATATTTTTAAAGGAAAAGGAGAGAGATTTATGAAAATTTATAGGTGATGCAGTAAAAAATTATGCTTTGACTCGTGGAAATTACAAAACAACACCACAAACTATTTAGACCAATGTTCTCCTTTTGCCTTCCAGGGAATGTGGAATTATGCACACTCATTTCCTCTGAATTCAGGGGAAAAGGCTGCAATAAACAAAGTAGCCAATCTTTTTTTCTTTTTCTTAAAACGAGGCAAACTTCTATCACTGTCGTGTGTTTTTAAAAACACCCAAACGCACTTTTTGAGGTACTCTGCACTCACTGTATTTTAAAACGTGTGCCCACGTCTAATCCAGTGGTAGGAGAGCAGCGTAAGCCATACCCTTGGGAGATTCTCTCTGGCTGGTGGAGCGTTAGCCGCTCTCAATAAGATGGAAATTTATTAGGAGGAAATTATCCCGGTGTCCTCTGAAAAACAGCATTTCTGATAAAAATCTTGTTCTCTGACAGCAGTCTAACAAGATACATTTGTTAGCTGGTTTTGTTCCTTGGACTCATCTGTTAATTTTAATTCTTCTGTTGCACTGCGGTGTATTTACGTTCTGAGGCAGACATGATCTATGTGTGCTCAGCAGAGATTGAGATGTTGGGGGTGAGAGGGCACAGAAGTTTAGGAGAGAGCTAGTCTTTCTTTTTTTTTTTTCTCTTTTCCTCTAGTTAAAGTAAAGGGGGAAAAAGGTCCTTATTTTTTTATTAAAGCTTGAACTTGCTAATAAATGTTTGTGCCTGTTTGAATCGGTGGTACTATAGCTTTTTATTACTGCAGAAATGTGTATAATTTATCATATAATTCTTCTTTTCTTCATCTCTGTTGTCCTTGAATGTCACAGTATTGCACATAGGCCATATAAGTCACACCACATACCAGAATGTTCCTGTTTTTTTCTCCTAGAACACCATTAAATATCTCCAAATGCTGAAAACAGCTTGAACACCCCTGAGTTGTTCAGCTCTGCCTATCCTCACTGCAGCTCTACTAAGGATGAAATTTGGGACCCTTCTCTCCAGCTTAATCTTTCCTGGAGTGTCTGCCTCATGTGGGGCTCAGGCTGGAAGGTTTTCAAAGGAGGAATGTGGATTTTTAATTTTACCCTCCCCCCAGCATTATCTCTTGTTAGTAAGGTACGTGGTGCTCTGATCTTGCAGAGCAGATCGGACAGCAGGAAGGTGTCAGATGGCATTCAGTGGTTATATGGCTCACCAAAACTTAAGTGAATTGGTTTCTATTCCTGTGTGATAACTAGCTTCTGAAAGTGGTTTTTCACCTGCCAAGCTTAAGAAAAGAGCTAGTTTAGATTTAGATTCTTTTTGCCAAACATATTGGGGAGAGTAGGAAGAAAGAAACGGGTCACGGGGTGCTGCCTTATCAAAAGGGTTTTTTAATGGGACTGGATTCCCCCTTGCTTTTGATGGAAAGTCTTGGTTCAGTAGCAAATTTTTTTTAAGTAAGAGAGATACTACCACCCTATGCAACTAATACTGTGGTACAGGGAATGTTCAGAGAAGGTCTGGATTTGAATCATCAGATTCAGAGCAGAAACTTGCACTTGAGGCTTTTATGCTCAAGGAGAGGATTTGTCTACCCAGTCATTTCCCACGATGATAGTCTTTCTACCTAATGCTTCCAAATGTTTCCTCCAACCTGGACTGGGAAAAAACAGTACTTTTGTGCAGCTTTAATAGAGAGGAAAATAAATTCTTCCTTGGCTTTACTTCTGAAAATCAAGGTATAGGTGTCTAAAGCACTGATAGTTCTCAATGTAGTCTGAAGTACTGGCAGATGATCAACAGCTCAGGGAAATCAAACCCTAGGTATTTGAATTTGGGCATCTAATCAATGAGGCAACCCAAACTCCAGGACTTCACAAATTTTAGCCTTAATCTTGCTGTGCATCAGAGTCCATATGCATAATGGAAGCATTTGTGCCTTATTATTTATCTAACAAACAGGGGAGCTCATTAGTACTGCAAGAGGTGTCTCCACTTGAGACACATACTATACCGATGAAGTTCCTCAAAGCTCGTGAGAAAATAGATAATTTCTTATTCAGTGCAACTTTTGGATGAAATATAGTGAGTGTTGTATGATAAGGCTGGCAAAGTTCAAACGTGGGCTGAGAGATACCCAGTGACGAATACACTCTCTGGAGAACCTTCCCCTATGGTAAGAAAATCCCAAGGACTGATGCTCAGCAACAGTAGTAAGGAGGAGGCCCCGCAGGCCACTCCACGGAATTGTGGTGAGAGTCTTGTAGAGGTTCTCTGGAAATCTAAACCGTGAACACGTTTCTTCAGGATGCAGATCAACTGGACCTTTTCTTAGCATGCATCTGCCCACACCTTTCAAGGCCTGCTAAGGAAATGCTGCAAAGTTACTCTAGTTGTAATTTTACAGATTTGGTTTGGAACAAAGCATTTTTGCCACCAGGAAGCTTATTATTTTTAGAGCAGAACGAAAATGGAGAGACTTCAAAACGATTCTAATATGGTTTTTTTCTGTGTAATAATCTCTGTATGATATAAAATGATGGTTGTTCTGATTAAGTATTGACAGCCATTACCTCTGAATGTCATTCTTTAAATAACAGGAAAAAAACAGCTAAAGCAGCCTCTGTAACATACCTAACTCCTACACAGCACCCTAACCTATCACTTTTTAGGGTCTATGCCTCTCCAGTGCTCTTAGCACAGCTGACTTCATGCAGCAAAAATTACAGCTGCAAGAAGATTCTAAATACTATCCTGGTTGGTTCAAAGTTTAGAATTCTACTTTGAAAAGTAGAAATGCTATTTTCAAAACTGTTCTGCTTGTTGTTTCTATTCATTGTTTCCATGGCAGAGCTGAAAAACTATTACAGCTGTGTTTTGGGTGGTCTATTGTATACCACTGTTGGTTTTGATTATTACGTTCAACACTCTCTTGGTATGTGTTTCACTGTCCCACTGTCTCCACACAAATAAGGAGTGGTGCTCCTTCCACCCTTTGTTTATATAATTGCTCTGTGGTTACAAAGTGGGAAACCTAACTTTTTTGCCCTCTTCTGCTTGAGGGATGCACAAATCCATACACCAGTTCCTAACAGTGCGTCCTAAACGCTAGGTTATATCTTAGTATTTAAAGGGACATTGCTCTGTCCTTCCTCCAGGAAAAGTCCTGGAATCAAATGTAGATCCTAGAAGAAGGAGCATGATTCAATATCCAAGAGATAATGACTTCTGTCTGAGATGAGGACACCAAATTTCTGCTGATTCGATTCTGTGTTTTATGTTGAACCATCATCAGACCAAAAAAAACCCAAAACAACAAACAAAAAAGGAGGATTATAGAAAGATAGATGTGGATTAAGGATTAAGGTAACCTGATTTTTAAATGTGCTCTTATAGAGACCTTCTGCTAAAGTCAATCAGGCAATACATAGTGCATTTGCCTGGAATATACCATGTAACGGAGACTAACATGTGCTTAAATGTCTGTGTTTGGACATTGTTCCAGAAGATGTGATTTATTAAAAGCACATAACTCTCAGAATTGGATTACGAGTAGTTAAAATACAGACTCTTGTCTGTAAAATACACTCATCGTTTGCTGCAGAAGATGGGAAGACAAAAGTGCTTCCTTGGACCCAAGGATTGTGAAAATGAGGGAGTGGGGGTGTAAAACGAGCAATTATCTGTATAAGATGGTAGTTGCAAATACAGTGTGTGTTTAAGCTCACCAGCAGAACACACCCTGTCCCGTGCAGCAGCGAGTGAGGATCAGAGTAAACAAAAACTGCATTGTGCCCTGTCTTCTCCCTCTTCGTAATTATACAGCATGTGACCTTCTGCAGCTAAAGAGGGACCTTGCAGCCTCGCCGTAAAAACCTGCCTTTATAAACCTGCACCTTGACGTGGGCTTAGGACAGCTGAGACACGTGTACCTGGAATCAAAAGTAACTGATGCCTTAATGACAGTCAACAGAAAGCTTTTGCACGCAATAGATTGTTTTCTTTAACTATGTGATCCCATGTGGTTTTAATTACTTGATGTAAGTGTTCCCATTCTACTTTGGTTTTCTTTGTCCAGTTTTCATCAAGAGTAGGAAATTTGGAAAGGCAGGATTTTTAACTCAAATCAGTATTCAACACTTCAGATATTTGTCTGAAACTCATCTGGGCTTTCTGCATGTGTGTCTCCAGATTAGTTCTGGCAATATTGTTAAATGATCTTTTTTGTATGTAAGATCTTTAATGCTTGATTTAAGATGGAGTCATGGTAAAAGTGAAAAAAAAAAAGTTCAGGACATTATTTGAGCAGTAATTAAGGAAACTAAAATTAAGGTAGTTTCTCAAGCAGGAAAAATATACAAGATGGGGCACAACAGGCTTCTATATCCTGAAAAAAAAAGAAAAAAAAGGCTTTTCTGAGAAACTAAGCTTCCATGGGAAACAGAAGCCTGTTACCTACTTGGCTTAACAGTAGAACAGGAATTGGTTGTGCATGCGAAGGGACATCAACTCTAGGTTCATGACTACAAGCCACAGATCATGTTGTGAACACTATTGCCTCCTATTTTTCCTCTGACTATATCCAAGTCTTGAATGCATATTTCAAGGAACTGTGACCTGAATTCAGATGATTGATCACAGTAGCAGTAGAGTAAACTTTCAGTATATCTTCCCATTGACAGTGAACCTGATATCAAACTTTAACCTGCAGCACTTTGCTTTCCTATAAAATAAAAATATTCTGTCCTAAATCACTGCCTTTTCAAAAACATAAACAAAAACAAAAAAGCCAACTCTTGCTGACTGGCTGAACTGTTTTCTGTATAATTCCCAGTTTCTTATCTCTCTGATTTCCCATGCACTCCCTCTTACCTTTCCTGATCTCCCATGGAACCCTGGCAGAATATCAGCAGATCTGATAGTTTCTTCTGGGCTGGCTGCCATTGCCATATTTGAGGTACTTGAGGGTTTCTGTGGGATTGATGACGCACAATACATCATTGGGCTGCTGTGACCAAACAAGGTTTGTGAGCTGCACCTTCCCCTAGCATTCTGCCAGAAGTGCTGAGACCTATCAAGGGGCTGAGGAAAGATGACTAAATATTGGTGAGGGCTGGAAGAACAGTGTTGAAGCGGAGTAGATGTTGAGTGGGCGGAGAGTTCTGAAAACAGTGGCAGGGGAAGAGTTAGTAGGTGTTTCAGAAATATCTGAAACAGAAGGGAAGATGGAAATATTCTGGTTCAGGATAAGATGTAAGGAATGGGTTATTAAGGGAAAATGAAAATTGGGAATTGAATAGAATGGATGGAAAAGAAAGGGAGTTTGGATTGGGAGAATGATGACTGCAGGGCAGGATGATGGTGAAGAGGAGCTTCATTAGGATTTAGTGAAATAAGTAGTGTCTTTATATCTATGCCTTTGGCTGAATTGAACTATGCTTTCTATCCCTTGTGAAATAGGCTGTCCCTGACTGGGGTCCATTGTATGAGCTTATTAGTATTAACCAATGTATGAGGAGGATTATGTTCACACTGCAGGACAGGTATATTTCAGGATCCCATGGTCGAGTCTGGAAGTGATATCCTAACCCTCTTCTGGGATGACAATGGGATGTACTGTCTGCCACTTTACCTCACTTCCAGCAGAAGAAGACCTGGCTGCATAAACTGTCACATAGGACTTAAGGGACATCAATTTGGACAGCTGGGCAACCAGTGCCACAAGACACACTGGAGTCTATAGAATCACAGAATCATAGAATGTTTAGAGTTGTAAGGGACCTTAAAGACCATCAAGTTCGACCTCCCACCAGACCAGGTTGCTCAAAGCCCCATCCAGCCTGGCCTTGAACACCTCCAGGAATGGGGCAGCCACAGCTTCTCTGGGCAACCTGTTCCAGTGCTTCACCATACTCAGAGTAAAGAATTTCTTTTTAGTATCTAATCTGAATTTCCCCTCTTTCAGTTTAAAACCATTACCCCTTGTCCTGTCACAGTTCCTCCCCATCTCTTCTGTAAGCCACCTTCAGGTACTGGAAGACTATTATAAGGTCTCCCCAGAGCCTTCTCCAGGCTCAGCAACCCCGACTTTCTCAGCCTTGTCCTCATGGGAGAGGTGCTCCAGCCCTCTTATCATTTTCATGGCTGTCTGCTGGAACCGTTCCAACAGACCCACATCCTTCCTGTGTTGAGGACTCCAGAGCTGGATTCAGCACACCTTGATGTGCCCTGCCATATTCCACTGATCTGATGTGCTTATGATATGTGTAGGAATGGCAGAATATGATTTGAGCACAATATGCCTATGGAAATGCCATTCTGAAATTAGCAATAAATGATGTCAAGCTGTACGCATGATATATGCTCTCAGTTTCTTACAGGAAACATCATTAACTTAAATTTTAGGTTGTTAAACTTCATTTAGCACCATCATATACTATAAAAATCTAAGAAATAGCTACTACAGTCACTCAGCTCAGTGGGAGACTCTAGTCTCCCACCTCAGCCTAACCTCTTGCCTGTTTATCTCAATGGGCATCCTCTTTGAGGAATGGTTGTGGGAGATGCATGAAGAAACCAAGTACATGCAAATAAAAAATTTGGAAGAGGAGGCAGAGGGGTTTCTCCTTTTTATATTATGGCCTCGTTGCCACACTCTCAGCCTGTAAGGACAAGTGTAACCTACGTCTTTTTTAAAGCTTGTATTTTCCCTGAAGTGGCAGGTACATGCTTTTTCTTTGACAAGAAATACTGAAAGATTTTCCCTGTGTGACTCAATTTGATTGTTTTGAATCAAGAAAATTAATGTGGATTTGAATTTCAGAGTTTCCGAAGTGGCAAAGGCTTAAAATCATGCTGCAGTGCATATATTTACAATTAAGACCTTCTGGGAAGCGTGAAAGAGGTAACAGCAGAAAACATACAGAAATTAGTCTGGACAGATTTTCAACAAGGGAACTTTATTTTTAAATGTTTCCTCTCTAGCATTTAATAAAAATGAGGCTTAAGTATGGAATATTTCAAAAAACCTAGTATTGTTGTTGACTCATTTGCAACCAGATGTGCTCCCTGAAACTACTTAGAAAAGCCTGACCTGCCTGGTGGAGGTGTGACTGCAGATGATTTACAAACTACCTGCCATCTACCTTGCAAAGGAAGCAAGAAGACAACCCATGGACATGTCCTTCCATAAACTTGATGGCACATGCTCATCCTGACACCCACATCCCATTGCGTTTTTTTATTATTCCGGAAATTTTATTATTCTGGAAAACTGTAAGTTAGCCTAGATATGGCTGGCAACGCTCTGGTCTGCCCCATAATGGAAAGAAGTTCTGAAAATCTAAACTCAGTTCTTCAAAAGGTGAAATGGTTGGATTTAAATGTTGGGGCTTTGAATGGCAAATTTCAGTGTAGACTTAACTGAATGGACATGGACACCTCCTTTGTTTCTATCTCTGTGTAACACGTATTACTGACTGGGGTGTGATTATAATGTATGTATATACATGAAATACAAAGGTTGCATGAAGACTTAAGGAAATGTTCAGTGCTCAAGCTGTTAATGTAAAACAGCCCTGTAATTGTCCTTATTATGTTAATAATTCTTCACCTGACTACATGTCCCTTCTCACACATTTTCATTTATCCTTCCCCCTCCCAAATCTTAAGACTCGAAGTTTAAAAATGTAAAAAAACCTAGAATGGTGTGAGTTAGAATTGTAATGCCTGAACTCAGTGTGAAACTACATATCACACTAAGGATGAGGTGGTTTTGAAATAATTGTCATCATTGTGCTACCCTTTCTAGCTAAGACACAGGAAAGTTCGACTGTAGGTCCTATGGTAACTTTACTTGCATTTTTGCTTTTGCAAATTAACACAAATGTCTTGCTGTTTAATTTAAAGCCTTTTATGTTCCCTCCAAAGTTTCTATCTTATTGGATTCACATCTGTAGTTTTATTTAATATGAACCAGATGTTAAAATCAAGGCAATATTTATTAGGATGCTGGCACTGCAGAAGGATTGCTACAGACGGTGCGATGTGCCGGTTCTCTGGGTACAGTGTCAGGCAGAAATAAAGAATGTTTGAGGGGTTTTTTTCTGTTTCTCTAATTAGAAACCGAGCTTTCTAATCAATAACCTTCAGACACTAAACTTCGCAATCAAAGAGCTACAGAAAAATGTACGTAAAACTCCAGAAGCTGTTGTGCTTCATACAGGAAACATTGTGCTGTTGTTAAAGCTGCAGGTTGTTAATCCATGGGTAGAAATGGGCGTGCAGGGCTGCAGGATCTGTTGCAATGGGATGATGCTGGAAGACAACAGAAAGCAGAGAGCAGAATGCACTCTTGGAATCAAAAATCAAAGCTAACGATGAGAAGGGAAGCTGGGAGATGCAGCTGCTGCCATTGAGCAGCTGGTTGGTGGTGTCCTGTCTCTGGGAGAGGCAGCAGCTCCTGATGTGGGCTGAGTTACACATCGGAAGGAGCTCAGATCTGCTGCTTCTCCAGAGATGTCAGCATCTTTCCATGCTCTCTGCAGTGTGTGCTTGTTGGATGTGTTTAAGATGCATCTGGTGTGTTTTAAATACTGAATTAGGTATATGGTCACCTTTTTGGTCACTGTTTGAATATAGATCACTGACTACCATGCCTAAGAGGTATGGCATGTAGAAGGGACAGGATCTATGTCATAGAAGAGATAAAGATTTATTCAGTATATATTTTGCTTAGACTCTATTTTTCTGTGCAAAATCATTATTCACTAAAAGGAGAGGCACAGCCAGTCTTTCACCCTCATGAGCTGGAACGTTTTGCTCTTGCAGCATAATCTGATTTTCCAAACAAAACTCCTGGTTATTTCAGTGCCATTTATGCAGCCGAAACAAGGCCTTGGCAAAATTCAAGCACTGCAGAGCATGGTAACATTTCAAAGTATAAAATTTAAATGAATAACACATACTTAAATTTTAAAGGCCAAATTAAAAAAAAAAATATATTGTGTCTACAAAATCTGCCTGCTGGTAACTGGTTGCATTTTTCATTTATTGAGTGTAGGGTCTACAGCAGTGCAGAGATGACCTGCAGCACTGATATCCAGAATCTCAATGGATCATGTTCAGATTTCATTTCCTGGCAAGTTTTGGCTTGTGTTTAGCAAGTGCAAAGGTTTTAAGCTTAAGATCAAATCTTAGAATGAAGAACGAATTAGGATTGTGAAATAGAAGACTCTATTCTGTGTAGGAAGTAAAATTTTCCAACAGACAATTTCTTTTCTGCTTTTGGTTGGGACTTGGTGTTGAAATAATTGACTAAATAAGGTGACTCTGCCTGCTCTGTGGTAAGGTCTAACTGTTGGTCCAAAGCAAGGAGGTGAATGCAGTATAGGCTTCGGTGGGCTCAGTTGGATGATAACGGTCTAATTACAAGATCCAAGCTGCTGTCAAATTAATCCCACTTTGGCACTAGGCACAGAATTTCTCCGTGCATCGTTCCCTTTCACACCACTTCTCCTGCCCGTCCATCACTCGTTCTGCTTAGTGTGTATGTCTGTGGTGTGCAAGATCCCAATATAAATCCATAAGCCATAATTTCCTGAGGTATAACTACATTTCAGCCACTGACTTCCTCAGTCATTCAGCACCCCCGTACCTTCCCCACCTGTAAAATGGGGAGAGAGACCCTTATGCAGGAAGTCGCATGGTTTTGTCATAGTCCTAATCACCACAGTGTCTCTATGAATGTTTATAAAGTGCTTTGAAGATGAAAATTGCCAAAGAAGTGCTAGGGATGATTATTATAAGTTAATGAATAAATTTCAACATGTATTTGATTGCCAGGTAATTCAGAAGGGAATCACCAACCCTTCCCTCTTTTCGAAGAAAAAAAGTTGACAGTCAGCTAGTTGCTAATTAGCACTCAACTGAAATGCCTCCAAAGCTGAGTGCTCCCAGTTGAGTCCTTTAAAAAGTAAGCTTTCAACTAATTGAAATATGCTGAAAGTTGAGCAGTGGGTGAGGTGTGTAACAGGTAAATCAGTACGGTGGAGCTGGGTGTGTAGAAGGAGTACTAAGCTTTTCCAAGTAGGGACTAGAGCTTTTGAGGAAACACTAGCCAAAATGAGCATCTCTTTTTCGTATTCGCACATCTGTTCCCTTTCTCAGGCCCAGTTTGTAATCTGTCACAGGTGGGCTATGCTGCCATATATTTTGTGGGCAAGTTAGGGAGGAAGAGCAGCTTAAAGATTGTGTTGAAGTCTGGTGTTGCTTATATCTTACTATATTGAGGGGTGGTTGTAATGATTCTTCCTTTGGAGGGAGATAGACTTAAGAAATTTTGAATAACACATTGCATAACTCGTTAGAGCTGAGTGACTCTGCCACCTGCATTTAATTCACATTTAGCTGGTCTGTAAGAGAAACCAGTGTATCATAAAAGGGGCGCGGAATCTTCAGGTCCTTGCCTTTCTGTGCTGGCCTCTCTGATTTTTCGCTGGAGGGTCAGTCTCCCAGACCATTGTCTGCTCCTGTAGCCTCCCCCACCACTTCTTTGGATTTTTTATTTTTTTTTTTCCTTTTGTTGGCTGTCTGCCAATGCTATAAACCGCAGTACTGTCTTCTCTGCTGCTGAAGGCTGTTTTCTTCCTCAGCCACTGGGAGATGGCTGCAAGAGGCAAATGACAGGAATTTCATCCCTTTCTTTTCCCTGCTTGACTGCTCTGGATTCACCACCCTGAGCATGGGCCCTTCAAAGAAAGAGGAAAACATGCTCAACTAAACTTATTGAGCACTTTGGGTGAAGAATCTCAGTTGTTTCAAATAGCACTTACCAGCTTTAGCCTCCATTGATAATCCACACCAAACTCCAGCAGCGTCCATGAGGGCATGGGGTAGGGGGCAGGGGGGGAAGCAAAAATGCATACAATGAGAAACTACCAAAGCAGATATTTAGGAAAAGGAACTATGCTTCTCCAAAAGGGACTATGGGTGGGTATGGGTGATATGAAGGAAAATGGGAGAAATGGAGCAAACATTGCTGGATTCTGGAAAGCAGCTTTCGTGGTGTCCTCAGAGATGCAGCAAACCCAAGGTATATAAAATCTTGATGTACTGGTCTGGAAGATGATCTGGTTCTGTAAATGGGCAGGTGTCCTTTGTTATTCTGAAGCTATTGCAGCCAAGGGAAGCTTCCCTGGATATCAAGTGCTGAACATTTCACACTTGGGACCTCATCCTCTCCTCCCAGCACCTCACGGAGCTATTTCCCTTGACAGGAGTCCTCTCTGGCATCATCACGATGTACCTGGTAATTTCAGTGACCAGTTGTGATGCAGGGTAGGTGGGGCCTCCTAAGTATATAGCACTCAGAGTGCCACATGGACAGCATGGTGAGGAGCACAATGAAGCCTCTAGTGCTTAAAGCATAAGTCCGTTGTGAGCTGAAGAGCCAGATTCTGCAGTTGAGAGCTCCTGCAGACCAGTAACCTCTCTGCATTGGGCACAAAGGGAGGACACTTAAAACACACTGACTGCTGGCTTACCATAGCTTAATTGGCAAGATGGTTAAATTAGTTCGTTGGTATGTTTAGAGGGCCCATACTCTAACACCAAGATAGGATTCGCACCACTTTGAGTTTGTCTCATGATTCCTTCCCCAGCCCCATCTGCTGCAGGTGCTGGGCATGGCCCGTGTGGGTAAAGCAGACAGACTCCGTGGTGAGAGACGGGCTGGCTCCTCAAGGGCTGCTTTCAGCTGAGCATCCATAAAGTTCCAAGACACAATTTAATATCTGTTTCGATTGTGGACAATATTATGTACACCACAGACCTAAAAAATATTTAAAATCCTCTCTGCGTTATCATCTATTCAGAGGTATTTCTAGCATCATTGGTGAGAGCTGTAGCTGTAGCTCTAATTTACTAGCATTAAATAGGTGAAGAGAATTCTTAGAAGTGTCATATGTATCGAATTTTCATTATATGCAATTTATGCAAGGTAGGTTTGAGTTTGCAAAAAGCCTAAAGCATTTAAAAGACCTGAAGCCTTCTTGCTGCACTGTAAACTCTGAAACAGTAGTTTTGGTGGGCCCCACTTACGTATTTTAAAAAACTTTTCTGATGAAAGTAATCACATCATTTATTAATGACAGAAAAGGGTCACAGCCAAAAAAACCATAGTCTACATGGAAAACGCCTGAAAGTGTGTACTGAGCCCAGCAAAAATTTTTAACAATGGATTAAACAGATTTATTTAGTTTCCTGTCCACAAATTGTCTGTGAAAGGGCAGTGTTTTCCGGAATATGTTTTTTATTTCAATATATTAATATTTAATGCAAACAAATTACAGCTTCTAGATTTCTTATAAATTGCAAGCATCTGGTACACTCTATTCTATAGCTGTAGAAATTAATGGCAGTATTCAGCCATGAAACCCATCAAAATCTGGTGTTTGACCTCAGCGACTGAGCATATACTGCAAATGATGGCAAGAACCCGGTGGTTCTTCATTGTGCATCCCAACTTTTGATAAGCAAATTTAATTTAGTAACTCATGAGCATCCATAGGAAAACAGTTGTGTTCTTTTACCTAAGATCACTCCGTCAAAAGTCTCCAGTGCTGTTTGGCCTTTGTATAAACAAAGGACTGTTTGAAAAGTTAATTTTGTTACATTTTTTTAAAAAGAAATTTATGTTTACTTGAGTATTCTCTAGTAATCTTTCAAGTACCTCTAGTTTTTAGCACTTCATTTGCTGTGTATCTTTAAACAGGATCAGTCTCTCCTTTCTCTTCAACAGCTACAAACCACCTTAAATGTATCTTTATAAACCTGATTGCTGACAGAGACTGAGCAGTCAACGCATACCAGGGATAAATACAGCAATTACACCTATTTACAGCTGTATCTCTTTTTCTGCATTATTATTATTACTAAGTGGTTATTAAAAATAGTGCAGCCTTCAGAGCTGCTCCGATTGTCTGCTTGGCGACGTGGGGACCGTGCCTGGGCTGCGTGTGTTGCTTTTGGCAGGGGCTTTTTTGCATTATGGGGCTGTGGGTGCTGCTCGGTGGCGTGGGATGGCCGTGGGCAGTGGCGTGGGGACCCTCATGGTGCAGGCTGTGTGGGACCCCCTTCAGCAGGGGCTCGAGTGGTGGTCACAACCAGAAAAGGCAGAGCCCAATGAGGTGTGACAGCAGAGAGAGCAGAGATGGAGGAGCAAACCGCTCTGTGTCATCCTTTCTGTGTCCTGGAGGAAGTTTCTGTTGTTGGTTTTTGGTCCTTCTAGCATAACGCATCTCAGCTACTCGTAGGCACTGCAGTCTTCATGCTGTTGGGTGCAAAGGAAAGATATTTGCAATCTTCTGCTCCTCCAAATCCATGCTTCTCCCTGAAATGAAGGGAAATTGTCCTCCAGAGCTGCCAGACTGGAGCCCTTGACTTACGTGGGTCCTTCTGTTAATGCCCAGGAGAGGGCAATCTGGCACCCAGATGTCAGCCAGCTCGGAGCACCATGTCTTGAGGCTCCTTGGGTCTTTGCGGTTAGTGCCTGGCCAGAGAAGCACCAAACATGGCTCTGCCTCTGCTGGTGGGGTCTGACGGCACCCTTCTCTTACTCAGCCCCCCTTCCTTGGGGCCCACATCCTGGAGCCCCTCTGCTCTGCAGCACCCACTCTGGGCTGGGTGAGTCTACGCGGTGCAGAGATTTGAGGAGTGGGTAACCCCGGTGGTGTCACTGTCTGTCCTTTCTGGGCTCTGAGCAGTGGGATAAGGCCCTCTGCTTTGAGGTGCAGCAGCATTCCCCTACTGCATACCCCTCTGTGAATGCAGCTCCACACACGCTGCTTTCTCATCTGTTTTGTGCGTGCGCAGGAATACACTCATTTTCAGAGAAGGGAAAGACTAACTAGTCCCTTCCTCTTGTTTTCCTCCACCTCTGTTTTCCTCTGCTCACATTAAACTCCTTTTCCGGATTAAGGAACTTATCAATTGTCCTAAGTCTTAAGGCAGATGTTTGCCTTTGACCCCGGAGCCGCTTTGGGGGCGGCTTGGTGCCAGGGATGCAGGGGTTTGGAGCATCCCAGGCTGCACACCCCCTAACCCTCGCTCCTGGAGAGCACAGGGAACTTTAAAGGCGGCAGATCCAGGTGGGATTTGAGATGACACTGTCAGGATCCCTGTAACTTTATTTTCCTTTGATTCTGCCTTCTGTTTTTCTGTCCTGCACATCATGCTGGTCTAGATGATAACAGGCAACTGGAAGTGCTGCCGGAGCCTGTAATTAGCAGGTTCCTACCCTGGGACTCGGTTCTTGCCGGTGGGCTGTAGGTGTGTGATAATTTACCAGTTAATCAATGGGAATTATTAAAATACTACTGCATATTTTTGCTTTGCACCAGACTCGTACACAGCGGCTCTTCTATGGGGTGCGGGGGGAGTGGCTGGGGTTCCCGACCAGGAAAGCAAATCCCACTGTTCATGCACTTTCAGTACTCCAAGTTTGTCTTATTCTTTAATGTTAAAGCAACCTCTTCCTCTTCAACCCCCACCCCCAGCCAAAATGAAAAACATTAATTTTATGGCCATGTTTAACTTCTTGAAAGAGTGAATTTTAGCCTACTCAAAAAGGTCCTAAAAAGAGATACAGTTCTCAAGCTACGCAAAATTCCACCATTTTAATTAGAAAAAGCTCTGTGTTCCTTCTTGGGCAAATATGTTTCTTTGGATTTGCTTTGTAAACAAAGTAAACATCCAGAGTTTGGTGGGTTGATTTATAATTTTTTCTTTTGACATTTATTTAAGTAGGTGGTACTTCAGCCACAAAAAATGTGTCTATTAATGCTGTAACTCCATAATTTCCTGATCATTTTGGTTTTAGGCTTGAAGGCAGCCTTGCTGGGATGTATTAAGAGTACAAGGTAAATGCAGGGAAGTTTTCTCCTTGGTACGTAGCCATGTTCAAGGGTTCTTGTGTGCCCTGTGAACCCTGGCAGAGCACTGTCACTGCAGCACTATTGAGCCCAAATTGTACATGCTGTTTATTAAACCCAGCATCTCCTGTGATGGTCGTGGAGCGAGAGCATAGCATTGCTAGATAGCTGGGGAGCATTTAAAGAGGGAAGTGAAATACCCCGCGTATTATCTGTTGGCTCTGTGTTTAGTGACAGAAGCTGTGGGAAGTCTATAAAACAGCTCAATACGTCACTGCTTATGGAAACTGTTATTCCACAAGAACCTACAAAAATAGTTCCGCTGAACAGCGGCCGGTTCCTCAAAGATAAATTGTGACCCAGGTTAGTGATCAGTAGAATAAAATGGTGAACTTTTGCATTTTATCCTGAAAAGATAACTCAGATTTTACAGATTTAGCCAAGTGCCAGTGAAAACTGAAATTTTTCAAATGTCTTAAAATATTCCTACATTCAGTTGGATCCGAATTAATTTTTTGGCAGGGGTGAAGCCGTATCATGCTCAACTATTTTTTAGGATTATTACAGAAATTTAGAAAGCGTAATGGTGCGTGCCTCGATTTCCCCATCTGTGAAATGGGCGATCCCACAACGTTCCCGCAAAGCACCCTGGCTGAGAACCGCTGTGATTGCAGCTGATTGTTATTCTCTTAATCATATTAGTTAACTAAATCTGTTCCTAGAGTGGCTCCATTTGCTGGAATGAAATTTACATGAGAGATTAATTCAGCGCTGTTTATTGCCGTTTTTACATTTATTCAGTACTGTAAATAATGCCTGGTCCTTTACAGCTGTGTATAGAGACACAGTCCGTGTTTCACGGGCTTTTTTTTTTTTTTTTAATAGGTAATTCGAAGGGTCCCCACTTAAACCTTTGCACTTTCCCATGTAGCACATGAGCCCATTTTGTTTCCTCTAGATTTTGAGGACTTTTTTGTTCACGTGGTACCCGCTCCCAGCACTTTCCTGCAAGTAGGATTCAACAGATAAAGTTCATCCCTCACCGCCAAAGGGGGATTGCCTCCCTTTTGCCCTCCCTTTTCCCCACCTCGGCTCCCCCCTCCACCCCTCCTCCCCAATTTTAGGTATCTTTGGAGCAACGTACTCTGAAATGCACTACTGGGCTTGTGCAGAGGAATGATCCTGAGCATTGGGACCAGTCTCCCACCTAAGCTGCCGCCACCTTCCAGCCGGATAGCCGCTTTTCAGACATTTATTTACCCCGCACCCCCTCCGAACTGGGATGGCCGGCAGTTATCCGGGAGGTGGGGGCTCCTTCTGCCCCCCGGTTCTTTGTGGTTTGGTTCGCTGGGGGCTTTTTTTCTTCTTTTTTTTAACATTTCTCCCGGAGCTTTCCGTTCTTAGCATTGGACTGCTCTCCATTGTGCCGAGCGCGGTGTACGGAGGTTGTTTCTTTGTGCCAGGCTCCCCGGCCATCCCTGCCCCATCCAGAGCCGCCCTCCCTCTCATCTCCCCCCCACCCCAAAGCGGTGATGCGAGGTGCAACCCCCCCCACCTCCAAAACCAAGGCACGGCCGGGGTGGCGAGCGCTGCCGCAGGCGGGCTAGCCCAGCGCAGCGGCTGGGAGCGGGAGGGGAGCGCCCGAATCACCGCCTAGAAGCGACGGGGACGGTCGTAGCCCGTGTTTCTGTATTTTGTAGTAATCCCGTTTCTGACATTACCCCAGCGTGCTCCTCGCCGAGGGGTTGATTGGCTCAGGCAGCTTTTAAACCACCTATATGCTAACGAGCCTCGCCTGCCAGGTTCCTGAGGGGTCCTGGCTGGGAAAAAAAAATAATAATAAAAAAATATTTACACTCCACCCCGCACCCCCCTCCCAAAAAAACAAACCCCACAAAAACCAACAAACCGCCCAACAAAACCGAAACAACCTTAGACCTCTTGTCAGGCGGAGAGGAAAATTATATTTTTGAACTCGTCCACGGCGCGGACAGGAAATGACCCCTCCAGAAACTGCTGCTTTAAAAAGGAGCGGTGGTGCCTGAAGCTATCCAGCCTCGCTCACTCCTTCTCCCTCCCTCTCTGGAGCCTGTGCGCTCCCTCTTCCCCCCCCCCCCCCCCCCCCCCCCCCCCCCCCGTCTCCTGCTATAGAGGGCTCCCACAGCAGTTCCCAGCCAGTGCGTGCAGCCTGGATGTGTGTGTGTGTGAGCGCTGCTACTTTGTACTGTGAAGAACACCCAGCCCATGTGCTCTGTATGGATGTTGATGATACTCTGTGTAGCTTGAATCTCTGCACGCAGGCAAGATGTCCAGCACACCACATGACCCTTTCTATTCTTCTCCTTTTGGCCCATTTTATAGGAGACACACACCATACATGGTGCAACCAGAGTACCGAATATATGAAATGAACAAGA
Source organism: Scolopax mira (assembly GCA_004320125.1). Taxonomy (NCBI): domain Eukaryota; kingdom Metazoa; phylum Chordata; class Aves; order Charadriiformes; family Scolopacidae; genus Scolopax; species Scolopax mira. The sequence continues at coordinate 424,284 of BJBW01001982.1, forward strand.
GGCTGCAGTCGCGGACGGAGGTAAGTCCCTCAGCCTTGTTTTCCTGTGCATGGACCGTGGTAGGTTTCAGCCCCGAATTCCAGCTGAAGCGTCCCACTAGACAGTACAGTATATGCAGGCACGAACCCTAATTAATTTAGTAGTTTAATTGGGTAATCCCTCATTATGTTTCCACGCAGAGCAACTCTTTGAGGAGATACCGGCTTAGGCTGAAATCTCGAAATTACAGTAACAGCACTTCAGGATTGATTATAATGCTGGTCTCAGGAAAATTTCTTTGCCTCAGTGTGTTGTTTGCTCAGGATCTGTCCTGCTGGCATTTGCAGCTATAGTATTGCAAGGTACCGCTTGAGCTTTTGCACAAAACTAACCCGGGAATGTTGCGGGTCTAAGGGGAGAGACAAATCTTTCTCTGGTTTTGTTTTGTAAACTCGTTAAAATTAAAAATGAATGATAACAGAAAACAGGAGCGGAGTTTTAAAACTTATTCCTAGGCGGCACTTAAAGAACACATGTTCGAGACGACCGACAAGAGAAATTCATGTTTACATTTAGAATGCAGTTGCTTTTAGCCGGAGAGATGATGGGTTCACGACTTTATCGTAGAGCTGTCAAAAGTACCCAATAATGTAAACTACACATTCACTGTGGGTTATGCTTTGTAGAATCTGTGAGTGGTTTGTGCAGCCTGGCTTCTCCCCCCCCAGATCAGCCGCCACAAAGAATATGCTGAATGGGAAGGGGAGATACTTTTGTCACTTAAAGACAAACAACGTAGTGGAGGCTGCATCTTGGTATTTAGGTGGTTAAACAAAGCACACTTTTTAGTCTGTTGGAGTGAAAACTGTGTGGACTAAATCAGGCTGCATTCCTGCCCATGTGGCTTGTGCAGCAAACAGTCTTGGTGCTGCAATTTTTTTCATAGTAGTTTACTAGTGGTGCCCTGAAAACACTTCTAAAAAGTATGAATCTTTTATGGTGAGTGGCTTTATACGGAGGCAAATATCTGCCAGACTGGTGCCATGAAGCACGGTTAAGGATCTCAGCCTGACCTGTTTGTTATACATGGTAATTCTTTAAGAGAACATGAGGTTACCACGAAATAAACACACATGTTTGAATTGTCATCTAAGCCACGGAGAATCTATGACGTTTAATGTATATGATACAGCTAACGAGATGTGACCTGCTTTCTGATTGGGTAACTGCTACGGGGTAACTGCTTTTCTAACACTGTTATCACTGAGACTCTTAAACCATTGCTGAGGAGTAATTGGTAAATACACTTTGTGGTGGCTAAAAACTCCAAGCAGCTCATTGCTCCCCAAATCACAGCAACTGTTTGTCAGTTTTGCCCCAAGTTGTTGGTTGCAGAGGGTCACTGTCTTTTAGATAGAAGGAGGAGGTTTGGGAGGTTTATTTGCTACTGTTTGTCAGTCTCTTCCAACTCTGTTCCTCACATTCCTGTATGTATTAGTGTAGTAATTTCTAGACTTTTTCAAGTGAAAAGAAGAAACATGTATCATTAAGTCATTCTTTCAGGGTTTTGTATACAAGGTGTTCTGAAAAGCTGTCAGTGTTCATTCCACCTTTTTACATATTATTTTAGTGTCACTTTCAATAATTGACTGGTTTCTGACTGCAGCTCCTTTACAAGTGCTACACTAGAAAAGTTTTTGAGGGACTTGTGAAACAACTTTCCCCCCCTGCGTTGCTGAGGTGTGCTGAGTTAGACTTCGGCGCCTTTAATTGCAGTTTTTGCTGTGCTCATTCACGTGGGTTGTTGTGGGCAAAAAGCAATAACCTACTCCTCTTTGCTAGTTCTGCTACGGGTTTCAGCAGCATCTTACTCTGACAGGCAGCTCTTGGTTAATGAAGGCCCTTATGCGCCAGCATTTCTCTTATTTGCTCAGAGTAAAAAATACTTTTGTCTTGTGATTGTTCAGTGTTTACATTCTGGTTCTCTGTTTTTCTTTTAATTTCTGAGCTGTAAGTGCTGTTTGTGGAAATGTATTGTCTAGCTAGCTTCATCTCATCTCGTTCATTCTTCAATTAAAACACCGTCCTTAATAATAATAATAATAATAATTAGTAAATAGTTTCCTGGGACACTTAGAGTGACTAGGTGTGGACAGCCCGTGAAGACTCAACCTGCCCCAGAAGCCAGCATGGGAGTGGAAGTTTCACATGAATTTTATGCACTTCCAAGCATGTTTGGGATTGGTAGCCGTAGGATTCTGGAGCATGTCTAACTATCTCTGAATTTTTTTGAATCCAGATCGATGGAGCCCTGTATGTCATGGAAGGAATGTGCTTGTGCTGTGGGTGATACAGGCTTGCTGCAGGAACCTTTCTCTTCCGGCAGCCTTTGGAATAATGTAGGCACTGGTCTCTGAAGGAGGCTGCTTGTACTCTGTGAGCCCCAGGGGGTAGGTGAGCACAAGTAAAGCAGCTTAAGGGGAAAAGGAATTACAAAGAAACTCTCCAAAAGAGTGGGGGTAGCAAATTGGCAGATTCCACTTGGACCCAACTTCTGGAGAGAGCCGGTGGCAAGTGAGGATGTGTTAAAAAATGGGAAGATACAGCTTTTGTCCCAAACGTATCCTCAGAAAGCCTTTGTGATTTTTTCCTGTTTTCCTATGAAATAAAAATGTTCTTAATAATCTTTTATAGTCAGATTTTGTGCTGTCCTTTGCCATGGTGGAAGTTCCAAGACAGAGCAAACTAGACATAGTTTAATTAATTTTTACAGAGTATGGATGGAGAGCCTATGAAAAGGAGTATCTGTATGTCATGTCTATGTTTTCTCCCCTCCATCTGTAGAGCCCACCTTTGTAGTGGATTCCTGTAGCTGCTCTCTGGAGCTTGCAGGTAGGTGAGAATGATTCAAAAAAAGCAATGGGTTGGGAGAGACACCATTAGGGAATCCACTGGTAAATGCCATTTCTACTCCTCCTGTTCCAGCAGCAGAGCCTACGGTACCTTGGGGGAGGTCAAAGTGTCCTCAAAGTGGCTCTGCTTGGGGACCCTCCCTGAGAAACCCAGTGCTGCCACTCCGGTTTGTGTCAGCATTGGGCAGAAGGGAAAAGCAGCCGGTGTGAAGGATGTGCTCAGTGTATTAAGCAGACGAAGCACATAGAGATAAATAAAGGTCATTTAGATGCAGCATGGCTATCTTTGTTGTTCTTGTTTTCTTTAGGAAGCAATGGTAGTCATGAAAGTAAAGAATTAGCAGCTCTAGCCTGTGTGAGAAGTGCAAACTTTTGCTCTCCAAACTTCTAACAACTTTATGGGCTCCTCAGGCAGAACCTAAAACTGCCTTTTTAAATGCAGGGTCAGTCTTAGGCGAAGAATTCCAATCACACCCAGGCAGGGGGTGGTTTTATGATGTAAGTACTGGCAGAAGTCCACCACCTAGCTAATTCTTATGTGATCTAAAGTAAATTAGGGAGTCTGAGTTACCAACTAGCACACAGGAACACCTTACCTTCCTTAAAAGTTGTTCAAAGAAATCTAACCTGGTAATATTTTTTTTTTTTCTAAATGGCAATTAATACGTGCTTTCTTAATAATACTTTGGGAGCGTCTAGTGCCATTTTGTAATACATCAACAATCCTGACTGAAAGAAGTAAGATGAATATTTAAATGTTTAATAATCTCTGGCAGATATAAAGATAAATCTTATTTACTTCTATCATAGCTGATTAACTTTCTGGTTAACCAATATGCAGCTGTTTCCTTGCTCTGTGTGTGGTTTTAAGGATTTCATTACCAATCACTCAGTTTATCTTAATATTTTTATATCTGTGTTAGTTTAACGTTTCAAGAAAGCAATCCTGTTGTGGCGCAGTCAGCAGTTTCTAAAGTTCCAGCTAGCAACACACAACATTGGTAAATTAGCTTAAATATTTTCTCAGTTTTTCATAAAACTCAGTGTTTAAAAAAAGCCTCTCTTCCACTTTGATGTTGTAAATCCCTTTCTGTTCTAATTTTTATTCATTTGAAGTTGCTCACGCTTAAAAGAAAACAAAAGGTGATTATATCTTGCATAGAATTATTTTTCAGTAACATTGCAGTGCGCTGGGGATAGATCGCTTACAGTTGCTGACAATTTGAAGTTTGAGGCGTTGCTTTATTGCCCATAATCAAAGAAATGTATCAAGCTTGTTTATTTAGTCCCCTATATTGTTAGAACTTTTGTGTATCGTAATATACTAAATTCACCTGTATCTCCCTCTGTCCCTACAAGAGGTTTATGCTTTACATCACCATTATATGCAATACACAGCTTTGCTTCTGGCTAAGAAAGCAGTGTTTTAAGGATGACTAGAGAACTTGATTAGTAGTGTATTTGTTTTAAAGACAATCGGCTTAATCAAATAATATTAAACTCCTATTAAAATGTATAGTGTATTTCACAATAGTAGAGATTTCATGACGGAAGAAAATGTAAAGAAAATTAAAAGGAAAATAAAGGAAGATGTTATGATTATGTAAAAGCTACTAAATGAACTGGAAGCTTTCACAGGCGTTCATATTCAACCAAATATTTAAAGCAAAGCAAATTAAAGCAAACAAAATTTCTACAGTTTAATGGAAGTAGCTTATTTTACTTCCTCACATTGCTATCTGATGAAATAATCTTTTTTTTTCTTCTTCTTCCTGATGCATTTTTAATAGATTAGTCATAAAAATCTATGTTGTGACATCACATTTGTTCGCATAGCAACTTAGTATCGCAAACAGACCTCTCATGTTGTATACATAAGTCTGACTTTGTCCAATGAGTTTGTTTTATTGAGGGGAAATCACATAAACTACTGTCTCAAAGTATTTTTGAGGAAATATCTTCTCACACACAAATATACTAATACTTAGCAATTCTAGGAACATGAGTTTTTAAAAGAGGATTTACAAACCATGCTTTGCTGAAACTAAAGGGTCAGTTTTAAAAGAAAACCCTTGAACTTCTTTAGGCAGACACTGACTTCAGAATGGAATCAAGGCTCTTGGTTTTTGATTGTCTTTTATTTCATATAGTTTTTTCATCCCGTTTGAAAATTTCAGTTGCATCTGTTTTCAATTAAAATTGTTACAAACTAACAATTCTTATGAGGCTGGGGGAGAAAAAAAAAAAAGACTCTACTTCCTTTCCATGCTGATCCTTAGCTTACAGGGATGTCTTGCTGCTTTCTCCCACCCCCGCTACCTCCCACTCCCCCCCCCCCCCAAAAAAAAAAAAAGTTCTAATATAGAATATAAACTGCACGCATAAGGAACAGGGAGCTTTTGGGGGCAGGGGCGGGTGAGGGGGGAGAGAGAATCAGTGTGAAAGTGTAAAAATGGATCTCCTCTGCAAGTCACTCTGAAGTTTACCAGATTATTTTCTATCAAGAAGCCTTTTCAACCCTTCCTTTTCTCTTTTTCGTTCTTTACTCTTTAAACCACAAATTCACTTAAAAAAAACCCCTTAAACTCAGTCTTTCCCTGATGTAAACAAGATTTACTATGCAGATCCAGTCTCAAAAATAGAAGCCTCTGGATGGTGAGAAGGAACAAAATAGAGATCATAACAAGGGTCCAGTCCTGTGCTCTTATTTAAGCTGGAGTTTTGCCTGCAGTAGGATTGCAAGATCAGATATAAAAAAAATGATTTGTTTTTGGTATATATACTTTCTTTGTTTACAGAAAAGGGGTATGGGTAGATTGCTAAACTCATAGCAATATTTTTAGCTGGACTCCTCACTTCAAATGGTATTTTTTTTCTGTATCTTTTTGCCAAAAGTTGCATATCTGCTGTAAACAGGCATTCCAACCATGCCGATACTTTGTTCGGTTGCTTCCTCCCCAAGAAGAGCTTTCTTTCCTGCACTGTACTTGTGTAAACAGGCCAGTGCATATCTTCAGTTTTGCTGGGTGCTCTTTTCCAAAAGTTGTTTCCGAGCTACCTGAACCCAGCAGAGGGTTGCCCCAAAGTGGCTGATTAGTCTCCAGAAAAGATTGTGGTAGGACAGGGCCTGTTGGCCAGGTCTCAGTGGTCTTATTTATTAGGCAAAAATAGTGGTGAAAGAAACCTCCCGAACCCCTGGCCAATATCTTCTCCCTAGACTTGTGTCTTTCTTTTCCCCAGTACATTCTTTCAGTGTTTGGTCACTGTTAGAATTTCAGAGGGAAAGCTCTTTAAGGTCAGAATACTGTTTCTGTTTCTATTACATTGTGGTGAACAACTGTGCCCTTCAAAACTAAAGCCTGTAAATTACTAATCTAAGTCAAATAGTACACTTGGTACTCTGGGGGTAGCTGGGGATCAACTAGAACTGCCCGTGAACTGTAAACTTCAGTATGGGAACAGAATGCTTCCAGAGACAACTCTGGCACTTTTGTGCCTTATGTGGCTAGTGAAAAATCACTGACCTGGAAAATGAGACCTCTGCAAGACTAAATGTGAACTAGGATTTGGTGCCTTTCTAAGCCTATCATCTCTTCAAGGCTAAAGAGTGTTGGTAGTGTAGAGGCTTGGCAAAGGCCATAAATTTTACACGAGTGGGCTGTCCTCTCCATGCGACTCAGGTTGCCTTGGTACCACCTTACTGTTTATACACCATTGTCGAGAAGACATAATCATGATGAAGCTCTTGGCCAGGGTGGTGTTCCCGTCTGCATCATACAGACCTGAAGCCTGAGTCTTGAGCATAGCAGACTTCTTCTTTATGAATAACTATTGATAACTACAGCCAAAATATAATTATTAAACTAGAACTTCTCCCTAAGCTCTTCTGTTGTCAATTTTCACATCCTGGTACTTGGCGAGGACAGAGCCACAAACTCACAACTGACACAGTAAAGCCATAACTTTATGCAGGTTTCTAAATATACATCAAATCTACTGCCTGGTTACCTCCAAACTAAGTTAGGTTTTTCATCCTTCCAAACAATTAATAGATTAGAACGTTGCTGTAATATCTATCAGGCATGATCTGCAATACCTGCTCTCCAGCTTTGTTTCTAAGCCACAGAATCAGCTTGCCAAGCCTTGTTAGCTGTGCAGAAACACTCAAATCTGTCTGTACCATTTGTGTGTATGTTTAGAAAAGGAAGAAGGAAATAAAATCTCTGGGTATTTTTTGCTATCTGGTATATTTTGCTATCAGATTACTCAGGTAGAGCAGATTCAATATCTGTCTAGATCCTGTCCATTTTACACAACTGCTGGTTGCAGACTGGAACATCCTGCATGACCCAGAAGAATTGTACAGGCTGTTTGGATGACCTTATCTGTTGCATTCCGAGGGCAATTAAACATTTTGCGTGTTTAAAAATCAACATATCTAAGAACCCCTGATTAAGGCAGATGCAAGAATAGACTTAAACATAGATCAAGTATGCTCATTCATCAAAAACTAAAAACCTGTGAAAAACAACTGTCCCTGTTGGAGTATTATTATGTGCAGCCTTACATTGCCTCTGTGCAGCACACTATTTTTACTTTTCTGTTGGACTTTCAAACATTTGCTTTTTCTAACTGCATTTTTATTAGGTTGTTTTCTAAAGTAGTAAATTGAGAAAATTATGACTTCCAGTACATTGCACATTTAAAGTATTTAATGTAACTTATTGTGATTCTTGTTCCAGTTGTGTAGTTTTGCTTCAGCCATTAGCAGATTGTTTGAGGGAAAGAGTTGCCATCTGTCCTAGAGCAGGTTACAAAGACATTTCTGAAATATTAATGACCGCATTATACAGAAATAAATATTCTAGCTCTTTAAATACAGTAGTCACATGGAGAGAGGAAAATGCTCAGAAAACAAGAAAGTAAATAGAGTGAAACTTTTTAGTTGTTTAGGCTGAAGCACCCTCATGGTGCTCCATCCCTCAGGAAGGCAATCAGCAGCACCAGCATTCCTAACCATCTCCTCTTCTATGGACTAGAGATCCTCTAGCTTCAGGTGACGTTGGCAAGGCAGGCATGAAACCCTGCTGTGCCACTATGTTTGCAACCAGGATATTATTTTACAAAGGAATGTGAAGTGCCATGCACCTAGAATGCTGTTGTCTTCATGCAGTTTACCAAAGCCTCACAAGGGGGTTATGCAGCAGTGGAAAAAGCCCTACAAGTGTCTGTTTTACTCCACCCCCCCATATTCTGATAGTAACTTGCCTTTTCAAATCAGTGTCACCATCTTCCATAATCCTTGTATCCACTTCAAGTACAAAAACTGTTGCTGTGTTGCTCCATTTTGCATCACAACGATATCAATAGGACCAGAAATTAGAAGAACTGCTGTAAAATAATTCCTTTAGAACACATGAAAATTCTTCATGTTGAAGTTGTTCAGCATCTTATGGGCCCATCACTCCTTTTGGTTCTCGGCCAGCATTTCTCCACTTCTTCACCATAGGAAGATGCTAAAAACATTGACAGGACATAGATTCTATATGGCCATTTGCAACCATACCACTTGCTGTAGCGGGTGAAGGCAATACAATAGCTCTGTCACTTCTACCCAGACTTAATCAGTGGAGTATCAGTTAACCCTTAGGGTAATTAGGTAATAATGTTGTTGATGCGATTTGAAGTATCATTTGAAGCAATTAGAAGTTCAGATATAATGTGCTGCAATTATGCATTATATAGCGCATCTATCCATTTTACAGAGCAAAAATTACCATATGTTTTGTGGGAAGCTTGGCATTTTGCGCTGACGGGAGTTCTGCTTGTATTTACGAAGAGCGTGCCTGTAAACTGTGGTAATAACTCTTTGAAGGCCACACCTATGCACATTATGCTGATTATGTTAAAAAGCAGAGGCCCACTTTAATGAATGTGTTGGCATGAATAATGGGACACGAAAAGCCAACACTCTGGGTAAAGGTTCATTACCTGAGAGCAACAAATGCTACACGCAAAATTTCCATGACTATTCACTCGAGTTTAACAGTGAATTTGCTTTGGCTATGCTCGTGCTCTGTATGCGGTTCTGTCAATGGTTGATCAATGGAGCTTTATTCTTACAAATAATTGCAGAATGCAAATGTCAATTTGTTAAGCATTCTGGAAAGAAGTTCCTTATTTTATACGGGCTAAGTGGAAAGCGGCATTTCCTGTTTTGAGTTTCCAGAACCATGATACTTAGAAATTAAATACACCAGAAAAAGAATGTCTGACTGCTTCGCAGTGAGGACTACTGCATGAATGTGAAGCAAGTTACTGGCAATAACTGGTGGCAACAGGAAAATCAGAGGTCAGTAAATAAGATGTATGTGCATATTTTTTTTCATGGCACAGATTGCTGCTTACCATGCACTTACTTTAGGAAAAGGTAATAAGAAAGAATTGGTGAAAAAAATTCAAAGCTTCCTGGCATTTTAAGCTCTAGTTCCATCTGTGCCCGTCCAGTCAAGGATGTGAAACAATACACAAAGTATGACCAATCACAGCATATAGTCTCAGCAGAATTTTACATGCTTACTGCTTGTTATGAAAGATGAGCAAAAATATGTCTTAAAAATTAATAATTAATATATTTAAAGAAATTGTTATTAATTCCTAGAAACTGGGTAGAATGAAGTGGAACTCATAAAATTTATCATTTGATGTGAACGATTAGCTCAGCTCTTTTCAGTAGCTCTTCACACCCTGTCAGGGTTAATAATGCAAAGTAAAAAGATCGGTCAAGATGCCAGCGCACCAAGTACACTTCTTCCCCGACAGTGCTGTAAGATTATTTAACACCCACATGAAGAACATCCTGAAGCAGCCGGGTTCCACCTTGACTGATTGGTCCATCCAACGGGCTGCACCTCAGAATAGGCAGCGTCGTGCAGACTTCCCAGCACGGAGCAGTGTTCGCACTGGTATGTAACCTGAAGCCACAACCTGCGTGTCTACACTGACAAGAATCCTACCAGTTGAGCCACTGTGACACCTTGTGGCTCAGGAAGCAGCACAAGCATCTTTTAGAAAACCTAACAGGTGAAATCCAGATGTTAATGGGTGTTGGTAAATCCTGTCTCCTACCACTGTCACCAGAAATCTCTTTGTGGGTTTACTTGGCTATGTCTTTGAGATAGCGTTAAATGTGGTGGCAGTGGGCTCATTTCTTCTCGGGGTCCTTATATTATGTATTTTACTGTGAAGTGTCAGGAGATGGGGGCATCATTGCACTAAATCTGACCTGCTGCTATTATCTCCAGTGCTCTGGTGTTTGCTCATCATTCAGATTTCATAAAGAAGCACTGTTTTGGCTGCAGTACAGAGTAAATATTTTATTTGTTTGCAACCATTAATTTGGTTAACCAAAATAAAGCTTGAAAGGAGTAAAGTACTATTTGGTGCTGAATATGTTCAAATGGTAGCGGAGTTGAAAGCAACTAAGATATGGTAAGCATTTGTCAATGGGCACACAACTCCATAAACCCCTGAATTTGGGGTTATATAGATCAGTGTTTCATCTGCGGATAATTCTTTAACTGCAAGGAACCTGTATTTTGCTGAGAAATTCTCAATACACTTAAGGCTGGGCCAATAACACATGGAGATGAGAAGGAACTCTGCATGTGTAAAGGTTCAGGACCTCACAGGGCCTGACACTAGTCTCCTGATTGTTACTTGTGATGTCTTCAAACAAGCATGTCCATGTTTTCTTCCATGATGGTCCTGAGCATTCAAGAGTTTTCCTGTAAACTCATACATTATGGCCTGTAGCACTTTCCTTGTCTCTTATGCTTTCAAAACCTTGGCAATAACTGGGCTGAAATGGTTGCCTTCTGTTGACAAATACTGATTTACTGCTGAATATCCTTCCTTATCATGCAAGGGGTCTGCATCCCTCTGTTTTCCCTTAACTTCAGGGACGTCCACAGTGCTGTAGCTTAATACGTAGACGTACACACCTGAACTTGCTGCTGTGGGAAGCTGAAGCTGGTCTCAGAGCATGGAATCTACCTTATTTCACGCAGAAGTATTTTGATCCTCAGCTGAGATTTATGCTGTTAAAGTTAGGTGGCTTCTGGTGCTTATACACAACCCTGTCCTCATGGTGTGTATCATAATATCTATGAGATAATTCTTGGGGCTGGAACTACCTTCTCTATTCTTCTCTAGCACAGTGGAGTTCTGGTCTGTATCTGCAGCCCATTTTTAGCACTGTGCTATGTACTGTAACTAACTAAAGGTTAAAAGTAGACAGCAGTATTTGAAATACTTCTAAAACCAAACCTAAATATACCACATTCATTTTGATTTCCCAAATCAAAATGTTTTAATTGATATTACACGTATTTATACACTACAAAGAATCATCTGAGTAGAAAATACCATAATACTCTAGGTTCTTGGAAGATGACTGCTTAATGTTATTAACACATTTTGCTACTTCTCAAATAATTCAGCACACCCATGCAAACCTACTGGCTTTGCCAAGCAAGTGCAAATATATTTTAGGGAAGCATTCTGCCGGTTGATTTGTACATCTGATATTGTTATTAAATCTTTTACTTTTTTAGTGTGATTCTTCAGTATTTTTTACATCAATCAAAGCAGCTCATTCCAAGTCCGTTTTCTTTTAGCAGTGGAAAGACTATCTTATCTTAAATCCCTGAGGAAAAGCATATTCTTCTCAATGGGGATGGGCACTGTGGAATATGTATCTTATGTCATAAGGATTTGGGGAGGGAATATTGTAAAGTCCTGTAATAAATAAGTTGAGATGAACTGGAGAGGTTGTTCTAGGGAAGAAAGGGGAAGAAAGGCAACACTTATTTTTTTTTTTCTTTTATTGTTTACACTCTACTGATTTAATTAGCCAGTGAGAACAGATCCACTTTGAATATTAAAAAGACAAAATCAACTTCCCCCCTCCCCCGTCCTCACATCTGTTGCCTTTTGGAGACTACTTACAGTACCAAAACTATCCATGGGTTTTACTTTTTAAGAGACATTACCTGTATTTACTTGCAAATTAATGAGGTAGTTATAAATATTTTATTCTGGTTCTGAGGGAAAGGTGCTGTTTAAATTGTCGTTTTGAAAGAAACTGGCCTACCTTAAGCAAAACTAAAACATTTTTGATGTTACGCAAATGAAGGTAGTCAGAGTCTTGATACATTTCTGGATGGTGATCTAATAGTAATATCTTAATGGTTACCACATTATAGAAATTTAAATCGTTCCTGAGACTGCCTGAAGTTGGAACAAGTGGAGCCCCGTGCGGGGTTATACACCAGTGAGAAGCAGGAGAGCACAGACGGGTGAAACGACTGAAACGGTCTCTGCTCTATTTCATTACGTATCAATTAGATGGACTGAATCTCAATGAGGAAGCGAAGCAGTTGGCTGCACCTCTGCGGGGTTGGGCCCACCCCTGCGCAGGAGCTAGAGCCTGCTTCCTAATCGCAGTCAAGAATATGAATATTAATGCCTCATTCAGATCGCAGTATTGCAGGACGAAGTGCCCATCCTATTTCAGGACCTTTCCTCATCTGTGGACCCCCGAATTTCCTTGTTGAACACTGCATTTAAAGACAGCATCAAAAAAGGGTGGATTTTTTTCAATAGTTTATTTCTTACCACTTTTTATAGGCGTATACTAGTTACTTTATTAAAATATTTTTCCTGTTGAGAGGAAAGAACTCTCCTAATTTTGCTGAAGTTGGCTTTTTAGAAGCGCAATTACCTATATAATTTTCAAGATGATTATTAGGAAGCATATGAAACCATTAGGACCATGGGAACTTGGATAAACCCACCTGGTGTGCAAATTTTGTTACCAGAATAGCTGCAGTAAGCTTGAGAACACTGAGTGTGATTATAAGAGTCAACTGAGAAACATAAATTGAGAGCTCAGCCCAGCAGTCTTTCCTGTCCTCAGAGATTGATGGCACACAGATGCACGATTGCAAATAACATAGTTTGTGGGCTAATGGTGCTGTTGTGATTTAAAAAACCCAACTAAACAAAACTTTTTCTCTATCACAAGCTTCCTAGCTTTGTTTCAGCCTGACCTTGTAACTGCAGCTCTTCATCCTATCCAAAGCTTTCCTGTTTACATCAGCAAAAGGAGCATTTGCCCCTCTTTTTTAAAAGGTGCTAGAAGAAGGTGCAGAAGCTGGTTTAGCAAAAATTTGTTTTGTGGAACCTACTTGTTCTAATGCCTCTATGAATTTTTGGTGATGACTTTATTCTTAGAGATGAATTTGAGGCATTCTAGAAGGACATTGTCAGCTTTGAAGTGTTGTCCACGGTTGGCTACATACTAAAACCGCGTGTTCAGGGGCTTAGATTATGTTTGCACTTACTATTTCACAAATGCCAAAGGTATAATAGAAAGCATGGTTAAGAGCAAGCAGCACTTGCTATTAAGGACTATTGTGTAGCAAAACAAATAGCAGAAAGGTGGTGAAGTTTTTCTCAGCCAGAAGTTCAGCTGGACAGAAATAGATGGCCCATAAATTAGCAGAATAGTTGGTAGATCTGGCAGGCTGTACGAAGTCCATCATTTAGCTGAACTTATCCACACACTCCTTGAAAGTGGACTCTGAAGCCCATGTTGTTAGCTGTATTAATAAATAACAAATTTCGTAAGATTTCTTATTAGTTTTATTCTTCAATTTCTTGGTTTTAATACCAATCAAACCCAAATCCTGGACACTGATAGTTAATATTTTTCAGTGCTTTTCTCCAGCAGCTGCTAGCCTCTCCTGCTTTACCGGGAAGGGGAAAGGAGACGATTAAATGAAATTCATAGCCTTTTAGTGTCTGCTCAGCCTGCTACTGGCAGCATGTGGGGTTTGTGGCTGCTGACCTGGCAGACTTACAGCATTTTTATGACGTCAAGTACACACATCATGGGGCTGTGCAAGCTAAATATGGGCTCCAACCCCCCCTCCACACCACCACCTCCCTGATTGCTTTCATTTAGGAGAGTAAGGACTTCTCCCAGTAAAAATCAGAGCAAAAGAATCGAGCCACTCCTTTCAGTTGTGAACTTGTGTGCTTGGCAGCATTGCCTCAGTTACTGCAACAAGCAGCTTTTTTTCGTAGATAGGCTTTCTGTATCATGCTTTATTTGTTTGGTATAATAAATGATAACTTGCTGCTTTAATCAGTGAAAAATAGATGCAGCTAGCAAATCTGAGTTCTGCTGAAATAAACAGCAAATTCTTTATTAACTTCAACAGCAACAGCACTGTATATCTACCTTGAAGTATGGATTCCTTCAGTTTCTTATTTGTATAAACCTTTGGAGTTCTTTTGCTAAGAAAATGAGATTGAAATCATTATCTCTACAAGGTTTTATATATGTTGACAAAACATTACTGTCTGCTTCACACTCAGTTGCATTTAAAACCTATGGGTGCATTTCAGGCCATAAAATGTTTGTAAAATAACAGCCACTTGCATTCATTCGTGTCTCCCTTGCATCTACTTAATGATTAATTTATTTTTAGGAATTGCATTTGAAATTCCCAGGCATCTAAACCTTTTTCAGCATCAAACTGACCACTGATCTTAAAAAAAATCATCTACATCAGCACCAACTCAGTCATTGACACAGGCTAGAGGAAATGAAACATCTGGGATCTATTAAGATTTTTATTTATGCTTTTAAATATTGAAACGTGTATTGCTGCCTGCCTTTTATGCTTTGAGCATGAATCCATTAAAGAAAGCTTTCACAACACAAACAGTTCCATGGCAAAGTGAATTGGGCTAGAAAGCCAGGACCCCACCATGTAATTGTAGAGGAATCACAAGGAAGACAATAAATGTGGCGAACGCCGGTTTATTTATTTATTGTGGTGATAGAAAGACTTTGCCAGGTTCTTCCCAAAGGTAGCGGACTCTTCAATTCTTATGTGTTTTCTCACAGAAAAAGCTTCATTGATGCATTTATCTGCGTTCTGTATACCGTGCCTTTGAGGCACAACCACGTTGGAGTCTTCACTGACAGTGAAATTTTTTTCACTACCACACTTTCAAACCATCTCCCCAGCAAAGGACATTGCTTTTTATGATTATTAGCTTGCCTTTGTGAGCATGTAATATTTTTGGAAGGGGGAAGGAGGTTCTTAGGCCTGTAGCCCAGGCCTCATCAGAAGTCAGCTGAGTTTCCACCAGCTCTGTTAATCCTCTTCACCTTCGGAGCCCATGGAGAGAGCAAGGCGCAGGACAGGGGGATTGAACCCTCTGCGGTGCTCTGTCACCACAGCACCAAGGAGATTGTGAATCTGTTGTTAAGGACAGATGTTTGGTTGGTTTGAGAGATGCTGCTCTTGGGCTTTTTTGGAGGTCTGAGCTGGAGCGCTGTTGGGTTTTCCACAAGGCAGCCCCGCACCTGGAGGGGAACAGCCACGTCTGAATGAGGCAACTAAATTTTCCAGATTTCAGGCTCTCTAAATACCCTTCTCTGCTTTGCTCCCCTTTCAGCCAATACGTTTAATTTCTAAACTAAAGAGTCATGTAGGCTGTTCTCATCAGTCAAGTACTTGCAGCCAGCCCTTGGGGAAGGAGAAGAGCCTGGAGGGCTTTGGCTGCAGGAGCCTCCAGCCGAGCGCAGGCAGCATGGCCATCCCGCCATCCTGTGGCACCTGGGATTCTCCACAGCAAAAGGTGAAGGAAAGGCTCATGTTAACTATCAGTTAAGTAACTGTATCCTATTCTCACTGGGACCAGTCACTAGAGGGGGTGAGATCTCATGTATTAACCTAGAGTATTACAGGCATTTTGGAGGAAGATTGTAAATCCTATTTATAGTGGCTGGTGCAAAGAGGAGCTCGTTACCGGGTAGCTGAGGCCGAGTGCCTTCCATCCCACAGAA
Organism: Scolopax mira; assembly: GCA_004320125.1. Classification (NCBI taxonomy): domain Eukaryota; kingdom Metazoa; phylum Chordata; class Aves; order Charadriiformes; family Scolopacidae; genus Scolopax; species Scolopax mira. Next base: position 440,103 of record BJBW01001982.1, read on the forward strand.
ACCCTCTTGTAAAGAATAGTTGGGATTTTGTCAAGGGCTTGCTGATTTTACTGGAGATTCTGAACACAATATTTGGAAAGAATTAATTGGAAACCATGTCATTTGAGGGGGGAAGAGGAAGGAAAAAGGATGCATGCTTGCAGGTAATTGGTGCGTTCAACGTATGCTTTCCATAGTGAGTTTTACCAGGATTTTCCATTCTTTGCTCTTGGATTCAGGGAAATAGAAGAATAATACAGTAAATGGTGAAAAGGAAAGCTTTAGGAAAGGAAAGGTTTTCAGAAATTACTTGCCAGCAAATATACCAGTCTGACTGACCAGGAACCGAACAAATGTTTAAAACCCATTTTTATAGACATTAGTAACCCAAAGGGAACAGTAAAAGCAGAAGGGTTTGCTGATGCAGCATACAGCGTCTTTAAAAGGACATTTTGAAATTTGTTGTTACCTCATGTGAAAGTTCAAGATTGGACAATACCCTGTAGTGAAGATGATTTACTTAGTTAACTTCTATTACCTTGATGAGCTACATTTAAAACTTGCCTAGGATGTATCTAAAGAACTATACTGAAGTAATAACTCAGTGAAATGCTAATATATTATTTATCAACTAATGTTCATAAAGTTTTTTGTTACAAAGATTTTAATATCCTTCAGGATTTCCCTCTGGGCTTTGCCACAATGCATACATGAAAACATGAGGCATGTCAGCATAAAAACTTAAAGAAAAGTGAAATTCGTTGAAGTTTTACCCAGAACCTCCATTGCTGATATGGGGAACTGCAATGAATACAGATAATTCCACCACTGATTATCATTCAAAATACCAGTGCTGTGGGTTTTTCCTTTTAAGTGACATTGTAAGAGAGATTTGGATTTTTTACAAGTTTAAATTGGCATTTCTCATTCATTTAAGGAGATGCACAATGTTGTAATAGCTGACAACTGAAACTTATGCTATGAATGAAAAAGCACATTTACAAAATTTTGGAGCTAGATCATAGCGAAGCAATTCTGTGAAAGACTGTTCTCTCAGTGATTAGTTGCAGCACTCTTACTAAATGTGTTTCAATTCATTTTTTGTCACTGAGAAATCAAGAAATAGGTAGCTTATTAAAGGCGACCACATCCTTTTATGCAAATTTAATGCACTTGGCAGCTTTATCATGATGAATGGTCAGGATGAGATAGTTCATGATGTATCTCTAATCTCTTCTGTGAAGATGTTCATGTCTTGCAGGAAGTAGCCCCTTGAGACCTCAAATCTTTAGAAGTATGTGGCAGATGGTGATGTCTGCAGAGTGTCAGAGATTGCTTTGAAGTTCTTCCAAATGATGCCTTCAGTTAGTGGTTCTGAGTTTTTGCAAGGTCTCTTGCTTCATCTCTCCTTTGGTGTCCTCTTCTCTCCTTCATCATGTTGTGTTCCCAAGTTGTTTCTCATACTGGGAACATGTACCACATCCTTACAGACTACATCTCAACTCGCTCCCCAGTCCTGTCATATCTGCCAGGAAAGTTGTTCTTCCATTAGGCATCTTGCATATTTTAGGTGCACTAGTTCACAACAGGAAAACAATAAAACAGAACAAATGTCTTAGAGAAGCCTATCTATCATTCATGCTTTGTGTTCAGTTTTTGAGTAAATCTTTGGAGCTAACATCAGGACCAGTGTCATGTGAACTAATTAATCAGTTTTAATCAATTACCAATATTAATTAGGCCAACTTATGTTTAGATCAGAAATGGTTACGTTTTAATGCTGCTGCAGGGGAGTCCACAGGAACTCAGAAAATCAAAAAATGCTCCAGGGCTTTTGAAAAATCAAAAACTAATTTATGGGAATACAGCTAATGAAATAGATACTTTAGAAGAGCATAAGATAATACTGGTTACAGATCTGAACAACTATGTATTTTCAGGCCTGAATACTTTCAGCTTTCTTCAGTTGGCCTTAGTTGATTGCAGTTTGGATAGGCTTTTTTTTCTGAAATCAAGAATATCAGAAAATTCTGAATACCAATTTTAATGCAATTTTTTTATACCTGTCATGTTCCCTTTGAAAGTTCACATTTTAGAATCATTCTCCTTAAGTACTTATGTTACCATCTTCACTGTACATAATCATTTATGTAATCATTAATAGTATTGAGTTAAGTATACATATGTTTTTAGTGTCCAGGATTTTTTTGGCATTACTTCTCTCAAATGCAATTCCCACAACTTGATCCCTTTTAAATATGTCTATTTGTATTGGTTTTTCAATGATCGCCTGTGATTCCTACTAAAACCATAAAAAAATGTATTTATATTTCAAGTAATTGTTTCATAATTATTGTGCTGTTCCTCCGTCTACTGTATGCTGTGTAACATAACTTATATTTAGACTAAGACTTAAATGTTTCTGTTTGTATCATATTTTGTTTTACTGTTTAAGTCATCCTTGAAGGCTTTTTTCTTCTTACCCATGTAGGAGCCATGGCTAAACACGTTGAGATACTTGGTTGCTTTTAAAAGAGAGGGAGCCAATGAGCTGTGTACTTGAGATGTGATACAAGAAAAATTCGGGGAAGTCATTAACTTCTGTGATGAGTCCAGTTTACAAATTCTTCTTTTTTGAGGTTGTACTAGCAACCCTCCATCTATGATATTAACTAACCCCTGCTTGGACTGTTGGCATTTTTTTAATGATGTGTCAGTAATTAAACGTTGCAGGCACATTAGTACATCGCCATCAAAATATGTTTTAGGCTTTTGTTATTATGATTTGCAAAACATTATGGTTTCATAACACAATGTAGCTGTTTTAAAAAAAAAAAAAAAAAAAAAAAAAAGCCCTGAAAAACAGTATCACAGACCTGACTCAGCTGTCTGTGATCTAGAAAAGGGTACTAAAGGCTTGTAAAATCTCACTGGTTAAAATTCCGCTCATGAGTTAAGAAAAAGACTGTGGTGACTTTTCTGTCTCCCTGGCATTCCTTTTGTTTCTGGTTATTGCTATAGCATGTCATCCCAAGGGCATTTATAGAATCACTTGGAATGATTCTAGATTTATAAGAATTCATTTACAGGGAAGAGAGGGGTTTTTGGCTTTTGGAATGGAAAAGAAAGTCTGAAATGATAGTAACAATCTTTAATTTAAATATATATTTATATTCTCTTACCTAATTGGTACCTTACCGTCTAGATCTACAAGGCCTACCAAAAGAATTCTTTCCCTTCCACAAATAATTCTTGCAGTTCTAATCCAAACCAAATGAACACTTTAATAATGATGATTCTCGTACTCTGTTTTCATAAATGATGTGGCTGAAGGCAAATTTACACTAATCCTCACTCAGGGTAGCTGTCTAAAACGTTGCCTTTATATTTCATTGCCCGTTTTGAACTGCCAACCCATTTCTACACGCAAATGACATAATAAATATTTACCTGCTTCCTGCCCTTCCTGTGAGTGCAGATTGTTCTGGAGGAATGTGGGGCAGACCTGGCAGTGGGTTCAGCCCATTCTGAAATGTTAGGGCAACTGAGTCAGTACCTGTGACTTGCTGTGCTCTACTACATCTCATGTTAAATCTTAGTGGACAAGACCATGGGACACAATCTGGCCATCGCCAGATCTCCATTTGTTCTGATCTCGCTTGTTTTCTGAATCAGCTGTTAAAAATATACCTGGGCTGTCTGTGTCTCTCTTGGTGACTGTCCTTTGTGTATGTGCCATGCTGCTTGTCTGTCATGTGTTGAGCAGCACCCTTTCTTTCTCAGCCTACGTTCAGACCCAGACCTAGACCTCCTCAATGCCATGCTCTGACCTGGCTCTTCTTGTCCTCAGGCCCTGGAAAGATTGTTAATGATATGGTGCTATTTTTTTTGCTAGTGAAATTCAGTGATTAATCTTGTACTTCTCTTTATCATTTTTGGAGCAGCACCCAAAAGAACAATAAATTCACAATTCTGAATTTTCCAACTTTGATGTTTATTTTAATATTAGCAAAAGAAGTAAGTTCTTTCAGCATTATTCTCAAAATCATCACAAGCATCATATATTCATGTTGCAAATGAATGTGCAGGACAGTTGTATCAGTCAAGAATGTCCTGAATAGTACATTCATTGCACACATTGTGAATCATAACCCAAATCTTTTATCTAGGGCATCTTTTCACTGTGCTTATGAGTGGATTGCTATCTGTTGATCTAGTGGTCTTCAGAGGAGAAAAGCTGCTTAACTGGAGAGAAAAAAATTAGGAAAAAGGAAGGAAAAAAAAAAGATAATGCCATCAAGACCAAATGCTTCACCAATAGCTAATATCTGTGTCCACACAACTGATGCTTCTTTTTAATCAATAATATGCACTGATAAAAAGGAGGTTATGTATTCCAGTGTGGAAAACCCAAAATATTTACTCAACCGTCTGTTTGCTTTTATAGTAGCAACCAATCTAGACTTTTATTTGTAAACTGTGAACAAAGATGAAACACTAAAATAGCTGTGAAGTTTCCATTTTTTAATGATATTTTTTTTTATTTTTTCATTTTGGAAATCCTTTCCACAACTGTCGATTTAGTAAATGAACACATTTTTAAACTTGAGGCATCGTAGTTGATAGCTGTGTAAAATATCCAGTCATTTCACTTCCAGGAATGCCAGCACAGCTCCGAGAACTAAAGCAGAACCTAAAGCTTTAATTGTCCTGGCTGTGTGGGCACAAACATGGAGATACGGTGCCATCTCCTCTGCATTGCTTGGCCAGCCAGCCTGGAAAGAGATGTCAGGAAAGGACAGGCTGGCATAACCCCTCATGCTTGGTTCCTGGGAACATAATGAAAAAGCAGATTTGAACTCAATAATACTGTGGGGCAGCTAGCAGAGTAAGGAAAATATTGGCAAAGTAACAGTTTTGGTTTTAGAACAGCCTGGAGGCTTTTATTTTTGTTACGTGGTAAGAGTAAAGATAGTTGATACAGGCTATTTAGATTAGTTAGTTTTGATGCTCTGTAGTGCAGGATAGTAGGACTGCTTTAAGTAAATTTTTTTTTCCTTCATAGAATGCCTTTCCTCAGAATTTAATAGATGGTTAAGAAGGGTCACCTGATGATGATCAATAGAGTAACTCTTGTTTTTTTTCAGGAACATAATTTAGCGACAAGTGTGTATGATCAGCCTTTGTTACCATCATGTTTATACAAAGGCCAAAACCGATACAAGGCTTGAAATATGTTACTTCAACATTTTCCATAAGATCTAATACAGAGAGGAGAAGTTGAAGGACAAAATCTATAAATGATATCTTATAGCTGTAGATGGAAACAATATTGCAGGACTCCCCTCTGCTCCCCCAGTATGTAAGAAAATAATATATGCATGAAAGAAAGCATAACGTTGTAAGCTTCTAGGATGGTCTGCAGCCAAAAAGTGTTGGTTCTACTTACTGAAATAGAATAGGCAGTGTGTTCTCAACAGGATGATATTGCCAAAAGGAGCAACTGAATACACAGTCTATAAAAAGTATGGGTTTAGGTCCTGTGAATCCAATATCACTTAGAAGAGTGTAGAGCACTTGAAAATGCACAAAACCAAAACCCTAGAAAATTCTGTTGTCACTTTTCCATCCACAGTTCCCATCTGATTTTGTCTAAGATTCATATTTGAAATTTCAGTTAAAAATAATACTGTCAGATATATAAAAATAAAAAAGCAAGAAACCAGAATTCCTTGCTAGTGGCACTATAAATAGAAGAAACATTTAAAAAAAAAAAAAAAAAAAAAAAAGGTCTGATATACCTAGCACTGTTCATTATGTTGTGTTCAAATTTGCATAGTGTTTTCTACCTGGTATGGAAAATATATTAATCCTTTATTTATTTATTATTTTAAAATCTGTTCTTTTGGTGGACTTCTAGGAGGCATTTTCTGGGCCTCGTTCATCTGCAGGACTACTTGCAAAGGCTTCATAAAAGGTATTTAGGAAGAGCAAACTCCCTATTGGTAGCCTTTTATTTGCCTTATAGGACTTGGCATACCTTACGTTCAAAATTTTTATGTCTGCATAGCAACAAAAAATAAAAATGGTGCATTGTTTAGTTCATTGACATATTTTAAGCACTAATTCCACTGTGCAGAGGCTGGATTACAAATAAACTTATTTATTGTCGTCTACTTGTGTCCTAATGTACAGGCTCAGAGACCTCGACAAAGATCCGATGAAGTTCATTAGCTCTGACTGTAGCTTCCAAGTCTTCTTGTTGATTGATAAAAGTACTAAACAAAGACTTAAAAAGACCATTGTGTGTCCTCCCACCCTCCAAAAAAAAAAAAGGGAAGCAAGAAAAGGACAAAATTCCTGGATGCCTGAGTTGAACTGCCAGACATTATCTCTTTAAGTTCTCAAAGACAGTGAGTGAGATCTGCGTAGAAACTCGGAAAGAGCATCTATAGACTGAATATTTTCTCACATGTCAGTGCTCTCACAGGCTGGCATGTCAGAAGAGGCTTTGCAGTTTCATTTCTTAGGGTGTCACAAGCTAGCACAAGTATGCAAGTCTTCTACATTGCATGAAATTTTAAGAAAAAACAATCTCCTCAAGGAGTATGAAAGAAGTAGGTAAATTCTATTTTCTTTCCATCCATCCTCTGTCTTGCTCCCATTCAGAAGGTTACGTTTAGATGGAAAATGTAGACCTCAAATATTCTCTCCTGCATAAAATTTTTTGAAATACCAGTTTGGGATGGAGTTGCATCCTATGTTCTCATAGAGCTTCACCTGTGAAGTCACCTACCATTAAGAAGCTCTGTACCCCCGCACTGGTCTCTTTTGTTGCCTGACTTCATTGTAAACCTGGGGCCTACATGGGGTTTTTCTGCACAGATTGTTGCAGTGAAGGTAACTTTTGCTCATTTTTATTGCACTTGATCTTTTAGAAGCCTTTCCCCTTTCTGTGTCTCTGCATTCACACAATTCATTGTTTCAGCTGGGATCAGCAAAAATAAGCCTTAAATTGGATGACTAGATGAATGGAAGGAGTGAAGATCTCAAAGCTATCAGTGACTCTTTAATGTATGAATTATGTGCTTCTTCCTTCAGTCTGACCAACTGTTTTGGTGCCCCTGACAAGAGCTCATTGATGGCCTGGCATATCTCTCTCTTACAGTGAAACAATTTTTGGAGAATGTCCTAATTGGCCTGTCTAGGATCTTGTATTAACACTCATTGCCATTGTGTCTGAGCACTTCCCAAGTGTCAGAACAACAATGATATCTCTCTCTTCCTTCCCCGCCTGGGATGGAAACAGTTAGTTTGTTCTTTCCTCATAGAGAACTTAAATGGGGTCAGAGAGCCAGGATGGTTAACAATATGGTTTTGTAGCTGGATGGGTGGATTTCGTACCCATTGTTGCTTTCTTCCTGCTTTGTGGTGGTTGCACGCTCGCTTGCCAGCTTCCCTTCCTGGTCATTGGCACAACTTACAAGAGGAAAAGAAGGCTCTAAGTGACTGGTTGCAGAAGTGAGGCTGGGAAGAGGTGAGACGTTGTATGAAGCAGACTGATAAGGAAGAGTTTTGATGACCTGGTTAGATAGAGGAGCTTTAAAAGACCAAAGTCAAATCTGCTGAGAAGGATTTATTGCAATACCAAGAGGTCATGTATTTTTCTCTTATGAAGCCCCATAGGAATGGGCTATAGTGCATAGAACTATGTGAAAAGCCTAATAGCAAGGAAGGGGAGTTGGTTCTTTCTCACAAACCAGTGGAGACTCATACACTGACCTATATGGGCAAACGCATTGTGCACATACATGCTATATGTGCGTATAGCTGGGGGCAGGCCTCAGCTTTTCCTGCAGTGGGGTAGTAACATGTTCTCCCAGGGGCAATGACTTCAACAGGGTCCTTCTAGTGTGTGGGTGATAATGCCAGAAAATTACTCTGAAAATAGTAGTAGCAGAGGAAAAGCAGGGTGACTGAGAGGCTCAGAGCTGGAGGACGGCAGGGCACAGCATGGATTTGCCTCATAAAGGCAGGATACAACATTGGCTCGAACAGACCAGACATGCTGGTCCTGTGGTCAGATCAGAGGAATGCCACGTTCCTAAGCATTAAGTTTTGTCAAAGTGTGTGAAATGCAGGGGGTTTGCATTTCTTCTTTGAGAAGATAGTGTTTCTGTGCACTGTGTGTCTACCCTGACCCTCCTCCATACAGACAGCAGGAGTGGAACTGAGTGGAAAAGTGCAGCATTAGGCGTGATGTTTCCACTACAGTCAGTAATTCTGCAGGATACTTACATGGTGAACATTGACAGTATGAATTGCTGCCAGAACTACAGGCACACTGTTGCTAGAAGAGCAAACAGTAGAGAGCTAAAAATTCCAAGGGCCAAAATTTACTTTTGGGTTGAATCTGAGAACTGTTATTTTTTGAGAGACTCCCTCATGCATAACCAGTTTACCAGCATACTCTGCTTGATGTCTGGCCATACAAGCCCTTGCTTTCTCAGTTTTTGTAGTGAAGGATTCCTTCAGATCTACCTTGTTTCTTTTTGGAAGGAAAAATGACAGGCCTCTTTCTTTCCCCCTTGTTTCTTCATGTATTTTTTTTAAGCATCACCTTTGGTTTACAAAAGCTGATGTCCTTTAGTAGCTGTCAATGCACAGGATGCCCTTGTGCTAGCTGGTGATTGATAGCTCCTTTACTGAACCCATGTTGTCTTTCTACATCCCCTTCCTTTTCCGTGTTTCATTTCCTTTTCCCCTTGACTCCACAGTGGTTTCCAAACTGGATGTCTTTGGCACTGCTTTGGCTTTAAAAATACTTTGAATTTACATGTTTTTGGAGTTCTGGAGAGGAAAAGAAGATCATCGAGGGCTTTTGTGTTCCTCTTATTTTCTGCTAAAGTTTGAATTTCCTTGAATTCCCATGGGAAAGAGAACAACTTTCACAAGGAACAGCTTTGCTGGACTGACTAGGAATTAGATCTAGGGAACTTGCACAACTATTCACCTGTACTATGAATGCAGCAGTCAGAATATCTCCTGTAATCTCCTTCATCTTGCAATTCAGGGCTTTTGATTCAGACTGCAAAACATGTTTAGTTCAGTATGAAAAGAGATGAGAAAGAATAGGTATCCACCTCTTACTGGGCTTCTAAGGCTGCCAGAGAATGAAAAGCCTTCCTTCTTGCAGCTTCCCATGTGGTGGTGTCATCTCTTGCCTTTGCTGAGTTTTTGCAGTATTCTGGAGAGCTCTGCACAGCGTATGGTAGAGATATTTTTCTGAAGGTATCTTCTGTCTCAGTTTTGCTAGCCAGACTCAACTCCATTCTCCCAGCTTCCATTAGAGATTGGATTTGGTCCATATATTTGTTCTTCCATAAAGCGTAGCCAGAATATCAGAGGCAGTTCTTTCCACATCGCTCCCTGTGACAGTCTCCCCCCAATGACCGTAACAGCCTGGTTGGCTGGCAAAACCCCTCATCTGACAATCATTTGCAATTGTTTAGTTTATGTTATTGCAACGCTCTAAACAGTTTCCACACCCAAACTTTGGTGATGTTTTCTACATTTTCTATTGAACTCTCAACTGTTCAAACTTGAAACTCCCTGGTGGCAATGAGACACCCCTGGGAATGGAAGGTTTTTAGGCCAGCCCTTCACCACCTTCACAATTCTAGGTGATAGCATGAAAGGAGTAGAAAGCTGATTTGTACAGCTTGAGAAGGGATTATTTTTGTATGGAAATCTCTGTGTGGCCACGATAGCAGAGAATTCTTATGGGAGTATGAACTAACCTGTTCAGACAAAAAAGCTGAGGGCAGAAAAAAGAAGTGTCTCCTGACCACTCTGTTTTCCCGTGGTGGAAAACAATGTTGGCCATTCCTTGTTGACTAGGATATGATCCTTTTGGCCTTGGAGACCAAGAATAGCAGCACCAAGAGCTTAACAGGACTCAGTTACAGGCTTGTACTTGCTACACTGAATAACACAATCTAGACAGATTTTTCTTCCCATCTACATATTGGCTTTGGCTTAATATTTCAGAAGGATGATCCAGAAAATAGCTCTCATGCTTTAGTAATTTCAGAAACTTTTATTTATGTTCACAATATTGAGTGCAGACTGAAGCTCACTCAAATAATAAGTATAATTCCCTCACACATGCACAGATGTTTTCTACAGTCTATTGTATTTCTTAGTATGTGTATTTAAATAACAATACACAGAAATATCAGTCCAAGCTTTTTTTTCTTGGGCATGATCCAGCTTAACCCTCCACCCCATGGTGGACTGTTCCTGCACTCCATTCCCACAGGATCTTTCTCTCTTGAGAGCTGTCTTAATCTCCATAAATATGAGGGCAAACTACCCTGATCACTGATCGTCACTCAGCATTTTCCATGTGGAACCACACCTGTTCATTTGGGTGTGGGGAATACGCAGCAAAACCATTCCTGTTAGCCTGTGACAATAAATAATGTTTTGTTAGTTTTAAAATTAGTCTCCCAAAACATACAAAGAAATGAGGAAAATTCTGGGTATAGGGCTATTAAACACGCTCCTCTTAGCCTGCGTCAACAGAGTTGATAAATGTTGATGCTATGCTTGTATGATTAAATAGGGAGTATTAGCTGACCAATTGAAACAAGAAAAGGACCTGCCACACAGAGGCATTTTGAATTCAGCTTCTTCCTTTGGGCCTGAACAGTAGTTTTAGCAGATGGAGAGCTCAGACAAACTCACGCCGGACCCTGCATGCTCCTAACCCACACATCATGGAATAAGATACATCAGTTTAATTTTTTTGTGTTAGTAGTTTCCATAATGAGCCTTACCTTGCATTTCTGGTAGGCTAAGAGCATCAGTTATTGTCTGACTGATGTACAGACACATGCTGGATGGTAGTAACTTCTTGTCTGTGTCGGAAGCCCAGGTAATGTGGCAAGAATGGCCTGTGTTTAGAGGACTGTTTGAAAACAAGGTTCATTAAATGCATTTTTTACAGGCACTTCTGCTGTAAGAGCTCTCTAGGATGAAGGTTCCCTAGTGCTACGATGAACAGAGGCTAGTTGACAAAAAATGAGAAAATATCTTTATGAAGAGGTAACAATCCATTAGATAAAAAGTACTGCTTTGGAACCTGGGGAAAGAATAAATAGAGAGGATAACCCTTGTTGCTCTCATGGCCCTATTCTTCACTCTTAAGATTCAATCTGAGATTTCTGGCCTGTAATTTTCTAAGTCTAATTAATACCTCCAAAAATATTTATTACATATGCTATGTATAAATATATATAGTAAGAGCATATTTTATTCTAACTTTGTCTGATTTTGTCATTATCCCTTCAAATGAGAGAACATGGGGAGATGAAATAGTATCACCCATGTCATCCTGCCACATTCCTTCATTAAGCAATCCAGAATGCCAAAGGAAAAAACAGGAAGAAACTGTGGTCTATAGGAATTTGATTCCAGGCATGCCTACTCTCAGACATCCCTGCTTAAGACTTTGGCCTGTTGATCAAGATTGGAGGTCTTTTGCTGTACATGCCTCTTGGCTTTAACTTTCCTCCCCTAGGTCACCTCTGGATCAAGTTAATTGTTTTTTATTTTAAGTGTTCTGTTGTGTTTTGGGTTTTTTAAAATCAGGCTACTTTCATTTAAAGTGTCTCATTCTGATTTAGTAAATCAGCAGTTAGATTTAAATATCTTGGCCGTAATGTTCGTACTGCATTGAAATATTGAATCTGTTCTCACTAGCAAGGCAGCTTTTCACACATTAAAGGAATATGTCGAATGCTGGATCCGTTATATTCTTGAAGTGTTGGATCTCTCCCCTTCTCAGAGCAGAAATCCTCATCATTGCAATTCAACGGGAAAATATTGAGACACTATTGAATCATATGGATTCTTTCAATGCTTTGGTCCTATAAAACAAGAAACAAAGCTCAATTGGCCCCTTGAACCTGAGACAATAATTCATCAAAGCTGTTAAAAGAGAATGTGTCTTAAAGTAATAACATATTTTTTCAGCTTTATATGTCCTCTACAAATAATTGGGGGGAAAAAAACCCAACATCAGCTGAAATAAGTGTATATAGCATGCACTTGCCTATTCCTTTCCTGTATCTTGTCAGGTTTAGTGTATGGCACTGTCTGTGTCTCTGCTCAGAGCTTGTTTAAAACCAATATGCCTATTAGGTTTCTGTAAACTCTGTTTATTCAGTGTCCTGGACCTCTACCGGAGGCATTTAATTCACTGATAAATACCTCAGCTCTTTTCTAGTTAAATGGTAGAATTCTGTGCTCCAGTAAAAATAAGGTAATAACATACATCTTGACTAAAAAGTGGAATATCTGGTACTTTAAGATGCTATTTAGAAAAAATAAAACCTTGAAATAGAATTTCTAGTGAAATAGTAGACAATGCTGTACCAGAAATATCTTTGAAAAGCAACATTACTGGGTGATTAGACTTTGTTTTTCAGAGTTAACAGTACTGAGTTGCACGTGTGTATTGATGCAGTTTTCAATGTCAATAAATAGTGCATCAGCTCCTGTATGGAAAAAGGATGTTGCAGAAATAATTATGACATGATGCGATAACCCCTTCTTTAAAAAAAAAAAAAAAATAAAAAAAAAAAGAAAGGAAAAAAGCAAAGCAGAACAATACTATAGTGTTCTGGGCCATCAGGAAACCACGACAATGCTCCCACCTTTTTCCTGTGACTTACCCAGAGTTCCTTCCAGGCGACACAGATAACTGATAATGCTGTGGACTGGATCCTGTGCCAAATGAAAATAGAGTAATTTTTTTTTTTGTTAAATTTATATCTGATTAAAAATGGGTCTTAACAACACCCTTTCCACTCAGCTTTGCATCTCTTATAGAGAACATACTTCTTTGTAACTCTAAACACTGCATTGTTTCCCAGTGCAAGTGTTACTTCAGCAGACGACATGCAGCAAAAAATTACTGTACTTTAAAAATTCATATCGCAGAACAAACTGTGATATGAATAACAAGGCCGTTCATCACTCTTTCTACTGAAGAGAAAACATCTTTGGAGTTACATTTTATGATTTTCTGGAACTTGAATATTCCTGAAACAGCTAGATTTACCAATAATGCTTTTCAAAGCACATGTGACTTTGGGAAACCACCTCATCTCACAGTATTTGAAATGCAGAGGTAGTTATCTACATGTGAATGTTTGGGGTTGTGTGTGTGGTTTTATGGACACCCCCTTACTCTCCGTGCGTCCACAGATGCGTGTTTTACTGTCTCCCTCTGTGCTCTGGGCAGAGTGGAACTGGGGCAGATTGCCAGACAGCAGCACATGGGCTTTAGCCATAGAGGTCCTTGGTGTCTCACCTGAAATAGGGCGACTGTTTCATCTGTTTAGGAATGATGCTTAGGTAAAACCCCCCCATCGGTGCAGGGCTCTGCAAGCATGTCTTTGGGGAGTGCAGTGTGGATTAGGAGTTGGCTACAGCATCAGGGTGCAAGAAAACTCTTTGCCTCCTGTTTGCTGGGTGAGAAGGGACCTCTCTGGTGTGGGTGAGTGATGGTGGGGCCCATGGGGCTTCACCCATCAGCATGCACCCACAGTTCTCTCACGTTTTCCTCACAGGTAGGAAACTCTATACTCCCTTGTTTTTAACTCTGCTCACTCAGTTAATTTTCTCAGGCATTATGCAGGGTTATTTATGCTTCAGCCTGTACTTAGCAGCCAAGTTATTTTCTTCTGACTGGCTACTAATGAAGAATAAGTCAATTTATCCTCATCAGTTAAATTATAAATACAGAGAAAACAGAGTAAAAATGTCACCACATGGAGATGGCTTCACTTTTTTCCATTCCCTAAATCCTGTTTTATGTAAACTGAGATAAATATTTATAAATAATGCTGGGCACATAACCCTCATTTTAAAACTATTTGGATTAGCTTGTGAGATGTAACTATTGATAACACAGTTTGGTACCTTTGTAGATTGATTTAGTACAGCTATGTCTTCCACTACGTTCTAAAATAAATTTTATTTGAGCTGTGTAAGAAAGGAACTTGTGAACTACAGAAAAAAATAAAAGGTGTCAGAAGAAGGTTAATTTTCACAGTATATTGTGATTTAAAAAAAAAAAAAAAGAAAATGCCTTCCTTACAGGCCAAAACTTGGCCCTGGACTAAATGGGATTAAGGAGAACAGACAGGAGGGACTTCCAAGAACTTTGTGGAGGTCTTCTTTGCACCCAAGGCATGTGCAGGATGAGAACGAGTGTCAACCCAGGTGTGCTGGTCTCCCCCTTCTTTGACACGTGTGACAGTGCGGGATGAGCTGAGGGGACGATCCTTCTCCTCTTGAAATTAGTGCCAGGGCTTCCTTGTATTTCAAAAGAGCAGGGTAAAACGCTCTGTGACATGCCCTGGAGGATGTCTTTTGGTGTGACTGCTTTGTGCCATCCCAACCTCACAGTTACTACTTCTGCTATAGTAAGTGCGCAAGCCAGAAGAGTTTGTACATCTTTTTTTTTTTTTCCCTAAAAAAAATACAGTGAGAAATTCCAGCATTTTATGAGGTTTTAAATAATTAATTGTCAAAAAACACAACAAGAATAGATGGAGCATTAAAGCAAATTTGCAAGCCATTGAAGTAAAGAGCTGCAAATAGAAGCAACGCCTGTATTCTACCTTCAGCTATCAGTATAAAACTCATCAAAGTAAACCAGTTTTATTTAGACATCTGGAAAATGTACTTTGACAAACATCCACTTGATGACTGTCAGTGTCTTAAAAAGAGACTTTGATATCAAAGATCCCCAGAAACTGTCAGAATAAATCTTTTTTTTCTTTTTTTTTTTTTTTATGACAAGGATCTTTCCTAGCCATGATTTGTATTGTCTGGTTGATATGTTTTTACTATCTTAATACAAAGGATTATTTTTACAAATGTTTTTAAATCTAGTTGTGCAAAATAACATGACATTACGAAGATGTAATATCAGAATATGTAATATCAGAAGCTCAGCAAACTAGAAAAGCAGAATCTGTATTCTTGCTCCTTCCAGCACTCTTAATTGTTTTGTTCCTGAGGTTAATGGATAGCAACTTTAAGACTTTGTGTTTTCGATAGACTCACAAAGCTTAGGTAATCTATCAAAAACCCTTTTCAAGCAGATAAAGAGAACATGCTAATCATGTACTTTGAATGATATTGTTTCCTTGCATTAATGCTACTGAAATATATAGGAATGGGGCAAAACACAGTTGATGCTGTTACATATTTTAGCCTTTTCTGCAAATGGCTTTTCATCAGCCATATCCGGCATACTTCACCTTAGATAAAAAGAAGATAATTAGTCACTGAAGTGTTTGAGGCTGTAGGTATGACTGCAGATATCCAAAACCATTTTTTCCTCTTGGCTTTTTGTTGTTGTCTTTTTTCGCCCCTAAATCCAGAAAGGAGGTGTTGCTTTGCAGTGTTACTGGAGTTGCTGAATACATTAGAATACGAAGATGAGAGGAATGCCTTGTGGGGACTTCTTGTAAACATGCAGCATGATTTCTTTTTATTGGAGAGGGCATTTCTACGATGTTCTGTGCAGGGCTGTAGTGCCATAGAGATGTTGAAAATGCTTTGAAAGCCTTAACTATTTAATTCTCGTAATCCATCTGTGAGCACTAAGTGATTAGTTGCACTTTATCCCATGAGGAAGCTGGTACTGGTACTTGCATAAACCCTGCAAGGCCCTGCAGGAGACAGCAATGCCCACACTTGGTGTGGCTGGCAAGCCTTCTCTAGGAGATTAAGAAGAGGGCTGGCAAGCTGGTCTTGGGTAAATTCTGCTAGAGATGAAGAGTTTAAACTGGTTGGAGGAATCACGGTACGGTGGCTTGATGGCTGCAAGAGTGCTCACACTGCTTAACTTTAAGCACCAAATTTAGGAGTATAGTTCCCAGTTTTGTCAGTAGGGAATGGAGGCTCCTCACATAGGTGAATCAGAGCAAGAGGCAAACTAGGTTTTAGGTTTATATATGCATTTTACATATATATACATACATTTTGATGGTTGGATTAGGTGATCTTAGAGGTCCCTACCAACCTCAACAATTCTATGATTCTATGATCTCTAGGCTCTCCTTTTCAGCCTCACTTGGATAGTCTGGTATTTGCTTAAATGTAGGTTTCTGCATACGTCTTTTTTTCTGATACCAAAGAGACTCTGTGTTGTATCTCCGTGCCCCTGCCTTGGGAGAGTACATTGTTTGCAGAAAGTAATTTTATAGGCAGATAAAAGAAATCCAAGAATCTTGAAACAGTTTGTTTTAGGAAAGCAGGCTGCCTTGGGGTGGATATCCTGTATGGAGTCAGGAAGGTATAGGAGGGGACAGGAGATGCTGTGCTTGCAGTGGCTGTAGATTTAGAAATGGATAACAAAGGGGTGGGGGGGAAGTTAGTCGGTCTCTCACTCTTTCTCTCACACATAGGCTATTTTTGTCTAACAAATATCAATTCATCAGTATTATAAAGTGGTCCTGCTAAGGAAATACCCTATTTTCCAGTTGTTGTTTGCTGCAGAGTTTCAGAAAGTCCAGCCAACTTTATCTCAAAATGAAATGACTGAATTATTTCATTATTTGCCTTCAGAATGGCTAAACAAGGATTCAGTTCACTTCTAAAACATTCTGCTGTTTCAGAGCAATTACTTGTGATACAGGTAATTACATGATACAAGTCCCTTGTTTAAGGATGGCTGTTCAGGGAATCACGTAGGGTATCAGCCTGCTGGGACAAAATTAGCATTGGCTGCAGCCTGAACATTGGACTGGTTAGTAGGAGGCTATTTCTACCTTTCAAAATCCATTTTTCTTAGACATTTGTTGAGTATCCTTACATGTTTTGGGTCAACCTCCGATGGTGCTCTAGGAGAACCAACTTCAACTCTCAGTGTGAAGAGCAGCTGGAGGTTGCTTTTTCCTGGAGGCTAAGAGATCATGTGCTCCAATGTCTCTACTATTACTTATTGTATATGTATTTTTATAGGTATGCACAATGCTTAGTCTAGAATTGCTTGAGGAAATGAAAAAAATCATCAGTAATTTAAATTTTAACTGGAATGAGGCAAAGCTTATTTAGGAAGGGGCTTGAGATTCACTGCAAATTGGCATATGCTGCTAAACTTTATCTTGCAAAGCAAGACTATGAGCTATTTTGACTAGGTGGAAAATTTTTTTAAAGTTGCAGCTAAGGTTCCAGAAAAATAGCTTGTATCTTTGTGATAGTTCCTGGATTATATTACCCAATTTCTTTCCATGACTGTAAGTGTTTGAGAACGACCTTTTATTTCTAGTGAGGGGCTCCTTTCAGCTCATTTGGGTCAGTTACTTTCCTTAACCTAGGGATGGTGTTCTTCCTCCTTACCTGCACATGTCTTACATGTCTTTCTTGAGGCAAGTGGCCTCCTCTGCTGGTCATTTTAACTTTTTCTTCAAATGTGGGAAACAGAGAATTAGTATCCTCACTTCCATGTTGGATGTGGGGTTTTTTGTTTGTTTGTTTTTCTTTTTTTTTTTTTTCCCCAGAAATGATCTTCAGTTGTTTATTTTGGCAAATGATTGCTGAGAAAGGACCTGTGAGAGCAACTGCTACTATTATATTAGCTTTCTCTAACTCATTTCTAGCCCCACCCCCAAGTCACCTCCTCTCCCTGCTTTTCCTTTTCTTGGCTATTCCCCCTCTGGTTTCCTTTGGGATTTTATTTTTTTGTTGCCTGTTTATATATTTTTGTTGTCCTATTACTTATGATTTTTCATCCATCAACTCAATGCTTTTCTAAGCCAGGCCAAGAAACTGCAATAGTTTGCACCCACACTTATTTAGCCACATAGAGATTTAAATCTTCAGTCTTCTGACTGTAATTTCTCATCCAGTTTTCACCTTCCTTTCCCTCTGTATGAACAGCCTGTCTTCCAAATTCTGATTTTGGGATACTCTTCCTCCCCCCTCCCCTCCATTATGCTTAATTCCTAGGAGGTAGGCTGAATTAGGCAGAATAAAATGCTGGCTCTGCTGCCTGCTCTTTGCTACAGAGCAGTGCCCACACTTTTCATTTCTGTGACTCATAACATACAAAATTAGTGCCTGTGAAGCTCAAAGAGCAGGGAGAAGCTGCAGTTCCCAAGAAACACTGTTAGCAGGCGTAAGGCACTGCTGTCACTGAAGATGGTGACTTCCTTCCTTGGGCTTATCCCTGTTGCCCACCCTGCTGTTCTTTCTTTATGCCAGAAGAAGCATTTCTGTAACTTTCCAAAACAGGGAAAGATTTCAGCTAAAACAAGTGGGGAAAATAGAAGGGTAATTTGGGGGTTTTGTTTGGTGTCAAGTGCAAAGATTTCTTAGTTGGTTTGTTCCCCCTGTTTTTTAAGGAATTTTCATTACTTGTTTTTTATTTATCTCTTCATGGATTCTGTTGTGATAAAGAATGCTTAAGTCTTGTGTTCACTGCCAGAGAAACTGTGCAAATTTTTGCATAATAAACCTGTCCAGGCTTTCCTGTGGTAGCCAGAGACCTGCCAAAACATATAGATTCCTTGGGAATTTCCTAGGTCTCCAGTAAAATCTCACATCAGCTACAAATTTGTAGAAAAAAAAAAACAAACTTTTTTTTTTTCTTTCTTTTACCACACCATTTAAGAAACAAAAGTTACTATGTCACAGAAGGATTCTTAGTTGGGAATGATTTCTATCGTACGTGGAAGATGAGAAACTTGACATATTCAGAGCATTATATCAGCAACTATAGCTAAAAATGTAGTTTTTAAAATATTTTAAAAGAGAGAATAAAAGTTGACATGGTTGTTTAAGTCTAAAATAATTTGAATAATCTTTCAGAACTGTTATGCTTTCTAATAATTGTGTATTTGATATGTGTTTGTGCATTAAGTATGTACTTGTCATCCACAAAATCGAAGCTTTACAGTTGGTACGACTAAAAATATTTAAGAATCCAAAGAGTTAAACTTTCAAGTTTTGATTGAGCAATATATATACATATTCATGTATGTATATGTATGTATATATGCATATGTATATACCCTTTCATAAATATAGCTAGCAATATGCCTTTCTGCTAGATAAAAAAATAACAGTAGAGCAGAGTGTAAGTAGTCTGTAATAATCTAAAATAAATCATCCAAGAAAGCTGAAATGACCATATTTCATTCAAAGCTGCCCATTCGAAGCTGCATAATTCTGCCCATTTCAGAATTAAGATGTAACAGAAAGTTATAATTATCAGCACAGGTTTTCTTTTAAATTCAACTGTATTTTTTAACATTTGAAACAGCGTGTAATACTCTGCTCTGTTTAGGGATGCTTTCCTGAAAATTTAAGTCTGATCCTAAATGCTAATGCAAGAGCTAGTTATAGTTCAGTTGAATTTTAACAAGTGTATGGATGGCACATTTCTGTGAAATAAAATTCAGTGTAACTTTCCAGGATACTTGCTCTGCCAAGAAGTATGTAATTTCCCATGCTAACTGTATGTAATTGTTGGAGGATATCTTGTGGTTTCTAGTGGTAGGGATGGAAAAATATGCCATAATCGGTCAGGCTAGGTAATGTTATTTTGAACTCAATCCTACATAGCACTGAGCATCTCCATCACTCCTTCCTTATGGGAAACAGCAGGAGGGAGGCACAGTGATGCCCAGATTTCTTCTGTCCCACTTGGGACTGCAGCTTCAGATCCAGAAGAAATGGATGACTCTTTAAACCCCAGCTGGAGGTTAAAGCCCATTTAACTCCCTGTTTGCTCCCTAACCCTTCTCTGCAAAGCCATTGCCTCTTATAAAAAGGATGGCTTTTGGTTTTAACTGGAATCAGTTCCCAGAACTGTGTTATAAAGTGGCTAGACAGGCAGTTCAACTGGCTCTAATGGGTGTGCAGTGCCCCTTTGGTGCTGAGTGGGGGGGCTGAGCGAGGGCAGGGTGGAGTGTGAAGGAATAAGGGAGGGCTGAGTGATGGTGCTAACTCAGGCCTGCTACCAGCTGGGTCCTTTGGTGACTGACCTCTTAAACTGCTGCTTCTTGTCAAAGTGGCCTCTCTCCAGGTGTGCCCCTCTGTGAATTGATTGGGCTTGCTAAAGAAACAGAAAGCTACCCCAGACAAGCCAACAGACAAATCTCCCCAGGGTTTTCCCAGGTGAATGACCTGACTTGGCCCACGGAGGAGTCAGATAAGCTCAAATGTGAGAGGTGGAGGGGTTTGCAGAGACAGAGAGGATGAAGGAGGCTGGGATTTGCAGCAGCCAGGACACTGTACGGGGAACCCACCAGCCTAGACACCAGGTAATGCAGGAGGAAAACTGGGAACTGTAAATCCTGTTTTTTCTTTGGTCTGTAATAAAAGGCTTGCTTCAGTTTGGGACTACTAGCACACCCACTTCCTAGAGCAGCCACGTGTCCCTTTCCATCCCCAATTTACACACTTGCCTTTGCGTAAGGTGCTGGTGATGAAGTTCTTCAGCTCTCTTGCTTATGGTGGGCAACGAGGCTCAGAGAACCAGATCCACACTTACCAGGCAGGATGGGGTTGGAAAAGGGACTTGAGACCACAGGTTAGGAAATAGGGCATTTGCCTGTAAACAGAGAAATCTGGGATCCAGCCCTGCTCCCAACACGCTGGCCACAATTCTGATTATGTGCAGAAGAGAAAACCTGTAAACAGGAGGGATGGGATTCACTGGACCAAGTGTGGATGGCTACCTTTGAGTCACATTTCTAGATTCTGCTTATAATCACTGGAGAGAAACATGCTTGCACAGGAAACGTGTTATCTCCTTCCAGAGCAGACATTTAAAATAGATGAGATGAATTGCAGCCTCAGAGCACCTCTTTCTCTCCACCGACTACAGGGAATTCAGAGAAGTGGCTTGTATGTAGATGGCTACAGCAAAGGAGCTTGGTTGAGATAAATCTTACAAGGTAGCTGAGGAATTCAGGGGTATTTGAGAGCACACTTTACAGTTCTTTTGCCTGAGTTTTCTTTTCAGCATCTAAGTGATTTAGTAGATCTGAGTCATGCTACCTTACAGGATAGGACCTTTGTTTCCTAGAGTATAATGATTTTCATGTCCAAAAGTGCACTTCACGTTGCGCATTCTGATGGAATTTATAGCAAAAAGCCTAGCACAGAGGAGACATAACATGTCAGAGAATAATCATCTACTGACTTAAACAGTGAGCAGATTTTGTTTTGTGCAACTCTTTGTCAATCTGAGCCATTTTCCTATCATTAAGATGCATACATCCTTTACGTTAGGGTAAAAAAAGCACATATTGAACAATATTCTGGTAGCCACGAAATTGGGGAAATGTTTGCAATGTTTATCAAGTAATTTCCTTTGAAATATTGCAGCCTGATTCTGCCAATTACAAAACTGATTTTGTTTCTGGGCTGGGAAGATAATGGGTGACCATAGTACACAAGCCTTTCTGCCAACAGAAAGGTGCCCACAGCATACTGGGAGCAAGTTCTTCCCCTCCAAGGTGGTGCGTTACTGCATACTGGGTTAAGCGTAGTAACAGTGTAGTGAAGAGAAGTTATTGTACTGTTTTCTTAGTATCTGAATTTACTTCTGGTTTTATTTGCTCACTATAGGCCTCTTATGGAAATTATGAGAATTAGAATATTGAAAAAGTGAGCTTGAAAAAACAAACAGTAACGATACGGGTTGTGGCATAGCTCTGTTCCTTTTACCTGGCTGTGCTGCTGCTCCCTTCCTGTATGGAAGCCACCAAATTTCAAACTGTAAAATAAGTGTCAGGATACTTGTTTTTCTAAAATTTGTGAACTGATATGACTCTTGAAAGTCTCTGAAGGTTTCTTTTCACTGGAACAGATCTAATGAATGCTAATTCATCTGCAGAAAGAAATCAACATCTCACTGTTAAAAACAAAAAAACCCAGCATAACAGGTGTGCTCATGATCCAAAAGGGTTGGTGTCAGGGGTTTTGGCCTATGAATAAGGTTTACACATGGTCAAATAGGACTTGGAAGTAAAGACCCCTCTCTCCGCCATAGATTATCCATAGGCTGTTACATCATCTGTGATATGTGTTGGCATCACTGTAATATATTCCTATCGATGTCATTCTCAAATTCAGAATTGAGGTCTAAAATCAACATTCTTATTTTTCATTGAAACAGTAATTGCTCAGTAAAAATGGGCTGGGAGTTTTAAGCAAGATGGGTAATATGTTACTACAAGCACCTGAATAAAATGAATTAATGAACAACTAATCCAATTTCAGTATTCTGTATTTATATATCACAGTGTCATGGACTGCAGTCCCCTTCAATCAAATGACAGTTGCTTTATAGTGACTACAGTACTAATCATAATGAAGCAAAAGGTGAAAACCACAGTAATTTAATTAATTAAACATCAAACATTAATTTTCGCTGTATTTGATTCATAGTTTGGGGAAAGAATAACAGAAAAGTGATGTTTGTTATTGGAAGTTGCTCCTACATAGCAGCTTGCTTTATCTATTTTTTTATTTTCTAAGCTTCACACAGTGGTTTGATCCTGATTTAGTTAATGTTCAGCCTATTCAGAAGGGTAAAATTACTGGGGTGAGCTTTATTGCTGTAATGGAGGTCTTGAGAAATTTAAATTGAGAAGTATTTTAATGTATCTCTGTAGAATATTGTCTGCCTCACTTCTGAATGCTTTGCTACCGTGTGCAGAACATGGCACATAAGTGGCTTTTGGGGCTCAATGCATTTATGCAAGTGTTTTTCCTTGCTATCTCCTAACTCAAAAAAAAAACCCCACTTGAAGCCTCTTCTTGGGAGTTATTTTTGTTGCTAACTTAAATGTAAAGAGACTAAAGTCCGCCACAATGGGCCTGTAGGCATTTTTTTTTTCAAAATGTAGACATTGTGATGGTTTTCAATGTAAAATTCTGTTGCTGAGGAATTGTTAAAGTGAAGGTTTGTAAAAAATCTATTGTTGAAGATGGAGCTAGGATTAAATTAAACAAAATTTTTTTTGCAACTTGTACATGGAAATAGTTTATAAGCTTATATTAGCCAGTCAGGGAACATAAACTTTATCCTGTGCTTTAGGCAGCTGGTTCTAAGTGCAAATGTTGATCTGCATCTAATAAATTATCTAAGGAATATGCTCTGTGAACAGTTGCAAATGTTATATGCTGAGATGTGTTCGATACACTGCTCATTGAGCAACTCTGAAGGGTAACAGTAATAATAATAATAATAGGAGCCTATTTGCACACAGTCGCAAGCAGGAGAAATGGCTAAATGCTTCAGTTAAATTAATCCTTATTTGCCTTGTCATACTATGTGGTAACAGTTAATAATATAATGCATTTTAGCAATGGGTTGGGTTGGGTTTTTTTTGTGTGTTACTTCCTCTGGCCAGATTATTCTCTTCCATTAGCTTGTTCTCAGTCATTTATTTGTTTGCGAAGTCCATCCGATGACTGTAGGCTGAATTCAAACTTGGCTTTTCCTACTATGTCCAAGCAATGAAATAATTTCTTTTTGTGGACACTTTTCCAGCAGATCTACTAGTGGAAGGTTTTGTTGCTATTTTATTGAAATTCTTCCTGGAGGCTTGGTAATAGCTGTGCTGAGTATCAAAACTGGAGATGGATATGGATCTTCTTTACACGTTTCTCAGAGAATTCCTAGCCCCATTTTCTGATCTTTAATACTATAAGATACTTTAACAAATATTATGATTGAGACTTTCAAACAATCGGACTTAGGATAGTATTAAGTCAGTTTAAAATTACATCAGTTTTGTAATTCAAATATGAGACTTTACACCTCACTAAGCTTTCCTATTTGTATTTAACTCGTCTATTACTTTCTGCAGAGGAAAGTATTTAAGCTTGTAGAAAACTGTTTTTTCTCTTAGCTGTTTATAACAAGCTGATTAATGTAATATATTCCAAATAATATGGTATTCAGTTGTTTGGTTTTTTTTTAAACAACATCAGTTCATGTTGGACTTTACAGAAATGATAAGGAAACAAAGTATATTCAGATACGTCCACCTAAAAGCAGAGGAACATTGTGCATTAGAGTGAAGCAAGAGGAATTTTAGTGTATGCAGTGGATATTACCACTTGCATAACAATTCACCTCCCTCCGTTGCTAGTGAATATTCATATTCCCATAGTAGGGCTCTTTGTATTTACTGTTCTGGCGAAGTGTGAGATGGCATCCAAGCCCTCTAGCGTTTTATACGAGTAGACGTGTCATTTGCAATGTTATTCTAAGCCTTCCTAAATAGAACAAGCTGAGATGAACAGCACTCTTGTATACCTCTCCTAAACCTCCTTAAAATGTAAATGTAACATGATATTGACTCCTATATAACTTCTTCACTTTGTAAAATCACTTGTACTGGCTTGGCTTGGAATAGGAAGCAAAGGTGGGGAGGAGGGAGTGAGAGTGTTTCTCTGGACCCTGAGCAGGACATAGTCCAGAAAGTAAACTCTAAGAACCACTTGTTTCTAGTATAATAGCATGCAGGAGAGAATTATTACTCGGAAAATAAATTATGTAAATTATAGGTGATTCCATTCAAGGATTCTGTTTACTGTATAGCTGGAGTACAGACTTTCCAATAGCCATCACTGCCTGCCTGTAGAAGCACAGCCTGTAACTATGAACTATAGTCTGCCTATAAAATAAATAATCAGCATGATTCCTGGCAGTCTTCCCTGCTCTGGCTACCTTTGCCTTCATGGCCCTTCCTTGCTTCTTACACCGTCCTTCCTACCTGTGCTTCCCCTCAGGCCTTTTCTTCCTGCTCTTACTACACTTTTCACATGCTACATTCTTCACTGTTCAGCCCTGGAGCTGCTCAAACCATCCATTCTGGCAGCTGTAGCAGAAAGCAGCCCTCACCCCTGCTCTAACAGCCCCTTTCCCTGGGGATATTGGTTGTCTGCCTCCCTCTCCTCCCTCCGCTCTGCTGCCTTCCCACTCCAGGAGCTCATTACCTCGGCAGGTTAAGTAACACCCAAGAGTTGCATGCAAATTTTAGCACGCTTTATTTACAGCTGCATTGGCTGCTTTTCTCTAAGGGAGTGCTGCCAGAGCAATCTGGACCCAAACCAGGACAGCAGTAGGTGCTCTCCCTGGCTTTGGGGGGTTGTTCTCTCTCTGGGATAGAGGGGCTGCTCCTCGACAGGCTGGGGTGCAGCTGAGTTTCGTGCAAAGCCTGGTATCTGGACTCTCTGGGTTAGACCCAGACACGAGACAAATATATAGCACAGCCTCAGAGGTGCCATGTTTCAAAACAGATGTAAAAACCAACTTCTGTCCTGAAAAGGATTCAGACCCACCTGCATAGCTGCCCTTATCAGCCAGCTTGTTCTCGTACAGTGAGCTTCTACAATGTTTGTGTGCAAACAGTGCTTTAAAGTGATCAGGCAGCATAATTAAGCAAAACTGCACTTTAGAAGAGTTTCCTCTTCGTCTTGGTGAGAAAAGAGGAAACAGCCATCAGGCCTCACACTTCAGCACGCCGGAGTCCTATGACTCCCGTGGCTGCTCTTCAGTGCCTCTCTAATCAAGGTGTTTCTTTCCCGATGACAGTAGATGCTTTGGCAAACCCTCATCAGCCTCCAGTGCACTGCGAGGACCCCAATGCAAACATGGGAAATACCAGCCTGTCGTTCTGCAGGGTGGTTGTGTGTTTGTGCTGACAGTGTACCTGCAGCAGCAGGGCTGATGAATGTATGAAATCAGAGACAGGTGTTTAAAAAGTTCATTTTTAGCAGTGCTGGAAAGGGGTAAGCCTTCGGTGTGCCCGAGCAGGAGATGCTCGGTCCCTGGCAGCAGCTCCACAGCTGAGGGGCTGCCATCACCCATCATTTCATACATTCGCCAGCCCAGCTTCATGGTGCAACCATTACAGGTAGGCCATATTCATCCAGGTATCCAGTAGGTATCCAGTGCCTGTTCCCTAATGAAAACCTTGTTGCCACAAGGTTTCTTTCAGGGCGGGGGGACGTTCAGAGCAGCAAATGTCTTTCTATAATCTTTCAGTTTTTCAGTGTGGCAGTGTTATATTTGCTATTTGATTTTATTGCAGTCTCTCTTAATTTGAATCTGATTTTTGTTACTTTACTACAGTACTCAGCAGCCACTGTATTTTATAACTATAAATGACGTATGACTTGAAATACTTTAGTGGGGCATTATAACTTGTCTTTTTGTATTTTGGAAAACCGCTTTTCATTATTTTGTCAGGCAAACTTTAAGCAAAAATCTTCTTACCAGTAAATGAACAGCATGACTTACCTTGGCTGGGAGTTCTAAAGTAATTTGAGTGAGCCAACTGTAATGCTTGCTGTGTGTGTCTTACAGAAGCGATACTTCCATCAAAAATAATGGTTCTTAGCACCACCTTTTCATAGGGTTTTTTCTTTGCCCTCAACACATCATGTACAAGAACTCATTTTACAGGCATTTGTGTAGATATGACATAGGGATGGGGTATGTTTCAGATGGCACCAGCTGCCTCTGATGCAAGAGGAGGGGAATGCAATTACTTCTGTGGAAGTCTGTACATATTTGCCAGAATTTATAAATGTTTACAAGTAACTGGTCTTCACATAAGCAGGGCCCTCAGGGAGTGCTAGGCCCCCATCTGCTGGAGAGTTTTATGTCAATTCTGGTGATTTTTAGGTTATTTTCCCTGCATTTTTCTCTAAGAATTATCATCACTTGGCTTTCTTACTTAAACGTTGATAGTGCCTGGAGAGGCAAAGGCCTGATTGTTCAGAGTACTCTACGTACATATGGTGAGAGACAGTTCCTCTCCCAACAAGTTTTCTATCTAAATAAACAAGGTTAACAGGGCTGGGAAGAAGCAATAACTCCCCATTTCACGGAGAAAGCACCAGAAAGTGAGAGGAGCTGAGGATTGAGCCCCAATCCTGACAGGCACCAAAATGCTTGCTCCTGGCAAGGGCAGAGGTTTTTGGAAAATATTTTCAAGTTGAAAACAGTTGGAAACGTACTTCAAGAAAAATAAACATTGCAATCTGCTTGGATAGCTCAGGAGGAGTGGCACAGAACTTGGCATCCCAGAGGTTGTGGGGATTAATGGCTTTCAGCTACTTTTATGCCCTTTTGGGAATATTCCGTGGCCTCCTGAGTAAGTTTGGTAGCTTAATTTGCAGCTCCTTCCATGTTGTAGTGCTTCCTAGAACTGTGCCTTTGACTGGAGTGTCTCAATTGTACTTACACAGCAAACCCCTTGATGTGACCAAACTCTGACTGTGAATTGATCCCTTCTTCAGTGGTTTTGAGGAGCCTGAGAAGGTAGCTGAGATGTCTGCCCAGGCATTTTCAGGGAAGGCTTGCTCAAGGAGCTTCCCGCGTGAAACAAATGGGGATTTTTTCTAGTGTGCTGTTGTAGGGATGTAGGAGGATGACATGGGAGGATGTAACCAAGACACTGAGAACAGTCAGGCTTTTCAAGAGAAAGCCCCTCCTTTGTCCCATCTTACCCCCAGTGTGGCCAGTGCAGAAAGCAGCAGAGGGTGCTTCTGGGACCTGCCTCGCAGCTCCTGCCAGCCACCCCATGGCAGTGTGTTCCAGTGGCTGCAGTAAGGTTCATTGCACACTTGAATTTCGCACACATCTTTATGGGCACCTCTAATTATGAATGCACTGCGCGTTACAGTTTAAAATTGTTAAAAATGTGGGGAAAAAAATTTGACTCTTGAAATTGTAACATTAGGAGTGAGGAAATATTAAAGGAAGTAAGTCTTATATTCTCATTTCCCTCTTCCGGGTAAGAACAGGAGTGGATGAAGAGGGAAAGTCTCTGATTCTGCAGAGCAAAAGCCTCTCTGTCTAGTGGAAATGGCATTCCAGGGGACAGTATCCCAATTTTGGGTTTATTTGGGAAATCTGCTGTTTCTCCTCTGAGGTCTAAAAAATCCTCCACAGACCTTCCTGAAGAAACTAGCATGAAGCTGGGCCTAAGTTGTGTCAGCAAAGAGTAGTTACACTACTCACACTATGTTGTTTGAAGAAACCATCAGGGCTATAAATACAGCTGCCTGGTTATAACATTGGTCTGATTTGCAGGAGAAATGAATCATATTTAGGTAGAATCCCACTTATTGCTGCAAATTAAATTTGAAAGTGTCTGGATTCACCTAATTCCTCTGAAGTCCTGCTTTCATTCTGTGACCCAATGTGGTGTAGAAAGGATCAAACAATCCCTGTATTTAAAAAAAAAAAAGAGAAAGAGAGACTGTATTCAAACCATGAAAAAGGTTTTTGGTTTCTTCAAAAGAAGAAAGGCAGTCCTGCCATAAGTTCGGTAAACTGCATTTATAGTGCTTATGCCCACAGATTTAGCTTGTAACAGGGAAATGTGCTATGTTTAAACACCCAGAAGGAGTCTGGAAGACAGATTTGTCCTGATAGCTTGTCATTTACCAAAATGGGTAGTGATAATTGGACACAAGAGACGCTTGCAGATCAGCCTTTAGTGACGGTGCTGATAGTTACTGAAAACATAAAATATCTCATGGTTGAGCTTCAGTGCCTTTTCTCTGATCAGTCTGGGTGATGTCCCCAGAAAACACCATAGGCACCATTGCCAACTGCCTTTTATCAAGATATTCTCAATTCCCATTCTTTAAAATATTGTGCAATTATGCATATACAAATTTACAGAACATTAATGAAATCAGAGAAGTATGAAGTAGGGTGGATAAACCCATCCTTCTGAGGTTGCTTTTGGCTCTGATGGCTCAGGCCTGGAGTGCAGCAGGTATACTAATTACCTGCCAGTTTAAAACTGTTTTCCAAATCTTGCTACCCCTGGATCAGCATTATACCACCAATCTTCACCTTTTAGCCCCTGTGCTTGTTTTCAGCCCTATGGCACAGAACACCAGCTCTGGTGGAGTGGAACGAGATACAGAAGAAAATAACTACTTCAAAGACTGAAAAATCACAATTAACAGAGAATTTGAGTATCAAAGAGCCTCCCAAACTTTCTTAATTAGAACCTTTTCTTTTGCTGCAACTTCCTTTTTATTTAGTTTATGCTTATAAGAAATATGTTAATATTTTTTTTTTTGTAGGGCACCGTACACAACTGTGATACAATGGTAGAAATTTCAGGAACAGGTCATGTATCATGCTGACTTCTCTGACTACGCTTCTGCCCGTCAAGTAACTTAGAAGAACTGGGTTTTTTTTTACTGTTTTTTACATGCTTGGGTGCCACTTCTTAGATGTGGGATACGTATGTCCTTACTCTCTACTGCCTCTTATGCACTTGTAACTAGTCCCTTTCCTGTTTCTCGCATAGGATACAGAACACTGCCTGCAATGGGTGCCTACATTGCTTAGTTGTAACATTTAACTGCTGAAAATTATATTCAGAAGAAGCTAAATTGCCAGCTAAATATTGAATTGAGCACTCGATGATGAAGTCCCATGTGGTATTTTATTATTAATCTCATCAGGAGGTTGTAAAGAACAATAATAATAATTAGTCAGCCTTCTAACCCCACAAAGCAGAATCTATTAGTTATATTACCCTTCATAGTGTATTTTATTAATAACTTCCTATTGTCCTCATCATATATTATGACGCGAGAAGGATTGCTGGGTCTTAATGAAGGTAATATATGAATTAAATAATACAATCTGACTGAACAGGTTAAAAAATTATTTGTTCAGCTCTAAACCAGGGCTTGGTAGGTTAGTGTGTGTGATATAAAAGATAAATCTTTGTTTCTGAAATGAGACCTTGGATTTATGGACAGATTTAAGAATTTACTTTGCTGCCCTTCTGCTTATGTTGTTACCCAAGATATAAGACAGTCAGGCTGTATGTTATATTCATATCCACTGCTTCTGAGACAGATGACCTGGATGTAGCAAAACGATAATTTTATAATATAGTGGTAAGAATTTATAAGGATAAGAATGAGGCCAGGCTGGTAGCTAGCCTATAATGAAGGGGCTTTTTGAGGAAAGGTTCCCTGTAGAGGGGGGCTGTTAAGATCTGGGGAAGTAAATGGGATTTAGGCATATACGTAAAGTTAAACGCATACCTCAGTGTTATTATTAAACAGGATCAGAAATTTGGAATTAAGTCAAGAGAAAATGTTGAATATGTTTTCCTTGACTTGTTATGGCTTCAGTAAACTCTGTGCTCTGGTTGCATCATTTTACCCAAAAGTTATTGGTAATAAAAGAGCTAAGGGAGTTTAGTAACATGGACTGGCTCAAGCTCTTAGGAGAGCACAAACACTAAATACATTTATAGATTTAACTTTAAATGAATTTGCTAAAAATTACTTAACTTAAAATTTGTTGCTATGTGCTAGAAATGCTTTCTCTGACCATACATCCTGTGTATGTGTGATTACCATGTTGGCTCCATGCTTTGAAATGATAAATATTTACTTAGAAAGTTGTTGGGTTTTTTCCTCTAGTTATTAAGCTGATTACTGGCTCGTATGGGTCTGGTGTGAAGAGAAGTGTCATCTCAAGCAACCCTCTTTAAAGTAGGCTAGACACCGAGACTGTCTTGTTTTATTGCTGTCCCCTCAAATGCTCACCACAAGCCACGAATTGCCCTTTTAGGAAAGCATAGCAAACTGAAGGCAATGGTAATCAGTGGTGACCAGGCAAAAGCACCTTTTAAAGGAACTTGCAAACGTATTAGTAGAAACACACAATGGCAATTAAAGCTTCAAATAAAGAAAAAACAAAAACAAAAAACCAAACCAAAACAAAGGAGGTAATGTTGAATGTATTTAAACTTAAGGCTGAAATCCTGTTCCTAGCTTTCCTCCTACAGATTGGTTTGGATAAAAAATGTAAAAGAGAGAACACTGCTTTTGCTCTTTGGTATCTTCAGTTTTTAATTTATTCTTCTGTCTTTGTCCCAATTGATCCAACTCTGATAAGCCTACTGTTATCATCTTTTTCAGACTTTTGAGAACAAGAAGTACTGAAGACCAATTTTGAAGCTTTAGGGCTTGCTTTCTTTTCTTGTTTGTTTTGTTTTAGGGTGTTGGGGTATTTTTATGAGAATATTTTTTAAAAATATGTCTTAGATGCTGAGAGCCAGGATAGTGGGTCTTTGAGGTATCTGATGGACACTCAAACCCACTGTAAACTGAATAAGATTCAAGGCTAATGGAGTGAATTGATAATGCTCTGCATACACATGCTGTGTTTACCTAGTTCTGCATAAGTATGAATGGAAATTTTACCTATTGTTTATCTAATAATTAATTAACCAGCTATTTTAGTCCTGGGTATTGATTTTACACTAGCAGTAAATTCGATAAATCTTTTTACAACTATTAAATTGTTGATTTTTGTTGTTGTTGTTGTTAGATAATAAAATTTAAGAGTCATGGCAGAGCCATTCAGCTGCCAGGAATGACCACACACCTATACAAACTCAATAATAATAATTTTCTCCCAAAATTCTTTGCAGATGTCAAATTGGAGTCTTATCTATGTACTCTCATGTATCTAAATGTTGGATTCCTTAAAAGTTTAAAATAACAAACCTCTAATGAGAAGGCAGATGTATGAAACTGGAGTAAGATGAGCACTTAGAGATTCTAATGAGGAATAATCCAAGTTGCAGCCACAATTAACTGTCCTGTGACTGTTTTAAATTGAATTAGAGGTGCTTAAGAGTGTGAGGAACCACTGTAGGGTAGAGAATGGGGACCTGAACACTAACAGCCTACACAAGCTTCACCTAAACTTAGTAAGTCAGAGTCCTGCCTTATGCTTCTGTCAGTAAGTGTTCCTGGGGGTGTAAATGGTGAAGAAAAGTGTCTGGAGCAAAGCGGGTTAGGAATGATGTCCTGCTGCTCATTTAGATCATGAACTGTTCATCAATACTAACAATTAGTGGGCTAAAGATTCCATTGACCACATGACAAGAATCAATATACACAGTACTTGTTAGTTATTTACCACAGAGTGTATTAAAGCCTATAGATTCACCATAAATCCTTTAAAGCTATCCTGCTATGATCCTTGCCACAACATGCATTGACACATGAATAAATCCTTTTGACAAGGGCGATATGTGAAAATCAATACCAGTTTATCAGCTATTTCCATGTACTCTTTTCTACAAAGGTTTAAAGATCTTTTCCCAAAGCTGTGTAACTGACACGGTGTAGGGACAGATCTTGTATCAAATAGTGACCTTGATTAATGCCGTTGACTCAAAGAATTTTTTAAATCCCATACAAGGGACATAAATCCTGTTTCTGATGAGATTCACTGTTTGGAAAGTGCTTTTCAAAGCTTTTACTGAAACTATTTTTATTTTTTTGTGAAAGTGAATAAACTTTCTGTATGCACACAGAATGAGTTATGCTTTTTCTCCTCAAAGAATTGAAGTTTCTTCTGCTGATAAAAATTGCCAGGTGTTTCCTTTTCACTAAGCTATTTTCTACAATGTAAGGGCCATCACCAAAGGCTGTGATGTGTACTTATTCTGCTATACAAACTTTATTGCATTATAAAAATAGATTTAAAACATATATGTATACAGTTTAGGCTGAGTAGACCATATTTTTTTTAGCTTGTTCTTATTTAGTGCTGGAGGAATATTGAGCTGATGCCATCTGATTTCAAGTGTTGAGCAGTCTTTTAAAAATCTAAGCTCCTTAGGCTTCCAGTGGTTGGTTTTCTTTCATGTCTAAGTAACATGATTATTTAGATTTTTACACTGATTCCTTTTATGTACATTTTCCTCCAAATGTATGCAGTAGTTCTATCCTGGAGTTGTATACATTACTTGTTTTACCAGCAAGTTCTAAATGTCCTGGAGGATGTAATAACCTTGGGGACTAATGGAAGAAAAGAAATCTCCCTAAAACCAGAAACATCTGAAGCAAAATTTAAACAGAAAACAATAGGTACACGAATAATATTACTAGTTACTATTTTTAAATTAAACAAATTAAACGTTTTTTCTACATTCTTGCAGAACAAATGAACAGTTTGAATTCTAAAGTAGGCAAAATATTTAATTAGTTCTACATCTTGCATTCAGGGGCATGTAAGTCATGCAGCAGCTTAAAAACCATCTCAAACCCCACAGAGAGGAAAGGATAAAGAAGCCTATTACATGGCTCTTTGGGAGTACCTCTGTCAAAGTCAGCTTTGATAGAAGCAAATCCAACTCCCACTTTTTAGTCAATGGGAGCTGGTGTTACTAATGGAAGGATTTGATTCTGCCCCTTTCATATATTATTTTTTTCCTGTGGAAAAATGTGTTGCATGTTATAACTGAGTGCAAATGTTTTCCTTAAAGTTTTCCACAGATACTGACCATAAAGAAGGGAATAAGAAAGCTTTGGCATACCTTGCAATGGTTTTAAATGAACTGATGCAAAAGGTAACTGTAATATGCACGATGGGAGATTCTTGTCTCTCAGTCTTCCTTACCCCATTCTAGAAAACATTTTATTATACAAATCTTACTTAAAGCCTCCACTCTAAGATCTCAATTATTCTGCTGTGGCTATGATATAATATTGTATATTGCATTAGCTGCCCTTCTTTTTCCCCTCTATTTTCCTCACTTCTCCTTCATTTCTCCTTTATGTTGTTCCCTCTGATGAAACTCTAAGTACTGATAAATGTAACATATTACATAGCAGTAAAATACAGGGAAAACTGTGTATTGTTTAACTACCTTGTTTATGGTGATAAAGATATTTTGATGGCCTCCCTCTCTGGTTTAGATACGTGAACTAACCTTAAAACTAAGTAGTGAATTTTTCACTTTTCGCAAAGGTTTTGTTAAATACCTTCTCTCTATCTCTTTTTCACCTTTAAAGAAGAAAACTGTATTTTTATTCAGAGCTGCTCTTTCCCATTACAGTAATCTGGATTTTTTGGTGCACAACCAGAATGGGGTTCTGGTGTGTGGTGTAGGGACTGCAAAGGGAGCAAAGCATGAAGAAAAGGATGGAGTAAAATCCACATAAACAACCAAAGAACCATGGTCCCTGAATGAAAAACAAGGTAGAGTAGCCTCGGGCAACAGATAACCCAAGCTCCAGGTGACCTTGGCAGCATGACAGGGTCTTTATATAAGGACAGAATCCTACAGCAGTTTCATCAGTTTTGCCCCAGTGTTAACCTTGCATCTATTGTTATTTCATTTCTTCTTTTTTTTTTTCTTTTCTTTTTTTTTAATTTTCCTCTGCTCAAATGTATTTATTGCTAAAGTGTATTTATTATGGCTAATAGAAGGAAACTCTCTAAGTACACTTGAGCTCTCCCAAGTCTCTCAAACTCTAGAGGACTGATAAAATTCAGGACTGTTGCTTTTTTTTTGGTTTTGTTTCAAAACTCTTGAGCCAGGGAAAATTAGACTCTAGTTTTGCACCAGCAGGGTTGAATTTCGGGCATAAGAGCGGTCTTGCTTTTCATTTTGGCGTAGTTGTAGACTACATCTTTCACCCTTTCTGCTGTGAATGTGCAGTTAAACTAACAGCAGAGGATGGAAAGGCAGCCGTTTCAAGCACGTCAGTTGGCAGCAACAAGACCTTAAGCATGAACAGATTTGTTGAGGCAGCTTTCCCAGCCTATTCAGTAAAGGCAACCAATTCTGAGCCTTGTGTACTATGAGCTGATGGGGTCTATTAAATATCCTCACATAAAACACGCCAGGGGCCAGTGTAAGGGAAAGAAAGGAGTATTCATTTAGAGACCCAAGTTCAAAACTGTCAACAGTTCTGCCTCACCAAAGCTACTTGTTTGACAATTCATTTGCAAAGGTTGTGTGAATGCACCTTACTGGAAGATTGTAAAGTCTGCATTAATTTTATAATAATAATTTTGTATAATAATTTTGCCATTTCTTTGGCTATAACAAATGATCATGCTGCTGCACCCACATCTGGTATATATGGGTGAAACTCTGGCCAGCTGAGGGATGAAAATGGTGTTTTTACAGACACCATGTACACTATGCACCTGTGGTGTTGTACGAGAAGAACTTTTAAGAGTGGCAGTATATCAGCAAGAGTCAAACATTTGGGAACTAAGCTGAACAGGATAAAAATGTGTTACCCTGGTCTCTGTATGTTTTAGCAGTTTTAAATGTTAATAATCACTTAAGAGACTGATTTCAAGTTTTAATTGAAGGTTGCAAAAGGATAGTTTCTACTATTTGAAACATTTTGTGCATATCTTCATTTCGGACTGATCAACTAATTTCCAGTGTGTTTATTTTTAAAAGAATGAGTCCTATAGCTTCAAAAAGCACACTAGGAAAAATACTGTTATTGTGTAATGCTCCTGAAAATAAAGGGGGTTTTTGGTACCATAGTTAAAAAAAAAAAAGTGACATCATATGACTAAACTGATAAATTACTATACGGAGCACTGCTTGCTGTTTTCAAAAGCAGAGAGGAATTTTGTTAGTCTTCTGCTGATTGCACCCATCTTGATCAGATTTCGCTGCAGAGGAGGTGCAGTGGTAGAAATCTGTGCAGGAAAAAAAAATAACAAAAAAAAAAAAACCAAGCCCTGTGGGAAGTATTGCTGCAGGTAGTTATTCAGGGAACCACGAGGTCTCTCCAAAACAGGATTATGCCTGTAGTGGATGATTTGGGTGTAGGAGCAAAGTTAGAAGTTTGCACAAACAAACAAATGGCAAGGAGCAAGAGAGGGTTTCAGAGACAGGGATTTGTGTGGCAGTCGGGAAGATGGTTTATTCTTGCCCTCTGGTCTGACCTACTTTCTTTGCTTTGGTTGTTTCATTGTTTTACATGCACAGTGATGTAGCATGTGTGTTAAATAAGTAGCAGTGTTTCGGCAAGAGGTTATATATCAGTAGAAAGTCTGTATCAGTCTCTTTAGAGAGTTTGTAAATCCACCAGTAGAGATACCTGAAGTCTGACCCTGCTGCACAGATATTTAGCTGAATTAACGATAAGGTGTAAAAGCATACCAGAGTCTGTTAGATGGGGAGGCTACCAACACATTTTGGTTTCACCTTCAGTTGTTTTGTGA
Organism: Scolopax mira; assembly: GCA_004320125.1. Taxonomy (NCBI): domain Eukaryota; kingdom Metazoa; phylum Chordata; class Aves; order Charadriiformes; family Scolopacidae; genus Scolopax; species Scolopax mira. Next base: position 476,191 of record BJBW01001982.1, read on the forward strand.
CAAAACCAAAGCACCCATTTTTCAGTTTGTGCCTTTCACGGGGGACTGACGGAATACTTTACTTCTTTCCAATTGTATGATGTTAGTGTGCAAAAATACTCAAAAGGCTTTTTTTCTTCTAGAAATAATATTTCTTCAGCTTCTAGGATCATAAAGATCCAAGTCTAGGCTGTCAATCCACCCATTATATGCATCTGTCCCTGGGAATTTCTCAGTTCCTGGGATTCAGACATCCTTCCATACTCTGCCTAAGACCAGGGTCTGTGCTTGGAGGCTGGAGGTTGGAAGAGGAAGAACTTGCTTTTAAAGATGTCTCAGCACGCGAGGTCCTCTCAGGAATCCTAAAAGAAATTTGGCAGGTGAAATGCAGTGGTCCTTCCTCATGTTTGAACAGCTCTGATGGCCAATGCCGAGGAGGGACAACTGCCAGTCACTCCTAAACTATTCTCAGCTCTTTCTGGGAGAAACTGATGTCATGATTCATCTTTGCATGAGGCAGTGCTCATGTTTTCCTGCTGTTTTATGCCTCGGCACAGGAGGAGGTTCTTTGTTTTCTCTCCCTGCGCATTCGCTCCTTGCAGTCCCATGCTGGGCTAAATACAATCTGGCCCATGGTAGAGATTTGGAATCCATTTGCTTGCTCGTCTACAGCTTTCAAGGCTTGCCAGCAGTACTGTGGGAAGCCTGGAAAAAATTAAAGCGTTATTCTATCCTGAAACTTGTCTCTGCAAAAATGCTATTCTAGGCTCCCATGTTTATTGTTTCTCCATGATTCTCTGTATGAAATTTGATCAGTTTAAAAAAGGGGACCAAAAAAGAAAAAAAATAATCCCTGATTACCTGCCCAGCAGACTCCTGTGAGTTGCCAACCTGAATTCTTTCTCCTCAATCTGACCAAAAAAAAAGATTCTTCAAATGGGATTTAGCACTGGTAGCACACCCCATGTCAGATCCAGCTAAGAAGGGTTCTGCTGTATTTGAACTTAAAATTCTTTTCAGCTGAATGAGCTGAAGCTACTTGACATCAAATTCACAGTGCAAGACTATATTTAAAGGTAGTATATTGACTGGTTCATGGAGAATACTGAGAACTGTAAACTGGGGTGGGAGACAGGATTTCCTGCACACAGTCATTTAATCACCTGTAATCCAGCATCATTTATTCAGCCTGCAGAGTAACTTCTCATGCTTCAAATGCAAATTCACAGACCAGTTCTCCACTGAGCCCTCTTCTGGCAGCCCATATCACCCCTGTACTTAGTTGTGCTGGACTAAGCCCCTGGAGATTTGAATATTTTATCTCTATAAACCTCATTCAAGTTCATCACAAACTTTCCAATAGAAGCTTTATATATACTCATGTATATATACATGGCACTTGTCCTGGCTTTACCTTTAGGGCTACTGGAAGAGAAGTTGTGTTCTGCTGAGAAGGATCTCTTGTGCCATAAATCCAGGGAAGTACATCACAAGTCCTGATGTGAAGATCTGCAAGCATTTTGGATTAAAAATAGCAGATTCATTAATGGTCAGATCCTGTAAACTGATGAGTAGCCTTTCTCCTCTATGGAAATTGTTCTTCTTCTGTTTACATACAGAAAGCAAACAAGTGAGCTCAATCAAGTCTTCTTGATCTGTGAAAAATAAAGCTCTTCTGGCCTATAGAGCCATAAAGAAGACACTTGAACTGCACTCCAGGGAGCTAAGAGCTTGGCCATTATTGGGAATGAGCTTGGGAGTGTACTTATCTCCTTAAATATAATTAATAAAGAAGATCAAGCTTAATGGCCCACTGCTTACTTAAACATAGAAAAGCCAGGAAACTCAGAAGTCACATATGCAAATCTTTTATTCTTTTTCCTATTCCTATACAGCATCTCTTAGTAGTCATATATGAGGGACTTTGTACCCAGCTTTGCAGCTGGCAGCTGGGACCTGCCCTCGTGTCCTGGCCTTGGGGGAACTGCTGAGTGCCCCAAGTAGTATGTCCCCTGCTTCTCCTCTGCAGTTCCAGTGCTGGGCACGGTGGGCAGTTTGGAACCCAAGGCTGAAACCTGGTGCTTGGTGCTCATCACCAGAAAGGTGAAGGAAGGCTCAGTGGGGTAAATTACTGCCTCAAGCCCCAGACTTAGCTGTGAATCCCTTCACTTGCCTGCATTTAAAACTGTCTCGTATAGGAAGTAAGGCACATTTTACACACGGCCGTTGTCCCATTTTTTCAAAATCAATCATAATATAGCCATTAAAAAAATTGTAGATACTTAAAAACAAAGAGAATTGCAGGGCATTATTTGTTGCAGTCATTGCCAGGGCCAATGTTCTCATTACTTCTAGTTTTTAAAAGTGCTTTTGGCCCATGACAAAAAGGATTTTTTTTCAATTTGATGACATCTTGCAAAATAAAATAATGTACTTTTAAAATAACATGCAGTGAAATGATTGCCAAAATCTATCACAGAAGGCTATGCTTTCATTATATCAGAAGCATCAGTAATCACATGTTTTATACTACATTTTGTGCTCTTTGGTAGGGTAATAGGTGAGGTTTTACTAAGATTGCCTGGTGTTCTCCATGATAACTCTCTTTTTGCACTTGCATATAACTTTGCCAAACCTTAACCATTTGGCATCTCTGTGGGGCAGAGCTTTCCATGCTAGGTTTCTTCTCAGTTTAATCTGTTTTGGAAAACTTCAGCATAAATGATTCAAACACTTCCAGGCCTTAGGCAAGGGGAAAATGTATTTGTTTTGACCACACTGAAAAGTCCTGGCAAACCTTGCTCTGAATAGCTGTAACTTCCCCTCCCTCTCCCTGTCCCGCATCCTATTGTTTTGGAATAAGGATTTGGCAGGAGGGTGATCTTTGTCTTATAACAGTTTTGTGAAAAGCATCGCATTGGCTGATTTATGAATCTTTGAGAAAGTTTAATGAAGGCATGTGGGAGAGTGGAATTAGCAGATAAAAGAAATAGTACTATCTCTAGTTGGTGCCATTAGGAAATATTGGAGGAAAGCAAGAGGGAAAGGGATATGGACAGAGAAACAGTAAACTGGGGATGAGATGCTGATACAAAACTGAAAACCATAGAGAGTTATGGGATTTGGTATTTCCTACACAACAAAAATAAGGCCTTGTAATCAGATTTTTTAGAAGAAAAGATTTGTGGGGAAAAGGGGTCAGATGTCCCCTGACCTTCCACCAGCAGCGGATGACTTGGAAAAGTAAGCAAAACTGGAAAAGGACCAGACACTTTTTACTGTTTTATCAGTTTATCCCAAACAAGAAGTTGCACCTGGAGCACTGCATTCAGGAATTACCAATGCATTCTGTCTCCACTAGTACACCTAATACGTTTTAAAATTTGTTTATGCTTGTGACTTCTACAAAGCCCAGCAGCAATGAGTTCTGCAGCTTGTGCATTAAGTGAAAAATTACTTCCTTTTACTGGCTTTAAAACCGTGAGCTAATTTTATTAGGTGTCCCCAGATTTATTTTTTTTTTGGTAATTTATTTATTACAATGATGATTATTAGGGTGAATAATCCTTCCCTAATCACAGACAAGAAAGTCCAGAACTTTTATGACTTGCAAACCTCTGTTGTACACATCCCCAGCTGCCTCTTTTCTGAGCTGAAAGCATGCGGTTGGCCTTTTTTTATCGCTACATATCATTAAACCAATATTTCCATGGAATTATCCATAATGGTTCCGAGATTTTTTTGTGCCGAGTGATAATAGCTAGGGTCCATTGTGGTTTAGATCTAATTAGGATTGTTTTCCCTCATATGCATTACTTTGCATTCATCAATACCCTCTGCTGTTTTATTGTTGTTTAGTTTTTTTAAGCCTCCCACAACTCTTTGCATTCAGATCAGCCTGCCAGAGTGACTCTCCATGCCTGGTAAACTTTGTTGTTACCCATCTTCTTTCAAAGTCCTACAAGACTATACATAACATCTCAGGTTCTTGGGTTCATGGGCTGCTGGGTTTCTATTCTGTGAAATCTTGCCAGTTATTTCTGCCTTTTGTTTGCTATCTTTTAATGATTTATTAATGAAGTCTTCGGTTTTTGTTCATCAAAACTTAGAATAAGATATAAACTGTCTGACTTTTATAAAAAAACTTCAATGCCACCACTTGGAGATGCAGGAATTCAATTTGCCTATGAAATTTTAACAGGCATCTTTTAGATTATAATAAATTCTCTGATTAACTGACCACACAGTATCTGATCACGTGCTTCCTGCTTTCTTCAGTGCATAGCATGGGAATGGATCAGGGTAAGAGGGGAGAAGAGACTGTTGTCTGGAGAATATTTATTCCAGAACTTGGCAACTTTATTATGAATAAAACAGGGGGGGAAATGTCCCCTGGTTAAGGTGGTTAAACATTAAGCTGAACAACCGGTTGTATTTTCACATCTCACTTCAAGGTACTCACACCTTGAAATAACACACAGGTACTCAAAGTCCCAAGGCTTTTGCCTGACTATTTACAGCAGGCTACAATAATTTTACAAGAGATTGGAGCAGGGAATGTTGTGGTATTCTCTAAGAATAAATACTAGATGAAATAATCACTCACATGGATTTATAAGGACAGATTGTTCTTTTATGTGTAATTCAGAATTACACTATTAGTATCATTATTAGAAAATATCTTTATCTCCAGGCAGCAGAAGAATCAGTGTCCACTACAGTACAGAACAATTGCTTGCAAATGATTAGGCTTAAATGTTGGCAAAATAATATCTAAACTCTCAAGACAACTCTGGTGTTTATAAATCAACACCAGCTGTTCCCGTTTATGCAATACTTTGTAAAAATAAAAGAATAAAATAGAATCTGATATGACAGCTCATATACCAAGATCCAGCTTTCTGCAGTAACAAACCAGGCCATTAAAAAATGTGGGGCTTATTTCAGATATTCTAAGAGCCAACTGGTCTCATGATAATAACTGTAACTACGTTTCTCTAATGCGTTTAGGCGTATGGCAGGTACTTGGCAAAGAGGCTCCTGAAGCTACGCCACCAGAGAGGTTCTCTTGCTCTTCCCTGGAAGGAACAAAGAGAAAGACCCTCTCATAGGCAGCACCTGTCAAGCATTTCTGAGCCATGTCAGCCTCAAATTTGCCTGAAGTGCCAAATTCTGATTTCTGTCACACAGATTCTGTCACAGAAAGTGAAGAGGTTCTCTGAAGCTGGTGGGGGTTCGCTTTAGAATAATTGCCCTCGGAATATAGCCCCAGTTTTCTCTTACGAGCTGGGTATGTAGTACTATTGGAGTATTACTCCTTGCATAATTAAAAGTGCTTGGGTTGCTTATTTTGGTGATTATTGCTCATGTGCAGAGTGGCCTAGCTGGCAGAGTTAGTTAAAAACCAGTTAAGTGGGGAAAAAAAAGTAAGATTTTGTCATCTCACAGCTAGGTGCCTTGCTCCCAGAATGGAATAAAACCACAGGCTGATTCCATGTAAAGTATAGGTGAAACCCAGGCACCTCGGCGCAGTTTCAAATAAGCCATTTGCTAAACTCAACACTAAGCTCATGGTGGGGTGGTCTTTAGAAGGTGAGATTATTATTGTTTTGTTGTGAAAGATCCTCAATTTCCCAGAGCTGTGATTCACCCAGACACAGATGCCCACTCAAATCCTTGAGGATAGGAAGCTTACATTTTCTTCTCAAAATCTGGGTGCATAAATTACTGGAAAAAGTAATATAGGCTATATCTTCACTGCTAGTGTTTTAGTTGTGTACTTGGATTGCTACTTTTGAAGCAAATTATCTGAATGTCTCCACTTCATGTTGGGTCATGTCGCAAAGCAGCCTTGGCATGTGTGAACTGGATCATAAGGTCTCTGCCTGTTCCTTGGCATGCAGCCCATGAGATTAGTCTCAAGCTCATTGAAATTAAACCCTTCTCTCCTCTTCCCTCATCCCCCAAAACCCATACATTGTGGGCATTGAATCATCAGCACCAGCTGTTGTGTTCTCATTGCAGCTTGCTAGTGCAGATGTGGGTAGAGACCTTCTGTATGAAAAGCTATTTTGTCTCCAGTTTGTCTCCAGAAATACAAGATCTGTATCTCCCAGAGGTTCCTGGCTCCCATAGCTCCAGAGTAAAGTTCCTTCTTGCTTAGTCCCTTCTTGTCCCTGAAAGTCTAAGTTCCCTTCTGAAAACAGTGAGAGTGCCTCAGAAGAGGGCTAAAAAGGAATAAATGGTTCCTCTTTTGGAAATCAGAGCATTGCAAGGTTGCTAGAGAAGGCAGATTTGAATCTCTGCAAGCTGACAAGGTTGATAAATACTTTGGTAAATACTTTACTGACAAGGTTGTTCTGTGGGAAATTTCTCCTCTTTACCCATAGTGGCACAGCCCTGCGGTGGTTTGGGTGCTATCTGGCACTTCTTGTCAGACCATGTTGTGGCTGTTTGGGGAAGAGAGGGATTGGGCCTGATGGGGCTGAAATCCAGCTGATTTAGGATCCCTCGGTGTGGACGTGACAGTGTTTTCAGAGAGGGGAAGATTGCACTGTGGAGGTTTTTTTATTAAAACATGGGTCAGAGTGGACTTCAGTTGATCTAGGTTTTTTTAGGTGATAAAGTCTTTCTTTGGTTCTGTCTTCCTGTTCTTCCTATAGACATCATATCTATAAGTTTTTAATTCATAAAATGTTCAAAAGCAGATCATAATTTTTTTAACCGCTTTTGGAAATGGTTCAGATGAGTGTTCTATCTCACTGCTTATTGTTTATGAACCGTTTTTAACAAATTTCCTATCTCTATTCAGATTTGCTACTCTTTCTTTAAGGTTAGTCATTTTACTCATCATTCCATAGTATTTTTTAAAGCAAACATATGGCAGACTAACTAGTAGCAATAGATTGTCATGCCTTTTTTTCTATTCTGTAATTCTGCAACTCATTTTTATAAGCTACCTCTGTCTCTGCTGGAAATAAATTTAATTTAATCACAAAATGATTTTTCTTTTGATGATTGCATTCATCTTGGCAACCTGCCCCTGAATTTGTTGTTCACAAACATTTGTAGGAACTAAACTTTGGTTGCAAAAATCTACATAAACAAATCAAACTGATATCAGATTTGTAATTTGAAAAATTCTCTATGAAAAGGTTTTTACATTATTCAGCGACTTCTTCTATTGACTGTTAGACTATAAACAAATACCTGTAGATTATTCAGCAGTGCAGTGGTAGAACACAGCATTACACTGAATACTTGAGAAGTGGGGTATACTTTCTCTGCTTGAATTTTATGGGGCTTGTCTTGATAGAATTGTTCTCAGAAAATTTGCTGTTCAAAAGCCACTTTTATTTCTAAATAGTATATAACAATAACTGTATACAAGAGAGCGCTATAATTTTTTGAGGGCAGTTCTGTTAGTAGAAGTTTGGCCCCAGAGAGGAGCAGAAATGCTCACCTGGGAAGGGAGTTGTTATGTCTTGATCTGCAACTACATACTGTCATCAGTACTGACCACAAGCCCACTGACTTCTATCATAGAATCATAGACTGATTCAGGTTGGAAGGGATCATTTCTGTGGCCCTCCTCTTGATCCTCTCCATGGTGAGGGTCCATGTCTTTCTCCAGACAAGGGCTCCAGAGCTGGACACAATACTCCAGGTGGGGTCTCACCAGGATGGAGTAGAGGGGTAGAATCCCTTGACCTGCATGCCACACTTCTGATGTAGACCAGGATACTGTTGGCTTTCCGGGCTATGAGTGCACATTGCTGGCTCATGTCCAGCTTTTCATCCACCAGTACCCCCAAGTCCTTCTTGGCAGGGCTGCTCCCAATCCCTTCATCCCTCAGCCTGTATTGATACTGGGAGTTGCCACAACCCAGGTGCAGGCCCTTGCACTTGGCCTCGTTGAAGCTCACAAGATTCACACGGGCCCACTTCTTGAGTTTGTCCAGGTCCCTCTGGATGTCATCCCTCAGGTGTGTCAACTGCACCACTCAGTTTGGTGTTGTAAACTTGCTGAGGGTGCCCTCAGTCCCACTGTCTGTCATGATGAAGATACTAAATGGTACTGGTCCCAAAAGAGAACCCCGAGGGACACCCCTTGGTGCTAAAGAAACGTAGTGGTGGCCTTCCTATTTATCAAGCTTTGTGCAACATCTGGAAAGTAAAGACATGAAACTCCAAAATCTCAACTTTCTTGTCTGCAGATTTTCTGGGACATGACATTTTAGTGGCAGAATATGCTACATAGAACAAATTATTTTGGAACTCTATTTTTAGGTTATTTATTTAAGACTTGGCACACTCCTAGTCAAGAGGGGATAACCCTGGCCCTAGTGATAAGTTTTAACAACTGCATGTTTATGCACCGGTAGGTATCAGGAGGTCAGTCAGAAAACCCTGTCAGTTTGTATTACTTCTCTTTTGACTTTCTATCAAAGCATGAAGGAAGGGGAGCTGCCATCTTTCTCTTCATACCATAGGTGGTATGTCATGAATTAGACAAAATAAGCGCATTTTTTCTTTTATTGGTGCAAAGTGCTCTCCCTTTGAGAACTGGAGAAAAAATTTAAATTTCCATGTATTTATTCTGTCACTGAAACAGAGATACTGCTTTTGCAGGTGAAGGCAGTGGAAATAATGTACAAGACATGCTGTTTCTTGTCCTTTTTAAAAACGCATTGGCAGTGCTCTCAGATGCTTGTGATATCTAGTATTGAATTCTGATCAGATATCCCCAAAGCAGATCTGTTTGGATATTAATGAACCATTAATTTTTAAGTCATATGCAACAGGGAATAGTGAAACTTGCATCATCTTTAATATGTTCAGGTCACTTTCTTTTGATACCAACACTCATATCAAAGAAGCAGAATGAGAAAAGGTAATATCAAAGATGATCATAGTTTCTTCTGCTCCAAATGAGAAATCTGCACTCTATTTAACACCCTGCCTCCAAGTGAGCTTCCAGTTATCTGATATTGATGGCCATGAGAATGAACATACGCAATTAAAATAGCCAAGTCACTCAGTGCTTCTACCCAAAGCAGAGCCAGGCTCTGAGGGATCATGTGGTTGGCTTAAATGTTATCCTATGGAAGAAGAAAGAGTTTGGAATTCCTTTTATCCCCTTGCTCATGCTTAAATGCATTTTGTCACATTTAGCTTCTTTGCAACCATGGATCAGCTGAGGGTCCTGTTCCTAAGACAAATAACAAACTCTAATATCTATCCAGAGGACGTGCAAGCTTCGATTTCAAGTTAATTTTTTGGTAGGAATAGTTACAGAGTACACAGTCGTCAGCAGAAGAATAGAGGACCCAGTTATTCTAAGGTTGTAGCTTAGACTGACAATTACAAACGTTAAGCTACAAGATCTATCTGTTTGCTCCCAGCTACACCATGCAGAGCAGACACTGCTGCATCTCACCTGGGGTAGACCCTGTAGATCAGGAAGATATCCAGAATTATTTTGATGATTTGCTGGGGTGGGAATTTTTTGTATACCTTCTTCTCTTTATTTCACTATGGGGTAGGTCACTTTTGTGTTTTTCTCTCTCAAAATGGAACAGATGGCCACCTTGGAAGCGCAGAAGTACTTGATTAAGAAGCACACCTGGCAAGTGGACATTTTCTAGGAATGAGAAAGGAGTGTAGTCTTTCAAGTAGGAAACATCAATTCTTAGAGCTATGGTTACTTCATACATTACCACCACATTTCTGAGGAGACGTTTATTGTGCTTGACTGCTGTGCTTATTATCATTGTGGAACATCATATCTTCTTTTATGTTTGCTTGGTGCTGCTGTTGGTGGTCTGATAGGTTAGGTATTTCCATACAACATTCTTGATTGTGAGACTCATCCTGTACAATGCAGAGGACACTTCTGTTTTCATGTTCCATTTTGACCACTGGCTTCAGATGGTTTATATCAACTGACAATCCATAGAATTGTATGTCTACAGTACTCTGTATAATACAGGGGAAAATATTCAGTATCTCTGCAGTTTCTAGGCCATTTTCCCCAGCCAGTTTGGTATCACCTCCTTGGTTGCTACTAATGATGCTTGGAATATTGGCAGAGGGATGAGGAGAATACTGACACCATAATCCTGCTTGTGTTCCCTTCAGATCAAAGGCTTGAGTATTTTCAGGGAAAGAGAGAGGGAAGCTGCTTTGATTCTATACTTGGCGAGTTCATCGAGACTTCAGGACACGAAGGCCTGCAGTTGTCAGCTGTACTGGAGAGTGCTGAATCAAGTCAGAAGAAAGTCAGCCCAGATCTGACCCCTGCCAGATGTTGAGCCTCACTGAACTAGAACATTCAGGGAGTCTGAATAAGGACCTGCTTGCTTAATACAAAGCATATTTGATCTTCAGTACACTCGTTTGTCCTTGTTGATGTGCTGGAAGATACATGGTGGGCTCTGTGCTGACCTTGCAGTTTCTAATGGGCCTCTTGCAGCTTTCAGACCTCACATGTTGTGGAGGTTATAAAAAGTTCACATTCATTCTAGAGTGCTTCAGACCAGGGGTAGCTTAATATATGTTTTTAAAAGGCAGATGACCTGATCCAGGAGATGGTGCTAAAGGAACTGAGGATATTGACAAAAAGTGAGTGTATACACATCTGTATCAGTGCATCTGCTTGTAGAAAAAACTCTTACAAATCAGAAAGTGGAACTGAGGAAATAAAAAGATCAGAAGTAATTTGTTCTAGAGAAGAGAGGTGATCTTTCAGTGTGGCATACAAGTCAGGTATTAAAGTCAAGCTGGTTATGGAGGAGCTCATTTGGAGGAGAATCTGACTGAACAGTCAGCTCCTGAACCCATAACTCTCAGAAAAGGATCTGTGAGATTTCAATATATTATTTTTTTGAGGACTTAGAGAGAGATCCAGCTATGAGCAATTTTGTAGGATCTGGTTAAACATAGTGCGCATAAATATGATAACACCTCGCAGTGGTTGTCACTGCATTGGTAGAAACCAAGCTGCTTGGTGTGGATCCATATATTCTGGGCTGAGCCTTAACATAAGCTTTGCCGAGTCTGGGAAGACACCTTTCCTGTTTTTTTATCACTTTCAGATGACAGCTCCTCTGGCAGTTATGTATTCCCAGAAATGGGACTGTGTAGTTTCTTGGCTTTGCCAAGGAGGCTGCTGCCCTCTCAGGCTCTTTAGTAGTCTGAACGCAAATCTTCCTACTGAGCTCTGAAACTGTAGATGCTCTGGGTTTACAGCACTCTTGAGGAACACATAAAAAAAAATATTTAGGGTTCTGAACGCAATTATCCCTTATTTTAGCTAGAAATACACAGCTGTAGCAAAACAAAACAAACAAAACCAAGGCCCCACACTATATGCTTTTGTTAAGACGTGAGGATTTAGATCTTTGAAAATAGATCTGAGCTCCCTGAGAAGTTCATTTCTGAACATAACTTCTTTAAGTTATTTCACTCTCCTCTGCAGCACTTCTATGCATGATTCACCATGTTCTGCAAAAATGTTTTCTTTCTTAAAATAGTTTTCTGTGTGTCTAAGCTTTCCTCAAGACTTTGTATTCTTTATGGTTTTAAAAGGTACTGATAATTTTGTTTAAGCTATGGATCTGCACCATGCCTCTAGATCCTGTTCTTTATAGAAGCTGGAGAGGAAAGGAACTGCTTTTCCCAAAGCTTTGCTTGCTCATTTTTAGAACATGCCTTCATCTAGAAGGCAACAAGTATAAAAATCTGTATTGGGAGTCCTAGGTGTTGCTCACTCAGAGCTCAGACTATTGTCAAAGTTAGAAACCAGAAAGACCATTAATCACTTTTCACGGGAGCCTGTTGGCTGGCATGAGCACAGCAAGAAATTCCATAGGTTCCAAGCAAGTTTACAAGCTTTCCAAGAAAGTTTTCCAAATGTTCACATGCATACAATCTTTTTTTATACTGCTTGACATCCTGCAAATTTATATAAATAAATTTTTAAATCATTAGAAAATAAGGAAGGCCCAATACTCTCTATCAAGGGCTAAGAAATCTCAAGGGAATCAGCTTTACTGCTGACCTAACAGGTCCACGGAGTCTGAAGTGGTAGGCTGTAGTTCATAGGAGGCTACTGCTGTGATGAAAAGATGTTTAAAATTTCATTAGATATTTACAGACCCAGAGGTGAGGCCCCAGTGGATTATCATATACAACATAAAGTTTGTTGGTTTTGTTTTGTTTTTTTTTTAAAAAGGATTAAACGCTGACCTGTTATGATCTTTTGACTAGATCACATCAGGTCTCAGCTACAAGGGTGACCTTAGTGGGTGATTTCCCTGACATATGTAGTCCACACTTGGCCTTGCTTACTTTGTTTAAATTTAGATTTATACATTTTTCATGTTTAAGCAGTAGGATAGCTAGTAACTAGACATTTTTAGTAAATAATTGCTCATGTTGCTACTAGTTGACTGACAGCAAATGAAATCCTACAAGGATTTTTATACATTTTGGTGGTAGTGATACAGCTAAGTGGCCACTTGGTAGGTGAGAGCTTTGTTTGTCTAGGGTTTTAGCATAATCATTAAATCACAGCTTTCTCTAATTGCTTCAGCTGCAGCCAAACTCAGTTGGATGGGATTCTGAGCAAATGGAATTCTGTCACATTCAATATCGGTGTTTGCTTTATTTAATAGCATTTCTCTGGGGACCCGCATCGACTTTTGGAGTTTTTAATTTGTTACAGTATGTAATAGCTGGCTTCTGTGAAGGAATTGTTCAGCAAACTGCATTCTTATTATTACTACTGATGCCTTTTTACTTTAAATGAGGTTGACAATATAAGATATGGCATTTAGAAGAAAGCTGTGCTTACTTTGCTCAGCACAGACCAAGTTTTGAAAGGGAGAACTATTTGGCATGCATAAATTCTCCCACTTCTTTGAAGTGAAAATTTAAAGTTAATAATTAAAACAAACATACAAACCCACTCTGTTATCACAACCTCTGGGTTTCCCAATGTGCAGTGCATTTGCTCTGTGTTTCTTTTGGTGCCTTTCAGGACAGGAACTAAACATTCTTTGATTTAACTACCTTAACACCCTTGTCAGTGATGTGTAACACTGCAATACGATATTATAGCAGCAGTAACAGTTTTAAGTATGATTTTTTTTTCATTGTAGGCAGGTGATTCAGACATCTCCATTTGAATTGGAGTTTTAATTTGTAGATGCAAATGTCAGTTTAAAAAGTTCACTACCTTGTACTAATACTGCTTCTCATCATCAAAACTTGTAAACCACGGTGTATACTGAAACCATCACGTGTCTGTGACTGTCATAGGCACAACCCATCCTTGGTTTGTTGCAGCAACCTGTACTCCTGAAGGAACTTATTGTTCCTTCATTAATCAGACTTGGCTGTCACATGCCCGTTAGTGAGTGTTATGTGCTTGAGAAGGATAGTGCTACGCAACAGAAACAGAGGGACTCAGTCATCTGGTGGCAGCAGAATAATACATGAGAAATGGCAATATTTGAAATGCGTTGTCTTGACTTAGAATTTCTTCATATTTCAGAATTCTTAGGACATAGGAAAGCACATATGAAGAATTCTTCCTCTAGTTTAATTGTGTTTTGTAAAGGAATTTTGTATCCAAATACAGGGTGAGATAAAATACAGGACTGGGGGGCCTTTATTGGCAACTATGGTTAGCTGGGGAGTGCAGTTAGGAAGCCAGGCAAATAATCACATCTTCTTCATTTAAAACATTTCATACTGGCAGGAATCTTCAACCAGTGCTCCAACTTCTGTCTGCCACTCAGAGCTTTTTATATGAAACAGCAGGAACCTGGCAGCCTGGAGAGCGTTGAGCATTGTGAGCAAAAAAACTTGAACATCATTTATAGGTTTTCCTGCCAGGACTGTAAAAATCTAGACAAAGTAGATATGGTTGTTTCACCCAGCTCTTCACTTATGTTTGTCCTTCACTATGGAAGCTCCCAAAACCTCAACCAGTTTTCTTCCTGAATTTTAAATTCTTGGTAAGTACATGGAATAGGATTTATCTTACCTACCTTTATCCCTGTAAAAGTTACATGGCTAGAACTATTCTCTAGGCTCCCTCTACAGTCAGTGAAGAGACAGATATCTCCAGGAGGCTTTTTATCTCATATGAATTTAGACAACTATCTTGGGGTGAAATGAATCCCAACCCTGTTGTCACCCTCCAGCTTTGATTCAGCAAATGTAACAAATTCCCTTTCCGTGCTGGGATTTGGAGCCTTGCACAGAATATTCCAATATCTAATTTTCACTGAATTTAATGGAAGAAAGGGTTGCATACGTCTTTTAATTAGCTTTGAAAATTTCAGTCTTAATGTTTATATAAGTTTGAATGCACAAACATTTGTATATAAAAAATGTCATGCCATAAACGTAGTTGTGTTATTTTCAAAAATGTGAGCATCTGGCAACTTCATCTGAAGTGTGGCCCAAATGGCTGATGTGAATGATATTAGTTATGCTGTAGTTTTGAAAACTGGACCAAGCAAGTGTAGTCTAAAAGAATTTAATACTTCACCTCTACCTTTTTTCTTGTCTCTCTCTTAAGTAGAGTTTAGATGTTGAAACACATTTAGCGAGGATAATATTTGCGGATGGAGTGACATTGCATTGACAAAAATGCCTGTGATTATTAATCCTAATAAGTATAAAATGTATATAGGAAGTAACTTAAAATGTACTTTTGCTGTATTAAGGAAGTGATCCCTTAAAAAATAGAATAGAAATGGGGCCTTTGAGATGAGCTGAATAAAAAATGTGAATGAACTTTTAAGGGATATAATTTGCATGTGACTGTATCTCTCTTATGAAGTTTTATGTTAATTCCCACAGCATTTTTTTTCTCAAAGAATCAGCACTCTTTAGGTAGCAAAAATATAGTATATTATTAAGATATAACAAAGAACTTGATTTTGTAATTTACCATTGCTTCTTACCAGAATTTTGGTAAAACGCCATAGCATTTGCTTCTCTGCACTCTCTGGAATTACGTAGTGCTCTTACAATTCCTTTGTGTGATACCTGAACACCTAGAACCACAGTTATATTATTAAGCACTTAAATGCAGTAAATAATATATAATTTAAAGTGTAGGTATGTCTATAAATAGTAACAAAAGCAGTGATTTCTTTAATGTTTTCTCTTTTTCTGACTGGTTATTGCTAAATTAAGCTTTTGTGCATGAGATTACCTGTTTTCTAAAGGAGATGGGACATACAATATGCTGGATCTTTTCCACTTCATATATCTTCCCAAGAAATAACAGCTCTTGGTTAGACAGAGGTCTCCAACATGGTGATATGTTCTTACCCAGTTTACAAAGCTTCATAGAAAGTCATAATCTTCAATTAATTTGATTTACAGCCTTAAAAATATATATTTTGATCCCAGTCCAGCAAAGCATTTAAGCATATCCTTAATTTTTAACTCTTTTGCTGAGTCTTAGCAAGAGTTTTGTCAAAGTCCTGTAGACTAGAGGGTGTGTAAGTGTCATATAGAGGTACATCTCCTCATCTATATGTCTTTTCAACCCATATAATCTTGATTTATGATAAAATCAGCTCTTTGTTACTACATTACTCAGCCCTGTCACCATTTGGTACATCTCCAATCAGCTGGAATGTAAGGCATAAGGACAGTTTGTCTGGGTTTCCGTTCCCTACCCAGGCCACTAGATTTGCACAAGAAGGCAACACAAGATAAAAGCAGTATGTTTTCTTAACTTAGCTGAAGAGCTGTTTCTTACCTATCAAAATACAGTCTGTTAGATTGTAGTTTAGATTGTAGCTGTTCAGAAGCAGGGAGGGACCCCTGAAAGTCCCAGCTTTGTACTTGTCTCTAATGTGCATGGTGCTATTGTGAGATTTGAGTGAATAAAGAGGTGGTGAAAGTCCAGTGTGAAATGGAGGTGTCAAGGATTTTCTTCATTGTGTTCCCATTGTGTTATTTAACTGCTGTCAGGAATAATTTTACTTCCACTGTAATAACTGATAAAGGCATTTGTGTTCAATAGATTTTAGAGCCTTGGGAGTTGATGCAGTTGGGTAGCTAGACCCAGAGAGACTCTTTTACTAATGTTGCTGGGAATATGACTTTTTCTGTGCCCTAGTGACATATGATGTTTGATGCTCTACATTCACTGATGGCAATACTAGTTATTGCCTTTTCATTGGGATAGATGGCATAGTAGCTTCCATTTACTCATAGAGATGGAAGTAAACAAGGTAAAAAAGAAACCAGGTCAAAATGTCAGAATAAAATAAGAACATTCATATGACTGATGGTAGTACAATAGATAATAGACACACTTAATATTCCATCTCTATAAACCATTCTCAAAGGCTGAGGCTGTGGGGTATTTTGCAGCAGAATAGAGAAGTGTAACTGTGGTTCATTTTTGATAAACACAAAACTAAAGTCTGTGATTTGAGTGCAATGATCATGGATGGAGAATACTACTAAGGGAATCCAATACTGTTCCCAGCCAGCTAGAGACATCCTCATGCCTATTGAAAAGAGGGCTCAAATTTTAAACAACCTTGAATGTGGATTTAGCATGCGCTGTTTATATACCAAGTCCAAACAGATACTATGCTATGGGTGGAAGTGTCTATTTCTGTTAACAACTGCACATGATTTAGTTGCTAATGCCTAGTCTCTTTGTTCACACAGCCAGAATATAGGTCTTACCCACAGACACCAATAGCAATCTTATCCCATATACTTAAAAAGGACAAAAGAGCATCTTTTGATAGTTATTGATAATAATTCTGGGAAATATCAAGGATGATGCCATGGTGGCTATAAGGAATTGGCAGTAGAGTATGTCTCGAGCCCAGCTTCATTGCTCTTTTTTCCCCTTTCTTTCTCCTATCCATTCTTGTGCACAAGTTTCAGGAGTGGAAATAATGAATTCAAATTAAAGAAGCAGATGAAATAGCACATTTCATAAATTAACTATTTCTGCTCTGTACTGCTTACAATGCAGTATTAAACTGTACAATCTGTCTCTGCTGTAGGTGAATAGTGAAACATGCAGAGAGTGAATATTTAAGGATTCATTTCTCTTTTGTCCACAAACTGCAGTAAAATTTAAACAATGAAAAATAATAGGTTTGAGACCAGGCATTCTTCTTTGTTTCTGTTATTAGACTGAGCCAGAATGCTCTGTCTTACCTTTTCTGTCAGTTTAAGTAAGAAAATCTCCGTAATTTTAAACACTCCAATTTTAAAGGGATATCCAACTTGATAAACATGTAGCATCTGTGCAGACAAAAAAAATTGGGTGGCTTAGTTGTAATGGAATAACTGTACTTCTGTAGCTGTGTTTAAACTGGTCTTGCTATTTGCCAGCCTAGTGAGCAGTTGCACTAGTTTAAGAAAAAGTCTCTAATTCGGACATATAACAAAGCCATATAACAAGGAAGAGGTAACCATACTTATGAACATAAGGAAAGTCTTTTTCTTCCTCATATCATCAGTGTTGTCATGTTTCAGTTAATCTGAACCCCTGGTATAATTGCCCAGTGTGGACTGGCTGTTTGAGAATCTAAGTGATGCTGTCTCAAAGCAGTGTATCTGCAAAGCTGAGGTGTGGGGGCCAGTATCACTACAGCATAATTGTTTTGCTCTTCCCTGGTTCCCACATCCCCAGGTTCAGAATTCATCAAGAAAATGGCACAAATCAATCTGCATAGTTTGCAAAGCCTCTATATTTCATTTTTTGTTTGTTTGTCCCATTTTTATCTGAAATAAAATAATTAATGTTTCATTTTCACAGTTCCCCATTCAGAAAATGAGCTGTTACTGCTACCCCCTCCCCCTATTTTGCTGCCAAATAATGCAGTGGTTTATTGGCAATAAGAATAGGATCCTTAGTATATTAAGAACTTCCAGTGAATCTGTAAAACTAGCTTTGCAGCATGAGATTTTCCTTGTAATTCCATTGGATTCTTAAAGTTACTCCTGATTTACACAAGAAGCAGAGACATTGCCCCTCATTTTATACCCAAGTCGGTCTCTCTGAGGTGGTACTTCTGTGGGGATTTGTTGCATGACTATATTCTGCCTTTTCAATAAAACACAAACTTGGTGTTGTTTCTTTACTGTACAAACGAAGATAAGTTCCAAAGTGGAATGTAAACAACAATTTAATTAATTATTAAGTAAGCTGAAGAAACTGATATGTTTTGGGCATTGAGTAGTGTTTTGGCAAGAAGTATATAATGGAACAGAAAACTACTTATGACCAAAGCCAAGTCTTAAAATTTTTCTGCCAGTTTTACTACACATTGTTTGAGAGATGGCGTCCGTCCACACTAGTAAGTGAAATAAAAGCAAGCAATACCATTAAAACTGTGAATATGTGTGAAATAACAAATGGAAGTAATAGAGTCGGGCATTCCTGACAGGGGGAAGGGAGCTGGAGATTCTGTAAGATACCATGAGCTGCAAGATTAAAAGTATTTTCAATGTTTTGTAAAACATGCTTTATGTTTAAGATAAAATAAATGAGATGGAAAAACAAATGCAAAAACAATGGGAGTGGTTCTTACAAACCAGCCCTGGGCAACCAGATTGGTATTCTTTCTCAGCTGCTTTTAATAACAGCACAACATACCATATATTGCTAGCAGAGATGCTCTGAATGTAAGATAGGTGTGCATCTTTCACCTGTTTGGTAACAGACAGTCATCTGAATATATGGGTTTCTCACCTACATACTGCATACGAGTTTTTCAGTCTTTCACTCTGTTCATACTGCCTCCAAGAAAATCAATTTAAGACTCAGAATATCAGTATTCCATATAGAGTTTATATAAATAGCAAAAAAACCCCTACGCCAGATCATAAAAAGCACTGTGCATTGCAGGGCCAGACCTCCAGATCACCACTCAAATGTCCAAATATATAAAATTAAGATATATGGATCCCATATATGGATCCCTATTAATTTGTTACTCCTGTGAAATTTATATCAGAAACTTGAATATATTGGGTGGACTCAGGACGAGTCTAATTTAAAGCTAATGGGCAAAGTTATTGGTTTCTTGTATTCAGGCATTTTATTTTTAATGGTCTGTCGGTGTGCTCCAAGTATAAACATTAGTGTCAGAATTTTTTTATGATACTTATCTTGTGAGTTTCATAATTTGTAATGGCTGTGCAGTTTTTACAGGTGTATTTAATGGCAAAATCTTATCTTGAACAGCACTTTAAGAGTTTGAGTGTAGTTTGATTTGCTGGGAGTGGGAGGAGGGGAGGAATACCATTCTCTCCTTGGGGAGACAGCAGTTTCCTCGTGCAGTGTTAACTTGAAAGAATATGAGAAGCGTGTATGTTGCCAACAGGAGTGTGGACGTATAGAGTTCTGAAAATAGTAAGAAATAGTAAGTGTCCATAGGGAAGGGTTGCAGGTGCCAGAAGAAAAATGTAAGCCCCCAAGGGCACTATCTCTTCTTATTTTTGCCTTGTCCAATGCCAAGCCGCATAGGTTGATATTTTAAATTCAGTTCTTCCCTGAAAAGTGGTTATATAAAGAAAAAAGGTCTCATTTCAGAACAGATGTGTTTCCTGTGTGTATTCAGAATCACATTTGTTTCCATGACTCTCTTTTTAATACACTATTTACACCTGTTATACATGTGCATCCAAAAGCAATGTGAGGGGCAAAACAAAAATCCACTTCTCGCCAGGTATGAGCCGTGGAACTGCTGTGATGGCACAGCTCTGCCCAGGACTTGTAGGCACTGAAGACCTCTGTGTCCACTGTTCTTGGGAGCACAGTAGCCATGCTGTCTGGCTCCTCCTCTCTGCAAAACACTAGCCCAGAAATCTGTGATGGGATTAAACCATTTAACCTGTGATGGCAGCAGATTGAGCCAATTATTACTCCTCCTATCCTTGTTAGCCACCAAGGATAAGTGATTGCTTTTCTTTATAGCAATCTTTTCATACAGTTGATGACTGTCATCACAATCCCTCTGAGCTTCTTATACTAAACACAGCAAGGTCCTTCTGCTTTGATTCCTGTGAGTCTTTTGTGGTTGGTTGGTTTGTTTGCTTGTGTCTCTAAACTCAATGATTGCTGCTGTTCTCAGCTAAATTCTTTAAGAGTGGGTGGTCCAGACCTGGCTGCAGTACTCCAAAAGTAAACGGTCTATTCCTGTTGAAGTCTTTCCAAAGATGTGTTTGCTGGAGTGGAAGGGAATTATATCTAAGACATTTCCCTTATTTGCAAGAGCAACAGATTGCTGACATATTTGCTTTCTGATTGGGACCATATTCTACAGTACTGCTTAGCCAGTTATTCCCCATTTTGCATTGAGCTTTTGTCACTTTGCTTTATTGAATTTCATCTTCATTTTAGATCATTTCTGCAATCTATCAAAGTAATCTTGGATTCCAGTTCTGTCCTGCAAGGTATCTGCATCTTCTCTTGAACATGATTTCATGTACTGACTTTTTACATGAACTCTGTTCTGCCTTCCAAGTCATTAAACAAAAATAAAGGAATTTGGAGAAAATGCCATAAGCTCAGTTGGCCTAATATTCCAGTTTCAAGATCTATTTTGGTTCAGCAACCACCATCACAAGCGAGTAGAAAAGCCTCATTTAGCTTGCAGACTGTTAATCATGTAAGTGTGTAAGGTGTAAAGAAGAACCCAGCTTGACTCTCAGATCACACAGTGAATATGTGGGACTATTAGACAGAGGGGGAAAAAGAACATCATTGAACTTAAAATCTGATTACATTTGCCAAAGAAATAAGAGTCAGGAAAAAATATTGAAACCCTAGGATTCCATTTACTTGGAGGCCCTATTCAGAGTTGAGCCATGCTTCAAATTACAAATAATACCAGGGGTGGAGGGGATCAGAGGGAACAATGACAGTTGTGCCAGAAGATTTTTTGCTGCTTGGGTAGCTGGCTACAGCAGCATGGCATCTTCACTTCTGACCCAACTTGCTGGCTGTCTCTGCCCTCTTCTCTCCTTTGACCCATTCCTTAAGTTTATTTTAATACAAAATATTTTTAAAGTATTAATTTTTTTGGTGTGTTATGTTTAGGCCATTATTTCAATGTTTGAGCGTGTGAGTGCACTACGTGAAAGGGAGGTTGCCATGGTAATTTCTCATTATTGTTGAATAGAAAAATAATTACTCTGGCAAAATCCCCCGTAACCTGTCAGAGCATAAGTTAAAGATGCCTGGGGGCAGCCTTGCCTTCACCATCCCCTTTTTGCAAGAAAAAGGGGGTGATTTTATTCTTATTCTTTTTTTTTTTTTTTTTTTTTCATAGTAACTGGATCTTTTTTCAGCTTGGCTGAGGGACACCTCATTTGGTTTTGTTCACCATTTGGCTGTGAGAGTAGTTGGGCCCACCTGTGACAAGGGTGGAGTAGAGAACTAATCAGCAGAGCGTGTTGAAGCTTGACAGAGGATTTATATATTCTATTAAGGTTTGGGGGTTATTTTTGTGAGTGGGGGTGGGGTGTTGCATTTTCGGTTTTTCCTTCTTCCTGACATAAAATATGCAAAAGTGTAAGATAAAGACCTTGGACAGTATCCAAACTGTGACAGAGTTGGATATTTCATCTGTCCAGGGAGAGAATCCACAGTGATTCCATGTCTACATTTTCCTTGCCTTCAGACTTCTTGGAAGGAAGAGTGCAAATATGTGTGGTTTTGAGGTGAGGCCCTGCACTTCCCTAGCTCTTCTCTGTCTTTTCCATGTGCATTTACATCCCAACTATGTGATGCTCCCCTTTTGCCTTCAATGTCATTGGATAGCTATGAAGATGATTAGGGAACTTGCATTCCTCTTATGAGGAAAGGCTGAGGGAGTTGAGTCTTTTTAGTCTGGAGAAGAGAAGACTGAGAGGGGATGTTATCGATGCTTAGAAATTCTCAAAGGGTGGGTGTCAGGAGGATGGGGCCAGTCTTTTTTCTGTACCCAGTGACAGGACAAGAGGAAATGGCCACAACATTGAACACAAGAAGTTCCATCTAAACATGAGGAGGAACTTCTTTCCTTTGGGGTTGTCAGAACCCTGGAACAGTCTACCCAGGGAGGTAGTGGAGTCTTTGTCTCTGGAGACATTCAAAATGCACCTGGACATGTTCCTGTGCAGCCCGCTCTAGGTGGACCTGCTTTGGCAGGGGGTTTGGATCTCCAGAGGTCCCTTCCAACCCCATATCATTCTGTGATTCTGTGATGCTGTATGAGTAGCTCCAGTGATACTTAACAGCTGAGTTAACAAGAGCTGCGAATGTGGTATGTGACATTGCAAGGATGTGACAATCCTTCCCTCCCCTTTTTTTTCCTGGTGATAAATATATCCAAAAGGTCCCAGTTAAGCGATACTGCAGCCTCTCGTTTGGCAAATGGCAGAGTAGGGTAGCTTGTAATTACTTGTTGGACCACATACTCTCATATGAGCTTATAACATCACCCACCAGGCTCTCCTGAGTGGTGGGCTGGTGCGCAGTGGTGCGTTGCTAGAAGCTGGTTCATGGGCTTCTGTTGAATATGTGTATATTCTGTACTTAGCATTGTGGCTACTCAGATAGTCAATGCAGTGATGTTTGCATGTGGACACACTCCTGAGGTTTACACCAGCAAAGAGGGAAGAGCAACAGCTCTCTGTGACAACAGATTTTTAAGACGTGGGGACAGTTTTGATACCTCTTTGTGTGACTGGATTTTGAACAAGTACCACGGGGCCGTGCTGCTTGCTGTCCTGCTGCTGCAGGGTGTGATGAGCCTTGGTAAGGAAGGTGAATTGCAGGCTCTGTGCCAGCCATGAAGTCTCTTGGGGGTCTCTGGTAGGAGCTGGAATGCTAAAACCAGTCTTTACCCTTTCTTCATTGGATGCTTGGCAAAAACCTGAGTAAAGTTGTAAAACAGGAAAGATACCCTGCTTAGCAGTTTGGAGTGAAATCCAATAGTAATGTCTTCAGCAAAACCAGGAGCAGAAATAAAAAAACCTAGATAGTTATTCCTCTGCATGTGTACATATAATGAATATAATAGATGCATGTTTTGTCTTGGTATTTTGGCCTTGCACGCTGGGACGGCGGCTGCCCTGAGTGGGATAGAGTGGCTCTGAAATGAAAGTGGAACAAAACTTCTATCCCTGGGCAATCCTGCTTCAGCAGGGGAGTTAGACTAGATGATCTCTATGGTCCCTTCCAACTCTAAAAAATTCAGTGAAATTCAGTGAAAACAATTGGTGGATTCCGTTATTGGCCGACTTCTCTGAAAACCCTTGCAAGCTGGACCACTTGCACAGCTGCTACACATTGAGGCTTGGGTGCCTGTTGTTGGTCACCCAGGTCTGCAAATGCCTGGTTCAATTGTCAAAGCCAATAGACCTCCTGTAGTGCTGTATTAGTATATGCTTTACTTTGTAAACTATATTAATAATTGCTACATTCCAGCTATGTGTATTACTGTTATCTTAAAATATTGTTTTCACTTCATGTATCACACTGAAAAGTAAAGATTTCTCACAACAATTGTATTTAAGTAACTACCTGGTATTTAATTAACCTGCAGTTGTATTGTATTTATATTAAGTGCATTGGAGTGGAATGGCTATTATATTTAGTTTCTAAATAACTTTCTTGTCAGCTCATGCTGATAATCGGGTTATGTAGCATTATAGAATTAAGTCTGAGTTTTTTTCATTATTAGGACCAAGCATTTGAGATACACAGTCCAGAAAAAAGAGGGAAAATTCACAATTGCTTTATGTGAAAATGATTTATTAAATCACTTGAAGATTGAAGAAAGAATCTTGAAGAAAGACACTTGAAGAAAAAAATATATTTATGAGAATGAAACTTTTACATATTTAGTATGCTTGATAAAATGAAAAACAGTTTATTGTATAATAAACTAAACATTTTATCTTTTTTCTTAAATTAGAACTAAAAATTTAGGTAGGAAAACATCATATAGGCTTCTACACCCCAAGATCAAAAGTGAAGAAGTGCAAACTATGTGTGATCCTGTCAAATTTCTTTTACAAAGGATGAACATGTTTTCATTTTGCCTCCTGTTAAGTGAATGATCTGTTGCTTCCTAGGATAGTGACAACCTCTGGTGGGATGCCTTTGCAACTGAATTTTTTGAAGATGATGCAACCTTAACCCTTTCATTTTGTTTGGAAGATGGACCAAAGCGATACAGTAAGAGATATATTTTTTTTGTTCTAATTTTAAGCCTGAGTTTCTAAACACAGTTTATCTATAAGACACAGATGCAACCCTGGCAATGACAGAGTCACTTGTTTGGATTCAGTTACCTTAAAGAATTGCATGGGTTGGGAATCCATTTTTTTGTGGAATTCCTCTAGATTTTATTACATGAAAATAAATTATTTCCTGGTGGAGTAGGGCAAATAATACAATATAATCCTGGGATTTTAAAAATTAATTTGCTTTG
Organism: Scolopax mira; assembly: GCA_004320125.1. Lineage (NCBI taxonomy): Eukaryota > Metazoa > Chordata > Aves > Charadriiformes > Scolopacidae > Scolopax > Scolopax mira. The sequence continues at coordinate 500,664 of BJBW01001982.1, forward strand.
GACTCTTTGTGCTTGCACTCTTTGTTATTTGGTTTCTGCAAACATTCAAGTGTTGAGTCTTGTAAGTGAAATTGTTCACAAAAAGGGAAATTTCAGTATTGTTGCTGGAAAGGCTACTACATTTAAACAGGGATCTCAAAAAAACCCCAACAAACAACACCAAAAGCTATATGGAGTAGATAATCATTATTCCATCAGCTGTGTGGATCTATGTTGTTTGCACACATTAAGGACCTGCCCTGGATATTGTCTGAATAGCAGTGAAAGTCTAGAACACTCTCAATCAAGCACTAAATGAAAGCTTGAATAAAAGTGAAGCAGTGGATAAATCTGATGGCATTGGTATCCATTGCCTGCATACACTGAGCAGAAAAAGGGGGTAAAATCATTGAGCAAATTGTTTGAAGTGAATAATTCACTCAGCTTTAGCACTAAGCAAGAGAGAGATAAGTAAACATTGAAAAAAATGCATTGCCAATTGTTTCACTCCATTCAGAGTGACCCCTGCGTCACGGTGACAGCTTGTGCTCTCTGCTTAATGTTCTGAATCTTGTGAGGTTCTTTTTTCGTGAGAGTGACTGATTGTCAGCGTATCACTCACATACTTCTAATTCCTTTTATCAATTATCTCAGGTATTTATTTGACAAGTGTTGCCTTCTCCTAGAGAAAAAATAACAGCCACTTTGAACGCACATTCTGGGATTAGTGTTGACAGAATTACAGTTTCTTGCCTTTCAAAGCAAGTGATAACTCTGTAAAGGTCCTCAAATTACAGCCTATAGCAACGGTGGTAACAGCTGATCTGTCCTGATTAGGTTGAGTCAACTTGTCAGATATCAGATTTGCTAGTTGTGTTATCAGTCCAGAAGGCACAGATACATCAGCAAAAAAGCAATTAACGTCCAGTTAGATCAGCAGGAGTTGTGTTTCTGGAAAACAGTGCTGCATATGAAAGAATTTGTCAACGGGTGAAATATTCCTGTTGTCACAAATGCTTGATAATGGTGGTGCTATCTGTAACTGGGACAGTTTGGTACGGGGCAATACTGCAATTCTTAGCATTGTTGCTGATAAGCATGATTGAAAGATCAAATTACTGTAGGCACGTTTTTAAAAGCGACTAGTACACAGGATTTTTCCTCTGGAATTTTAATTTCTGGCCTCTGTACAAACTGTTGTTGCTTTTGGTGTTATTCTTAGCATCTATAATTGAAGCTCAGGATTTAGGGCTCTTTCTGTTCATTCACGTTTCCTTTTCTTCCTTAGTAAATATTTATGTAATTCTGAACTACAGTATTAGGGATTCTTTCTGACATGAGCAATATTGCTATTTAGTAATACTCTAAAGAGCATGCTAGAGCTGTTCCAGCCTGGAACTTCCATTGCCATCTCAGCAGACCTTGAGAGCTGCCTTGGGGGTACCAGGTTGTTTGAGTCCCTGCTCAGGGACACCGCCAGTGTTTATTGGGGAGGGTATAGAGTGGAGATTGTGTGTTAAAAGCAACCCTCTCTTCCTATCAGGGAAGTTTGTGCCCAAAAATATGTCCAGGAGTTGAGAACAGAGCAGTTCTGCTCCCTTTTGGGTGCAAACATTAGCAGAAAATTGCTTCTACCTGTAGCAGGTCCTCACTGAGCACAGACACCTGATTGAGGTCTCTGTTTTGCCTGCTCAAGCCATGCACGTACTCCATTATGACCATGGAAGGTCTTGACATCTCCCAAAGACCATAATGTCACTGAGTACCTTTATTCCAACAGTGAAATCACTGGCCAGTGGGCTGGAGATCTCCTTAGGTGAGCCAGAGTATGCTGGGTGGTGGCAGCAACAAGAGTGGAGTTTTGAAAGAGATATTGGTCTCCATCCCTGCTGTCCTCAGTGAGACACCTGCCTCCTCACCCAGTGGGCGTGCTCTTTAATACGTAGTGGGCATTAAAAACATTTGGAGCTGGCTGAAAGAGAAGAGAAAAACCAAATCGCTTGTTCTTACTCTTGCAGGCACAGATAGTAATGGAGGGAACCAAGATTAGGTCCTAGAAAAGAGAAATAGGCAACCGTTGAGTTGAAAGTGATGAAAGATGACGGCCTCTTTTCCTCTGCTCCAGGATTCAGCTCAAAATTGCCTTTGTCTTGCTTCAGTCTGTGAGACATTTGATGAGATCTCTGACATTGGTTGTGCCTGCCACCTCATTTTCTTTCTTGGGCAATGGTTCTGCCTCTTTTGGGAACTAAAATATCCTCTTTTGGAGCAAACCAATTCCAGAAAAAATCTTGTGAGTGTGTGTGTTTAAGGACAAGTAATTTTTCATTGTCCATGGACACATTTTTTCTCTAAGTTATGGTGATTTCTAGTCCTTTTCCCTCCTTGTTCTCGGGGACGCCAGCTCTTACCTTAAGCCACCAGAGACAAGGAGGAGCATGGTGTTTTGCCCCAGGTTCTTTCTTCAAAGCCCCCAGATGTTGTGGGAGGCTGCTAGGAACTTGCATATTCTCTTCTGCTCTTCTCTAATCTTCACAGCAGTCCCCAAACCCCTCTGGTGGCTTCTTTTCCATGCTTGCTTTACCCTTTTCCTTTCCATGGGTTTCCTATCACAGCCCATTTCACAGCTGGCTCTTTTCCCTCTGCTCTTACCTGGACAGCCCAAGCCCACAGCCAATGCAAATGTGAATCAGGCTTGTGAATCATTATTTGTGTGTTAAGATTTTTTTTATAAATACTATTTTTACTTGTCTCCCGTTTCTTTTAACTTAGTTCTGTCCAAGAAATTGTGACAGTTGTAAACTCACTTTTTTTTTACTTTTTTTTTTTTTTTGTCTTAGTAAACCAAGCTGCTAATTTAATTTCATGGCTCTAAACTGTAGCTTTATGAAAAACACCAAATAATTTTAGGCCTGCCTTTCACATTATTGTGTTTCACAGCACAGTTCTCTATACTGAGAATAAGTGTTTCTTTTCCCTTTGTTAGTCTCACTGTTGGGCCTACGACTATCAGCTCTGGGATTCTTTAATTTGTAGGCCAAAATAGGTACTGGTCAAAGTGGGGATTTTAAGTCACTGGGTTTTAAGTCACTTTACTTGGCACAAGCACTATGTATAGATACTCGAGCTGGCTTTATATGTGTCTGTATCTCTGTATGGCACAGCATGTAATGATACTTAACTTCTGCCCTGGGAAGAGTAAAGGTCTGTTAGTTCAGCGATTCACCACTGTTAATTAATTTGATTGCCAGGTTTGTTAGACCCAGACTAGTTATCTTTGCAGAACATTATTCTGTCTCAGATAGATGTGCACTTGAAAGCCCACCTCAACTTTTCATGCAGAGCTTCTGTGTCAGACCTGAAATCACTGCTGTGCCCGTCTTTGCAGGACTTTTTGTCTTTCTTCAGGATTTTATTTCTGTAGATGTGAGAACTTTACCTTCTGCAGTTCTTCCTCCCTGGTACAGCATTCCCAAAAGAAGATACTATCTTCTTTCAAACATCCACTGGAAATGTATGCTTTTCTCCTGCTTGCTTATACCCCTCAGCTATTCTTTTGCTCTGCTATTATCTATGAACCCTACTCATGTTATTAAATTCTATGTTGAAATTGAGTTCTAATGAGAAAGTACAGAAAGAAGAAGATATATTTTAATGTAACAAAGGTATAAATTGTGTGTGTTTGCTCTACTCTGGCTACAGTGAGATGGAGAAAAAGCTCACATGTTCCAATGCCTAAAGACAGGGAAAGAGTCCCAAAACGAAAGAGATGCTACCTGTTTTAAACTGCATCAAATTTTATTCAACAGGAACTTAGAAGTAAACCTGTGAAATTCATTTTACAGTGAGAAGAAAATGAAATTTACTTTAATTTATTATGCCCTGATTTATTGGGTCAAGAAGCAAACAGGATTTAAACAAAACCGTAAAAACCCAAAATATGCCTAATAGAGCAATTTCCCCCCCACCACCACCTTGTTGTGGATTTATTTCCTGTTAAGAGCCTTCTATCCTTGTAAAAGAGTAAATACTAGACTCCGATCCATTGTTGCCCAGGTTCTTTGTTTCTTGGAGACAAAATATTTCCCGAACAGATAAGAGAAACAAGTTTGATTGACAGCTCTTAGCAGAGTCTCATCAGCTGCCGCGCTGACAGCCTGGTGATGCGCGCGGTGCTGATGTGGTAGGGACTGACAGCTGATTGACAGCCCAAGACTGTGGAGACAGGAAAGATGAAGCATGCTCAGTAAGAATAATGTGCAGTGTTTATGCAGCACTGCAGAGAATGGGAGCTGGAAAGTTAACTCTTTCAGAGCAAAGGGAGCGCAGGATGGATGCAGAATTAGAATTAGAGCTCGTCCACGTTTCCGTTCGCTAAATGCTTTCTGTTCACGGAGGACCTGTAATACACTGTGAGGAAGCAAAAGCACGAGGTTCACATGGGTAGCTGTAAAAAAAAAAATTCATGTGTGGTAGGTATGATGGAGTCCTCGAAATGGATTTATTTAAGCCTATAGATGTAGAATATTTTGAGAATTTCAGGCACTTTTTATGGGTTTCCGTCACTCAATTTTCTATGACACTTGCATAACACAGCAGAAATTTCAGAAGTAACCAGTTGAGCTCTTTTGCTCTGTGTATCCCTAGAAGAATATAGTGATTCCAGTTTTATTGTTACTCTGCATCTGTAGCTGATAATTGAATATGTGTTTTGTGTTATAATTGCTACTGCAGTTTGCATTTGCAATGCACAATATAACTATACCATGTTTTGCATTTTATACATTTATTGTTTATCTTCTCTATTTGTTGCATGAACCCTGCTTGATTTGTCTTCATTTCTTGATTTTTTTGATAACTGTAATATTAGAAGTAGAGTTTTCTGGGCAATAGTTTCAGACTACAGTGACCTTTTAGGCCAAAATCATCAGCTTTAAAGTGCTTATTGAGGTTTTTCTGTGTGCCTTTAGAATATATTACATAGATGTATCTCAGACTTTACTACAGATTATTTAGTAAATGTACAGTGAGTGAACCACATCAGGTTCATTCTACCTTAGTCCCTGTTTATAACCTGTGTGATACTGTAATACTGTGTGATACTTAACAGTTCTTTGTTGGATAACTTCTGTGGGGGTTAGTGGTGGAAAGCTACGTCTAGTGGGCACCTCTCACAAGCAGGGAACATAGTTTGGGAATAAACAGGCAAAGTTCACCACACATTACCTTCTTGCTTAACTACTGTCAAAAAAAGATGGTTTAGAGGGGCTAGCATGCTACATTATCACTCCAGGTTTCTATAAAACTGTCGTCTGGCTTCTCTCACATAACTCTTACAGAGAAAATCAAATTTGCCAAGAGAAACAGATTGTAGTATTTCCAGGAACATGCTTTGAATTTTTCCTTTTATTTTTTTCCCAAAGAAATCCCAGTCATTAAACATGATTTGAGCACTGAGGTACAACAATAAATTGGTCTAGCTTAGTTAGGGAGACAGAATATTCTGCCTGTCTTTATATACCACTCTTCTAGTGTTGTTTTCTTCATAGCTTCTTGGTAATACTTTTGAGTTTAATTTCAGAACAGAGATGAAAATTTCTTTAAAATCAGGTCTACACAGGTGTCTGTGGATCACTGCTAGCACCTCCACCCCCCAGTTAGTGATCTCTAATTAATGATTACTTCTTAAAATTGGTATTTTAAGGAGACGTCAATCCATTTTACATATGCTCTATTAAAAGTGTATATTAATGATTTTTATTAAAAATATAAGCAATGCCCTATCAAGTCAAAGGCATTACAGGTGGCTAAGTGTATTACACCTATGTACTTACCTTTATCACCCAAACTTCTGTAAGCTCATCAAAGAAAAAATGAGATTTGTTTGACAAGACCTATTTTACTCAAACCCATGTTGACTGGCATTAATTACATCCCTTTCACTTCAGTCTTTGTTGGTTAAATTCTGTATCATTTTTTTCACTGTTTTGTCTGGATGGGTATTAAGCAACTGTATTATGTTATAGTTACCTGACTGTATAATATCCCTTCTTAAATATCACCACAAAGGTACCGAGTTTTTTTAATTCCCTTGGTAGTTCTTTTGTCTTTAATGACTATTTTATAACACCAGAGAGAAATGTGCAAAAAACCCTCTTAGAACTGCTAATTTTTAAAACATTTACTCCTAATAGACAGTATTTAAGATCATTTTTACCTGCTGATGGACTAGGAAGCACTTTTCATCACAAGATCAACATTCTTTCCAAAAGTAGAACAAAAAAGCGTTTTGTATATTGATGTTAACAAATTTCCTGTTTCCAAATTAAGTTTTGAATAAAATTCAAGGTATTTATTTACTCTAGCCCACACAGTCATGGATTTTTCACTGCCACCTTCAGCATCTTGTTTGAATTTTGTATTTCATAATGTGTTTTTACAGAATGTTTTCACCTTTTTTCACTTTGCTTTTATATTCTATGTTCATCTTAATTATCAGAGTTTTTTCCTTCTGATTATTGCCTTCCTTTTTCTACTTTTTTGCCAAAGTTGTTTTATTTCTCATGGTGCAGTTGTGTGTTTTGAATATCTTATCAAGTCTTTTCAACAGGTTCTTAATTTTCATGGGTTTTTTTTTACCCATGTTTTGTCCCAGTCAGTTGAGTTTTCATCAGTCTTACCCACATCTCTGATCCCGGGAGTCACTGGTTCCAAAGGAAGCATCAGCTCTCAGCCCCCTTCTCAGTTCAGTCCCAGCCATCATAACAAGTTCCAGAATTATTTTCCTATCTTAGTTGTTAAACTTTTTGTGATTAAAAATATCCTGCTATTTCTCATTTTTAACAAAATGAATAACGTTCTTCTAATACTGCTGGCTATGCAAGACTTCCCACACGAATCTTCCACCAATTTCCTTCAGAACATGCATTTTTCTTTTTCTCCATACTACTGCCAGGTGCTGAAGGAATTATTCCTTCTAGTTCCTGATTTGCGACTAGTAGATATGAATTAGACCTTCACCTCTGCCTGCTGCAGACGTGTTAGTTAGCATAATATTCCTGTGCCTCTGAGCTATCCATGCCTTCAAAATACAAAAGGGCTAATTTACTGTGAAGTGTTACAACAGGTATCAACTGTACGCAACATGTGTGTGCATACATGTATGTATACATGCAACCCCAGTTAGGAGCTCAACGGGAAGGTTCAAGATGAAAACTATCCTGTTAACCTCTTTTAAAAATATTTTACAAATAAATACAAGATTTCAGGTATCTCACAAATGGGTATTTCATTCTTCTGCTTGTTACTAAGCATTTTATATAAATCACTGTCGGAGACCCTATGACTGTAAAGTGGTACCTGGAAAAGGAGTACTCCTAATGTGAGTATTGCACAATTATATATAGCCTGTAATTGCAAAGGCACACCAAAATCCCTGTCAATCAGATTGATTCTGCTGTTGTATAAACAGATAAAGTGATAAGCCCTCTTTGGGAGAAATCATAATATAATAGGACATGGTGCGTTATAGGAGTCCAGTCAGAGAGCAGGAAGAATAAAGGCAAAATTAACATGAGAGAATCCCAGTGATTTATGGGCTTTTCCCCTGCCCAATACAAATAATCCCTTTGTTGTGGTTGGCTTGTGTTCACTCATTTGGTCCAAATAATGTAGTGTTCAGTTCTTTCTCTCTGTTGGAGACAATGTTAATAAAATGCTGGAAATCCATGCAAAATAATGGAAATCAATAGCATTTTACACCAAAATACTAAAGAAATTCTCACTATCACAAGCTCAAGGTAAATGATATCTTTCTTTGCATAGTGTGATGGCAATTGTGAAGAACAGGTCAGTACTTTCTTTGTTTTGCTGAATAATTGGCAGGTAGATCAGTACTTGGCTTCACATGGCATCAGTGCATTAAATCTAGATTAAGTGTTTTGTTTTGTTTTTTTTTTTTTTTAAATTTAAGATATAAAAATAATGCTATGCTAAGGTAATTGAAAATGGTTTATATATTAAATTGAAAATACTTGTTTGTTACTACTTCAACTTTTAAAATTATCAGGTGGTTTTTAAGATGGTCAGTTAATACATGTTATGTTCTTGCAGAAAAGTGTTCTAAAATACTTACAGATTTCCTGTAAGAAACAGGATTTAGTCTGAATATTCACCCAAATCTAGAATTTCACGAATCTTTCCCTTACTAGTTTTTCTTCTGCGTTTTTCTTTCTCTTTCTTTTCTTTTATTACACTGACATTGTTTCTTTTTCTGAAGTAAAACAGCCCATTCTGTTGATGACCTAAGCAATACCAAAACTTTGTGGTAGAGCGTATTTTCATGTTGTCACCTCATTTCTAGACCAAAGAGAGACATTTACCTAAGTATAGTAGTTTTACCCACAACAGGTATAAACTATAACACTTTAGAGCATACGTACTGCCTTAAGGTATTAGAAACAAAGTTCCTTTTATAGAACACTGAGTAACTAGAGTGGATCACCAGACTTTTGTCTTCCCGTTTTGAATCCTCAGGTGTAGGTGAATCAGAATATCAATCCTAATGGGTCTGGGAGCTTTATGTATGTTATGATAACTTTGCAATAATTTCAAAATTCTCTATTGTGCATATACAGTTAACACTGCAGGTATGTGGTGTTGCAGACTTCAGGGCTCTAGAACAGTGGCAAGGCTTGTAGGTGAAGATGATCTATTTAAAGTTCAGATTAAAAAATTACTGCAAAATAGGATCTCTACCCATAAAATTTAGTCTCACAAGCATGTATGCATACACAAATAGAACACAGTCAAATATGAAAACGTGCATCTGAATATACTATTGGTTTTGTTACACAAATATGTATGTTTGTGTTTACTGTACAAATAAAACTTTAATAAAACTTTTACATAGTATTTCAATGATGCAGTAGTGCTGTTCCACACGATGCACCTTATTTTTAGGCACTAGCTATTTACTGTAGTGCAATATTTTTAAATGGTTTAGGAGAATACAATATGCAACATCACCAAAAAAATTATGGAATCTTTATAGAAATACATTTTAACTGGGTCGGCTGCAGCACCATGATTAGTAAAAATTGAGCCAGAAGCTGACTCTGGACACTGAGATACTGTCCTCAATTCCATATTGGAAGTTTCCTTGAATTAATGTAGTCATGACTTTTTTTTTTAAAGTCTTCTGTGTATGAGAAGGCTGAGATATTATACAGTGGCTATCGTTCTTTATCATATTGAATTCTGTACTCCAAATTATATTACTTTTAAAATGTTGCTGACATTTTGCTGTTCCACTATTCTGATCCACACAGGTTTTATACCATAGTATTTTAAGTTCATTCTGGTGCATATAGCAGTGTAAGCAGTAGCTTGCATTTCTTGTTTTTTTTCTCCTTATTTTCTCAGAGAAATGGGTTCTTGTGGAGTATTTTTTTTAGGATTTTTCAAGAAAAATGCAGCCAATATATAGGTACTATTAAAAGTTTACTCCAGAGAGGACTGTTGATAGGAATACGTATTGGATTTGGAACAGAATGATTGAGATTTGTGATATTCCTTTGGTTTTGTGGAGTTCAAGCTACCCTTCTACTGAACTATTGTTAATGTCCTGTCTCCTCAAGGACATTGTTCAGTGCCCAGCTCTGCCTGCACAGAAGGAAGTGCTTATCCAGGTTCACTAGTCCAGGGCTGCTGCTCTTTTTTGAAGGATCTTAGCTCCAAGTCATTGAAAATGAGTGTTGGTACCCTGATTTTCTACTGTATGAGATACTGTATGGGTACTAGCTAGCTCTGATGCACTAAAGGTGGTCTGGGCTGCTGAGGAGATAACACTACAGCATGTGGACTTACCTGCAACCTTGTGGTTTCACTGTGTAGGTCTCTTTCATTACTGTCACCAGATAAGACACGTGGGTCATCATTCACTGTTTGAGAAAAGCTTGTTGCTTGTGGGTGCTATCATATGCAGCTTAGCATTGGACAGGAGTCCAGGTGATGTCTCTTCCATACCTCTATTCCTTCAGCCAAAGGGTCTGTACCTTGACTATGGTGTCTTGAAATGGCTTTTCCTTCATTATCAGTGTTGCCATTTTCATACCACTCAGCTTGAAACAGCTGCTTTTCTTAGAAGGTCTTAGAAGTTTACTTTTTTGGACATAGTGGATGAAATGTCTGCAGAGAAGCACCAGTAGACAGCTCTCTGTTCAGCAGCAGCTTTTGAGACACCACCAGCTGGGGAGTTCACTGGGTGCCTGAAAGTAGATGTTGACCATCTTGTTGTATCTTTTAAAAATCCATTACTGCTCCCGTCTCCATTTGGCTATGAAAAAGGCTTTTATATACAATTTTATCTAGTCCAGAATTATTAGAATACTGTGTAATTCAATTTTATTTTTGTCTTTAATGTCTGGACCTGAATTAATAGGGCATTACTTTTCATCCTGATATCAATCTTGTTCCTTTCATTCAGACCCAAATTCCTTTGTAGTACATGATTTAATTCACTAAAATGAGGTAAAATGAAACCCTAGTCCAGGGAGCATATTTTTGGTGGCACGTGATACCAGCAGCTTGCTGTATAACTGTTTGTGTTTCCCTCACCTCTTTTAGTTGCTCAGAGACTAAAACTTTTTTCACTCTGAAGAACTGATATTATCTGTATTTGTTCCTGCTCTGCACCCCCTCCCCACCTTCAGACTTAAGGAAAATCAGTTCATCCATTATTAAATGAGATTAGAGAAATTAAAACCACACTTTTCCTTTATAAAATCAAATCAGATTTTTTTTAAGCAGTCCTGAACTCAAACTACGTTGGTATTCCCTAACTGAGGATCAGTGCTTTCTTTTGTGGCAAATTAGCTTTGATTTGACAGCTATTTTTGTTTCAAGATTGTATGCACACCAGCTTTTCTGCTGAGGCTTGGCTCTTAGGGACAGTTGCACATGCATGGCTGGCTATGCATCAAATTCTGTAATCCAGAGGGATGCTCCAGGTCATGGTTATTTAAAAAAAATACAAAAAAATCCAGGCAAAGAAATGTTGAACCAGAACGTGGCCTTGCACCGAGAAAATATTTATCAACTTGGAAAACAAAGGAGTATCTGGCCTTTCCAGACTGTTCTCTTTAATATTCTGCTTCTTTTCATCATGCATGCAAAAGTAAATTGATTGAACTGGTGACTAGTTTTAGAACGAAAATGAAATAGAGGATATCTATACTGACATAGGGTTTAACTTAGCTTAGTAAAATGTGCATGTCCTGTAATGTGAATTCGTGTACTATTGCAGAGAGGTAAGGAGAAGGTGCTCGAGTAAATAGAAAGAAAAAGTCTGGACAACACATTCCAACTTGGTGATCCAGCATCTCCAACCACCTTAGAAATCTAGAGTTTGTACTTTTAGCACTCTCAGGGGGAGCTTGTTGATTTAAGGTCATAATCTGTTGTGCTAGGAGCTGGAGGCTACATCGACATTATTAAGCCATGCAGGGCAGTAGAAGAGGATCCAGAGAGCAAAACAGCTCGTGTGGAGGACATGAGGTCCACAGGGCACCTGTTTTGCAGAGGTTTCCTTAGGACTAGTCTGGTGAACTAAACACCTGTTAATGCACACCTGGTGTGCATTAGATACGTTCCTGGAGTCCATCTTATTCCTCTTGTGTTAAGGGAATCCAGTTTGTGAGCTTGGAGGCCTCTCCACAGTCCAGAACAAAGTGGGGTCATTTGGCCACTGGCTTCAGAAAAGTGGTCCTTAATTGAGCTAAAAAAGGAGTGTGAATTTAGCTCCAGAGAAGGAACCCCTTTGTGATAATGCCTTCATTAGGCATCCTGCTAGGTACCATGTCTGGCATCCTGAATATAAAGGGTGGTTTAATTTACTTCTGAAATAATTTATAGCATAGAGGGAATAACCCTCTGCTCTTCTTCTGTGCTTCCAAAAAAAGCATGTTAGTCCTGGAAGAGTCAGTTCTACGTATCCAGCACTGATCACATTTCTATGATAATGCTCTTCTCTGGTCTGATGGCAATTCCTCTTCCCAAAACACCTGCTTAATTTTTTTTGTTCTTTAAATGTGGAGAAGGTAGACTATACAGCACATCACCTCCCACCCTGTTCACCTGTTTTAGTCTTTCTGAGGTTTGCAACCTTGCTCTTCAGCTGTGTCTCTGCCCCTCTGGTGCTCCTCACCTCCCTCAGGGGAAGCTGGTAGCCAGGCTCTGCAGTAGCTTTTTTCTGCTCCAGACCAGGTATTTCCCTGGGTTGGGTCAAGCAATTAGCCCCAGCTGACCGTCTTAGAGGGCTGAATGGAAATCTCATTGCTCAGGGAATGGGGTCATGCATGGTTTTGGAACACTTTGAAAGCTAGTCTTACTTCCCCAAAATGTTTTCTTCTGAAACTTCTTTTCCCTCACCAATTCTCTTTAATAATAACAAAGATAAAAGACCTATTTAGAATCTAATGGTGTGATTTGACAGTGTAGAGCTCAGATATAGTAAATACAATGTTAGCTGTTTCTTGCAATAACTTTTTCAAAAGAAAGTAACCAATATGTCAGTAGAAATATTGTGGACTGTCATGACTTCAAATTAGCATTAATATGCATTGATTGTAGAAAGGTTCACACATATATCTAGATTGTAGTAAATTTTTATACTTTCAAATTCGTTTGTGCAAATGTATTTGATAATGTAATTACAGTCTGCATTATTGCAATACAGATGCACAGGGAAGCAGGATTAAGATTGTGCTGTCAGTTTCAATTTGAACACCCCCTGGCATCTGAACACGCTGCAATGCAACATTAGCTTTGGGTGAAGCTTTTGCTGCAGCTGCTAGAACTAGGATCAATGTCTGCTTCTCCTTGGCACTGCTATGCTAAATGCAGGTATGTGGACCTGGTCATTCTGATCAGTGCCCAGAACACACAAAAAAAGTATATTGTGGAGTATGTTACACTGGAAAAGAATGCCTGGAGAACTTGTGGATGCCCCATCCCTGGAGGGGTTCAAGTCCAGGCTGGAGAGGGCTTTGAGCAACCTGGTCTGGTGGGAGGTGTCCCTGCCTAGGGCAGGGGGGTTGGAACTTGATTATCTTTAAGGTCCCTTCCAACCCAAACCCTTTTATGATTCTATGAAAGGAGGAGAATGTCAGGATTTTATTTTTTGCTTTTTTGTACAATGTATCATGAGGTAGTCATTCAGTTCTTTTTAAGTTGAATGATTGCTTAAAGACATTTAAGTATCTACTGAAAGTGCTAGTTGATATGGAGAGACAATAAACAAAAAATATTATTTACAGAGAGCATGTTAAAGCCATTTTTAAGCAAGGGTTTAATGAGATAATATTGGCATGTGAGAATTTTCTGGCTTGCACATCTTTCTAATTGAGTATTCCATTTCTGTCACTTCTTCTTTAAAGTAAGGGTTATTGCAATTGCACAGCATTTATAATTTGTCCTTATGAAACTGATACATCTACTCACCAGACCGTGACACATTTCTCTAGACCTCTTGATAAGATCTAAACTATACTACTTCTGTGTGCTTTGAATTTGGAAGCAAAAGTCAGCAGGATTGAAAGGGACAACCATGAGTCCTTTACCATGAAATTTTGAAACGGTTCTAATATTAGAGAAAAGAGCTCGGAGCTGAGATCAGACAGTTATTTTTTGATGGTATGTACAACTTTTCATGTACATATTACCATCTGATTTTCCTTCTCACTGAAGAACATTATAGATTTTTTTTTTTTGCAAGCTTTTCAAGTGAGTTATAGTTATACCCTGATTTTTGTCACTATTTTTTTACATTATGAAAGGTGCTATTTGACATCTCTAGCTAGTTTATTTATTAAGGCAGGAAGCAACAAGAATATACTCGTTATATGCAAGTCAACAGTACTTGGGCAAAGCAGTGCCTTTAGTTCATGCTCATGCCTTACCTACGCGATGATGAGGCAAAAGCCCAAAGACCAAAAATTATCAGAGGCAGAGAACACTTATAATCATTTTTACACTCATGTTCATGTAAACTACTCATTAATATATCCATAACTGCCCTTATATACAGCCTATTGAGGAAAAGTAAAGTCACTATTAAAAACATTGTGCTATGTATTTAGAGTTTCACCATCATTTTTGAAATTTATACATGAAACTTAATTTTTGCATTTTCATAAAATGATTATTAGTGTTCCCAGATTTCTAGCCCCACTGACTTGGTAAAATGTGGTGCATATATAGCCTTCCTATTTGAAAAGCAGTCTAGGAAAGATAATATTTGATTGATATGAGTAAACCTACTATTTCAGACAACATAGCTGAACATATTTTATGCAAGAATATTAAAACACATCGTTCTTTTAAAACAAAGATAGGCCAAAACATCAGTAATTTTAAGAGTCTTTATGCAGAAGAGTCTTTATGCAGGTTCACAGCAGTACAGCAGTTCTCTTTCATTTGATAATTACGTTGTTAAGCTAGTGTCCAGCTAGTGCTGCATCTTTTAAAGAAAAATAATCTTCTCATTAAATCATGGCAGACTCCAGCATTCTTCATCAAAATATTATTCTGGAAATTTAACTGAGTTATAGATTTTCTGGACTGCAATAAACAGCTCCTTCTTAGATTCCTGCTGGACCATTTGACACTCTCTTTTTCCATTTCTTATCTCTACTATTAGACTTCAAATTATGCCATATTTAGTTTCCTGTGTTTGGATGAGTTCTGCCCAGTGCTACATAAATGGCAAGAACTCCCTGTCTCAGTACAAACTGGAGTATGTGATTATTTTTTTTTTGCCAGTTTCCCCTGCAACTTCGTTAAAATTTTAAAAAGAGCAATATATACCCCCTTTTTAACTCATCACATATTTTTCAAGCTAGAGAAGAAGTGGTTCATTTTGCAGGGATAGCAGATAGATAACACAAAAATTCTTTAACAAAACCTGTAAAAGTTTCCTTGGGTGATGTGAGAGTGGCTGCAAATCCTCAAAGACAAGTTTCTTCCTTTCTTTGATATTTCAAATGTTGATCAAACTTTTTTGGTGGGATTGCTGAGAGATGTTGACAGATTTAGTTCAGTGGAAACCTTTCTTAAAACTTGCATTTTCTTCTTTTTCTTCCTCCAGAAGAAGTCTAACTTCCTGTTTCACATCTTAGATGCCTTGTACTCACTGGGAATAGCAACAATCAGGTTTATGCTGTTGCTGAACTAGCTTAAATATAGACATCTACAAAGACAGCAATAATGAATCTCAGCTAATATCCTGTTTATTCTTACAGAGCTTTTGTATAGATTCCTTTGCTGTCACCGAAGATGCTTTTATGATTTCTGTAATGTATTTCTCTTTCAAAACAGCAGAGAAGCTTTCATCTGTCTACCATCATTACTATTTACAATTGCAGTGGCACTAAAGATGATCTTCCTCAAGTTTCCAATCCACAGTATTTTCTCAGGCGCTTCAAAACTGCCAGAAGTTATCAGGGATAATACATTTAATATAGACTATTAAATCTGATGCCTTAAAATCCTCAAGACATGTCAGGAGTGACTCAAGCTCTTATTTGTTTTCCCACAGACCACATGAGAGCATCCTTTTATTTGAAATCAACCCAATTTTATCCATTGCCAAAAGTGCAATGAAAATTAGTTCAGGATGACTGAAAGGTCATAAGATGCTTTGCTAAAGGTATATCTCATCAGAGTCCTCCACCCAGTGCTCTAGACACGCTGCAGAGTAGGAAAGTCCAATTTTCTACTTGAAGAAAAAAAAAAAAAAGGCTTGAGGGGGTTGGGTAGTGATGTTTCAAAGTCCTCCTTTGCTTTTACTTAACATGACATCTTAAGTAGTCAGTTCTTTTTTGACTTTTTATGGCAGTTGAGTGCCCAGTTCCTTCATACGCTTTCACATCCTGACCTTGTGCATAATCTGAGAACATGAAAGTGGGAGAGGGCGGGAAGGGGCTCTGGCCTATTGGACCCCCCCTGAGAAGGACTCATTACCTTTATGAGTTCCCAAGCTGTCAGTGCATAGTAGCATGATACCTGACATCCTGAAGTGCCTTTCTGCAGCCTCTGGGATGATTGTAATTCCCATGTGGATGGAAGCTGAATTGGCTCTAGAACTGCTCTCTGCTTCTTGTTAGGAAGAACCAGCTGGTTTTTCTGTTTGGGAACATTTATAGGCATGTGTTGAGCCTGCCTTCCTCTCCCCATGCACTTTTATGCTTATAGTTCCAAGGATCCCTGAAATGCTTTGGGAATATCACTTTACTGATTCATCCTAACCAACTGAGCTATCTGTTGGAAGGTATCTGGATTGGTCTGGTTTGGAGATATTTTTTTTCCCCCAATTTTGGTCAAAGTAAGAAAACTCCTACACGATTAATTCCAGAACTTCCTTCCCTGTTCAAATAGCAATGTGTTGTTACGTGGAATTTTACTGAAAACCACCTGCCTTTCATTTAAAGTTTGTTTAGACTGTGCTATTTCTTTTAATCCTTGTGGGACATGCGCATTAATCAGTGTTATGCCTCTGTAGGCAAATAAGTCTCTTTTGGAATTAGAAGGATGCCACACTTTAGCATCACAGAATGATGTGGGCTTGGAAGGGACCTCTGGAGATCATAGAGTCCAACCCCCCTGCCAAAGCAGGTCCTCTCAGAGCAGGTTGTCCAGGCAGGTTTGGAATGTCTCCAGAGATGGAGACTACCACCTGCCTGGGCAGCCTGTTCCAGTGCTCTGCCACCCCCAAAGTAAAGAAGTTGTTCCTCATGTTTACATGGAGCTTCCTAAGTTCAAGTTTGTGCCTGTGTCCTGTCACTGGGCACCACTGAAAAGACTGGCCCCATCCTTCTGACACCCACTCTTTAAGTATTTGTAAGCATTGATCAGATCTTCCCTCAGTCTTCTCTTCTCCAGACTAAAGAGACACAAGTCCCTTAGCCTTTCCTTGTAAAGTGAGAAAGTGTTGTGGTCTACAAATTTGACACAGGAACAGTTTTCCTATTCTTGTTTCTGCAATATTTGGACATTTGAGCTCCTCCAAGCTCCCTATTACCTGCCACTTCACTCTCTCCAGCACACGGAAAGAATCATTGTGGGCCCTTCCAAAGGAGCAAATTCTTCTTCTAGCTGGAGATAGAAGGTCGCTGATGGGACTAGGTAGGAAAATGGGACCTGAGACCCTGAGGGCAATTGTTGTGTGTGAGAATGAAGGATTTTGTAAGATTTTGTGATGTCTGCCAGTGGGGTAAACACTGGAGAAGGAGGCAGAAGTATAGCAGATCACAAATATTTATTTTTGTGTGTTCATTTCTAAGAGTCTCAGTATTTGTCTTCTCGCAGATGTTCAGTGAAACCTGGCACCTGAAAAATACAGTGATTCTCCCCTGACTGTTGTGGTTTTATTTAAGTAATCATCATGATGGATTTTTTTTTCTTAATATAATTTTTGAGTGTTCTTAGATCTCATCTCTTGTGAAAGGCAACACAGTGAGCTAGATAAATAGTATTCTAAAACCTCTGAAAATAATGAGTCCAAGTTTAATTGTCTTACTCTATGTGTGTATATATATATGGTGGGAATTAAAAACAAATGGTCTGAGATATAATTCCCAAACTTTCACTACAAACTCACATTTTTCATTTGGACAGCTCTTTCTGAAGCTTTGGACAAGATGCTGTCTAATTAGAAATTTATTTCTTTAGTTAACCTCTTCTTTTACTATTATTTATTTCACTTATTTTTCTGCTATTGCCAACTCTGCAACATTTTGCGTCATTTTGGAGAGAAGACACTGAAGTAGCATGAGAACTGCTGTTTTCACAGGATCTGGAAAATTGCCAAATACCATGCTAGGTTACTTATCATTCTAAGAGATGCAATCTGATTTTAAGATCATAGTCAACGATCTAACCAAAAATTTGAAAGCCTGCATGATCTAAACTGGACCTCTTGTGAGTTGTATATCACTATAAAATGCAAAGCAGATCTTTTTCTTTTGCTGCCAGTGTTGTTTGAGAAGAATTCATGAAACTTGCACAGAAAAAGTCCCTCTTTCACGTTGGCTTCATTAATCCTCCATTTTCCACAGCACAATACAAATTAATTTTATGTAGCAGAGAGCTAAAAATCAAAGGTAATAAAACCTTTCAGGTTACTTCTAATCTTCTATAGTGTGTCTGACTGCATCACATTATCGATGGAGAAAAGATAGTTTCCATTTAAGTGCACAGTCTTTTCCAGTTTTTTTATCATATAACCTCCTGGTTTTTATGAGGAAAATTACCGTGCTGTCATTTATTTTGTCTCTGCCACTTTTTATCATCCCAGAGGTGAAAAATTCTGTACCTGGTGATTCCTGTCCAGTAGCTGTTCTGAGAATTATTTTACATACTTTTTCAGTGAGATTTTTCTTCTTTAATTCATAACAAAAAGCTACTGTAGACAATGCTGTGCAAGTGATGTATTTTGTGTGCTAAATAAAGCTGCTGCCTTCAGCTATGATTTGTGACTGAAATTACACCTCAACAAGCGGAGAAGGTCTAAGGGATGTAGCTAGCGAGGGATCAAAATCTTGTCTACTCCGATTATGACAGTTGATTCAGGTAAGATTTGTTCTGTTGGACAAGTACAGACGCCTTCTTTGATTGCCTCTCCTAGACACTGCCACACGTGGGAGATGGGTGTCTGACAGCTCAAACTGCCTTTCCACATGCACAGGTTCTGGGAGCTTCCAGGCTCATCAGAGAGTTGTCTTCTGCACAAATCAACTGTAAAGACTTTCTTGTTGACCCTCTTGTGAATGGAGGTCCAACCACATCTTAGATGGAATTAAATGGTGTGAATTTTGGTCATTGTGTTTGCAGTAAAGTGTCTTTATTTGCAACACCAGTCCTACTTATATTTGTTCTGTTTATCTGCATTCATTATTCCTGAGAGAGTTAGACCGTGACAGTGATGAACATGGACAGCAGGTTTTAATAACAGGGGTCCTGGAATATCTTCTAGAACATTTTTTTACTGCCTTAAAAAGTTGACCTTTTTCAGTTTTCAAAATTCCAAGCCACATAATTTTCCGCAAAGCCAATGAAAGTTACCTGTGTGGTTGAGGAGAGGATTTTCATAGGCACACAGAGGAGATAAACGCTGTGTGCATGTGATGATACAGCGGGAGGTTAGGTGACTGATACCACTTGTGCAGATCTGAATATCAAGGCACATTTTAAGAGCAAATCTCTGCCATGGAAAAATCTTGTAATGCAAATACCATCATTTTCACCCATTAGTTTTGTAGCATCCAGGATACCTTTGGTCTGTTATTTCTAAGTTTCTTATAGGTGAGAAAGCCTCTTGGAGGCAGAAGATAAATGCTGGTGTCTCTCTCCATTATTAAATGTCTGCTAGAAAAGGGCAATGCTTGTTCAGTCCCATGGCAGTTGTGCATTGCATTTGTGAGGCTAAACTGTTAGTGATTCATAGCTGTCTCATTTTGGAGAAGAGAGGTAACCTGTTAGGTCCTTGTGAAAGGCTGCACCTCTTCCATACCATGTCCTCATTCATACCTTTTGGGGCAGTGGTGACAGTCGGTGTAGCCTGCATCATCTTGTCTATGTCTGTCATTTGATTTGTAACTGTTAGGTATCCATATAAATACATGGCCACGGAAATATAATTGAATGAATTATACAATAATTTTATTAGCTGACACAAGAATCAACTTCTACACTTTTTCCCCCTAGAGAAATACCATGACATTTGTGTAGATGTGAATTAAAAATGCCATATAGATAGAGCCTGGACTTCTGAACTCTGCTGAAAATGGAATATATATATAGCTGTCAAAAACAGTAACAAAAAACTAGGCAGTGAGGAGGCAGATCTGTCATTCAGACTGATTGGGCTTACATACATTCACCACTTTCTGTATCTTGCACTATACAGTATTTGATCGTCCAGACGGCTTTTATCAACTGTTCAACTGACAGAAGTCCATTGGAAATTGGGCTGACGGTGTGTGAATTACCTTGCTGTGGTTCCTCAGGCACCCGAGGGCGGCTGTTAAAGGCTGAATCCGATTCACCTCTCTGCTCCTGTCAGACTAAGCAGGTGTTACTTCTGTTTTTATTTGTTTCATCTGATTATTCATTTAACAGAAATGGCCAAATAAAAAATCCTGACAACTTCTCTTAGCTAAAGAGAGGAGAATTTGCTGGAATGCAGTGTTTGCTTCTTCCCTAATGTCAGTTTTGTTTCCATTCCTTTAAAATACATATTCATTTTCTCAAAGTCTAAGTTTAAAATTTAGTTTTTTCTAACAGCTAGTTGTCTGTGTTGTTTCAGAAGCAAGCTAGGCTTGAGTCTTTGCTTTATATATTCTCATCTCCATAAAAAGACAAAAGGCATCAGGGGAAATTAAAACAAAAGTTCCTTGTGTACAGGAGAAAGTTCTACAGATGTAAACGGCTTCAATCAAGTAGATTTTATTTTGATATTTCGTTATTCCCCAACTTCTGTGGCTACTTCTAGAGTGCTATTCCTGCTGTTTGCCAGCCCTTAAAAATTTACAAAGAGCAAAGACTTTTTGCCTGTGTAAATTCATCTCCGTTTCCTTGTCCTTTCCTGTATTCAAGATCAGCCGCTGCCTGCCGGGAGCGTGCTGTTAGCTCACCCTGCTCCCCACCATCTAAACTGCTCACTGCCCTCCTGTACAAGGTGAAGCTCTTAATAGGCAGTTAAATTGGTGGAATCTAAGTAGCATAATGCATGTGGTGTGCCACACAAGTTAGAATTGTGCAGAACATGAAATGCACACGGTGTTTGACACAGGAACCACAGCTGTGAGTGTAAGACTCGCTGTGCTCAAGCCCACGTTGAAGCAGCACATTTTTTTCCATTCTGTAGTAGTCAGAAATGTGTGTATTAAATTAAAGGCTACATTTGTAGTCCTTATTCTTTTGCACGCATGTGTGTATCTGTATGCTTTCAAGAGTCTAAAATCATAACTCATATCTGCGGTTTTCTTTATAAAGCAAAGTCTTTGGACAAATGTTTAATGTGCACAATGTGAAGAGGGGTATTTAAATCTCTCTGCACTGCTTAAGTTCTAAGTCAAACTTTCTAGTCTTTGGCTCAAGTCTGTAACAAATCAGGTCAAAAGCAGGGAATGCAGTGGCTAATAATTTAATCTTTTGAGAGGAAGTTTCATCCTATGGGGAAATGTTCCCATTTAAAAGACTGAATTGTAGGAGGTGGGATCTGAATCTGATACTGACATCAGTGCTGTCATTCATTGGCTTGAGTCATTGCAAGGCTTGTGTGAAATGGGTGTTAGTCCTTTCATGCCTAAATCTAAGCTTGATTGAATAGAATAGGTTAGGTAAGAAAAAATTGCTTTGTTTTCCTGGTACAACTGGCAGAGAACTGGAACTGGAGAGCATCTCAATCAATACCCCAAATCCAAAACAAATCCCAGTGCCTGATAGGAGAGCTCAGGCATAAGTTTAGCATCTGTGACCAGTTCTCTAGTTCTGGATTATGCGTGGGGTTCTGGGTTATGCATGGAGTTCTGGGTTATCTACAAAGAAATGTCAAAAGCACCCACAAACCAGATACTCTAGCCCATTTTGTGAGGTCTCTGAAATTATGTGAGTACAAATACTTGTCAGAACTGGTTTTGGCTACTCACTGCTTTTAAACAATTGGACAACCCTTGTACTGCTTCCCTAGGTGCTAAAAATCAATGATAATGCCAGACTACTTCGTTCATTGTTATTTTCGAAAATCCCTAATCAAAACAAGTATAAGTGCTGATGTGTGCTCAGTGGTGGAGTTTTGTGTGTTCCTTGGAAAGATGATATTCCCTGGAGAGAGAGGAAAGGATTAGAAATGATAACCACTTTTTAAATACATCAGCTTGCTCGTGTGTGTGGCGTTTTTTATCAGCTTTACAGCAAAAGCTTCATTTGATTTGTGCAGGGATGTGGATAATAAGGAGAGAGGCCAGTGAGCTGATTTTTATAGTCTGTTTGTAGCTTAAACAAAGATCTGGGATTTTGTGGATAAAGACCAACTGAAATACAGCAGATTATGCAGCTTTGGTTTTTTTCAAAGGTTTGTTAATTTTTTCCCCCACACAGCCTGATTTTCATTTGTCCACTCCACATGAAAACAGGGAGTTCTAAAACAGAATCTGTGGCAGAACTTCATCAGATCCCACTCCTTGACCGTGGCTGATTATTTGTATTCAGGAATGTGCCATGCTTAGGCACTGTTGCATTTGTGATAAACAGGGTTTGAACTTAGACCACCGTGATATTAGCAGGCACGCTTCTCGTTGCTAAAATGCTACTGTTCTGGGTAAAATCCTTGAAGTCAAACGAGAGGTGGAACGAGTTGCTGCCTTCACTGGAGGGCGAATATAAGTCGGTGGCGTGGCTCCAGTTTTTCTGTGATACAGAAAGCTTGATGAAAACTGTGCTGCCTTGTCTCCTGTACAGGAGCGGAACCCACAGCCCTGGCAACAGAATTCTCAGTGCAGGCAGAAGTGGCATTTTCCCTTTTTTCACTTAATTTCTTGTGTGCATTGTATACTTTATGCTTACAGTAGGATCACTTGAATGCAAAGTGGTTTCTGGTTGCTGAGACCGAAGTGAGAATTGCTGTTAAAAGTCCGGGGCTGCGGCTCCTGCACAGACTCTGCAGTTCACAGCTTGCTTTCTTGTGAAGCTGAACAAGATGCCTCCACAACAGGGCTGAGACCTCCTGCATTGGACATTAGCTGGAAGTGCAAAGAAGCAGATAAATAAAAAGCATCACAAAGATCCTCTGTGTAAAGTATCTGTGTTGTTTTTAAGTGCGTAGGAGAAAGATAGGCAAGTGCAAGGCAGTGTGGCAGGACAACACATTATTTTTGCAGTACTATTTGTTTTCTTACTCTGATGACCTTTTTTTCTTCTAGTGTTGAAAGAAATGGATGTTTTTAAAATTAATTTTTACTTGGTCTAGAATTTAGCTTTTTTTCTGAACCCGAGAGAGAGATATCAGACTCATTTATTTTAAAATTCCAAAGGAAAAAAATACAGGAATAAAATTATGTTTCCCTGCAGTACTTGGAAAGGCACCTACTATTTCATCCACCAGATACATGACCACCTGGAAATTTGGTTGACTAAAAATTGACTAAACAAAGTTGAATCTGCAGCATTGCAGAGAAAGCTGCAAGGAGTAAGTCAGCAGCAGGTCTTGCAGGCGGTGTGATTTAGTGGGCAGGGCTCTGGCAGAGCTCTGGGAAGGGTGTGAGGAGACATAGGTCTCAACTTTTATCATTTGTAAAACAAGTAAAGCAATGCTTTTGACTTACGTGTTTTAATTTTTCTGATACGATTTAGATACTTTGCATTTTCAATGAGCCATCCTTTCCCCCTCCCGCCTTTAAGCAGGAAATAGCAAATGGAAAGAGGTAGTAGAGGCAAAACGGAGTGTTCTTAAATAAACTAGAGCTACTTGTAGGAAGATTGAAGCAGCTGTCAGTGACTTAGAACAGCTAAGGGATTGGAGCTGTTTTGCTCTTAATAGCTAGACTGCCCCTCATTTTAGAAGACGGCTAGATATTTTCAGCTTATGTTTGCAAATTTGCCATCTTTGCCGTAGTCTTATCATATTTCATGTACAACTGACACCCTGATGAGAGATTTCTGAGGACAGCTCAGCCTGGCTGATCAATCCCTGCATATTCAAACTGTAAAGCACTTTGGGCTCTTACTGAGGTTAAGATGCTCTCTGAGTTTTCCAGAACTAAGGGTCAGACTCTGATGCTAGTCCTCATATTAGCTAGTACCTAATCCTGCATCAACTTCAGTGGGGATGTGTGTGGAATGCAATATTATTGAATATGAGTTAAGGTAGCTGATGTAATCCTCAAAAAAACAGATACCAGTAGATATGGTTAAAAAAACCAATGCCTTTTATAAAACCATCATCTATACATGAAGAGGAAAATCTCAGAGAATAATATGCAGACCTTTCAGAGAAACAGCTATTGAGACTCCACTTCCAAATGATCAATAAATGTGTTGTGTTTTGTGGTGTGCTTTTGAATGGTACCAGGCTGTGAGTTTAGATCATATTCAGTTCTCTTGCAAGTGTCTGTCCACAAAACACAGTTCTGAATGACCTGCTTTTTATTTTGGTGATTTTGAAAGGACTGAAGTACTGGGGCTGTTGTTGAGGGACTGCCAGCCAACTGCCGTCCTCAATTATATCTAGTCTTCTTCAGCTTCTGTAGGGTAAAGTCACAAAGTCCCTTTAAAAGCCTTTTTTGCTCTACAGGAAATTCCACGTTTAAGATATAGTAGCGTATCTGCCATAAATTGTTCAGTTATGGGGCAAAACACTGCTAAGGGAGGTAAATTTGGTCTCTGGGAAGCAGATGAAATAGAAAGCAAGTGAAGAGTCTCCTACATAAATGAAAGAATTAGTATCAAAAGGATAATTGTGATGGTGTGAGACAAACCCTGTGTTGCTGTGACTTTTGTACAGCTGGCCACTGACATTCAGGGTCAGTTTGTGCTGGATATGTAAAGGCATATTTTGAGGACTTGATCCAAAGGGAAAAGCTTCCAGTGGGACTAGCTCCATCAGGACAGGCTGCAGCCCTGGATTGGACAGGAGATGGTATGGTCTACTGTAGGACCTGAAGCAGAGCTGTGTTTCCTTTCCTATTTGTGATGGCTAGGCAGGGTGAGGAACCAGGGGGAATTAATTACTGGAGATCTAGCCTTGCTGCTGGCCAGAAGGTTCCCACATACCCATGTCCCATTTTTTAAGAAGTGGGTTATCTCAGCTTAACTCAGCATGGTGACTTCATTAGGGAGCTTTGAAAGTACCCATGTGCTTGCTCCTGCCAGTGGAATAGGCACTGTATGTCTCCAACCCCTGCTTTGTCACAGGCCAGGAGCAGAGGATGTCCCAAAGTTGGGTAGTGGTGGCGATCCTCACTCCTCTGCATTTCCCGAGTGCTGCTTCCAAGTGTGCCAGTCAGCAGGAAATCATTTCTGTGTCTTACTGTCTTGTTCTGCACATTCCATTGATCTGCTCAGCACTTCAGAAATGGTAAAAACATGACCTTTCCCATGAATTTTTAACATAAGGGCCCTTACCTTGCAGACTCGTCTGCCTCTGCACACCCTAGAGGACTAAAGTCAGAGCAGCTTGAGAGGGTAGCAACAAATGTTAGAAGAGATCATCCTGAATTTGGCAGACCTGATGCTTAAGTGCTTTCTGATTCCTTCAGAAATGTCCAAAAATTTGGGGATTTTTCTCTTTTAAATGTATTAAGCAGAATCAAAATTTTAACTTCTGCTTTAAATTAACTTTCTGACCATATAGCAGTAATTTCAACCCATCTTTCTTAGTCTATAAAGTTAATTTTTAATGCTTCAGTTTACAATTTGGAATAAGATTTTATGATGTTCTATTACTGTACATCAATTTGACAAGATTCTGCTATTAAAGTTAAATGTTTTAACAGACATTTATAGTTGGAAACAATCTCAGATATTGTGAGATTGTTCAGCAACAAATGCAAGCTGAAATAAGTAAATTTTATCTGTTGTGAAAGTACTCTGTCATTGTTAAACAACATTTCTATAGTACAGAAATTATTTACTATTATTTGAATTAAAAGGAACAATTTATTTACATTACAAATTGTAAATTTAATTTATTGTTAAACAGTTAAATTACAGCATTTGCGAAGCTAAGCTGCCAGTAATTTGACCATAAATGTATGCGATTTTTTTCCCTGAATGCTTTACACAAAACATTATGAAAATGCATACATTACAAGAATCCAGAGAGGGAGTGCAATTCAACCTCTCCTAATTTTTATCTGAAAATCTATCCATTTTCAGCATGAGAACGTAAGGTGCAATAATGTATTCAGTGATAGAACAAGGGATTCTGATGGCTTTCAGCGTCTAACACCCTTCTTAATGCTTTTAGGTTTTGATCCTTTAAGATATCATCTTGAACATCATTGTGAAGGAAAGTCACTATAATGTACGTGATACAATGCATCTGGTATCTGCTTTCGTGCATTTGGTTTTTAACTGCCCTTTTTTCAGGTGCTTTAAACTCATACGTGTTTTTGAACTGGTTTCCATAGTCAACAGTTACCAATGACAACAGTTTTCATGTCATTTACCAAGGTCTGTGTCATATGAGATGTTGACTGCTCCGGTGCTGATCTCACAAGGGTTACCTCAGGTTTGACCTGAGCATCATCTCTGTCCCCTACTGACTTGGTGGGGTGTTAGCAGAAGGGCTTACATCTGGTTGCTGGGTTTGGGGAAGGAGCAGCCTGGTGCACAACAATATAACAGATCTGTCCAAGACTTGGTATCAACAAGCCCCAAAAATGAATAAGGTCTGAGTAGAGGTTCTAGAGGCTCTAACCCTTCCTTGCGGTCCATTCTGGCTTCCAAGCTCAAGGCCTTTGGTTCAAATTGCTGCTGGCGTATGCTTCTGGATGGCAGAAGGTGCTGTCACTTTTGTCTTCTGCCACATAAACACTAGCTCTGGTGGCATACAGAAAGGAACAATATTGTAAGACCAGACAGACCACTGCAGGACTAGTCAGGTGACAACCTTGTTTTCTGAAGGGTTAGTATGAATCTGTAAGTTCTTAGTGGGACATTGCTGTTGTTGTGTGTTTTCTTCATTTGTTTTCTGCTACTGTGGAATGTACAGACCATGCACACATCATCTGCCACTTTGACACTTAATTTAAGCAGAGACGTTAAAAGATGCCAATGGCTATCAGTTAATTTGGCAGAGACTAAACAGCCCTACTTTAAGTGAACAGTTTGTACCTTTTCAAGCCTAGGCACTTAAAATTTGCATTTTCTTGTTTTAGCTGTGCATTCTGAATTTGGCCACTGGTTTTTCTGCTACGGATTGGACACTTTTGTTTAATTCTGCCCCTTCCTACATACAGACTGTTTCTCCTGTGTGTCTATATTATCACACTCGCCCTTCATCTTCTTCAGAACAGAAGTAAGAGTCACAATTTGTCTATATATAACTGTCCAAACAAGAAAATATTTTAAAAATTAATAACAGAGAACAAAGAGAATTTTAACATCATCAATAAATGAAAAATGTAATTGCTTATGTAAGTGAAGTTGGAACAATTACAATTTTACCATCTTTTCTCTGCTTCAGATGCTCTACCCACACTCTTACCTCGTCAAAACTCTCCGACAAAAATCTCATCCTGACTTTCCATTTCCTTTAAGGTCTGCTTCTGTACCCATCACCTCTTCCATTGCTGCACACTTGACAAACCAGAACAGCATATGTCTTTGCTGTGTTGTCGTGTGCATGAAGTGAATGAAAGTGCTTTGTGAATCTCACTACTAGTTTCATTTCTACATGATGTGGTACAGTATGTTTGCACAAGCTGTGTTGCCAGATAGGACAGAGAAAATCTACCTGCCTTGAACACTTATAGTCTTATCAAATGTTAGCTGGCTGTGGTTTTGAGTTAGATCTCCTGAAAAGAGACATTGGGTCAGTGATAAACATACTGTTTTCTTCACATCTCTTTTGAGAAAATTTCTAGTCAGAGCAAAATGGCATTAGAGAGGCACCAACTTGGCCAGATGGTCATCGGCTGTGTGTCCCTTATGCCCACCACAGCCCCATCCTCTTGCTGCCCCTGGTTTATCTGTAGTCAGCAGATTCACAAGGAAGACCTTTGTGAGTACCAGCACGGGCAGCTGGCTTGGACAGGTTGTTTGAGATGAGCAAACTCCTTTCAAAAGTCTGTGACAAAACATTACTTCGAGCAGTAAGAGGTCAAGAAGTATCTTTTTTAATACCAGGAAAGCCTCTCATTGGAGCCATGGAAGCAAATTTGCGTGGTGCTTCTTGTTCTCTTGCTCTGTGCTACTGAGTTGCACGTATTGAGTTCCTTGCCTCACAGGAGCGTGCCATGGGTACAGCTGGAAAAGGTCAGTATATAATGATATTGCAGTTTGTACTTGACGACATTTTTCACACTGGATTTTTTTCTCCTAAACATTTCTGAAAAATATCACACAGTTTTGAAGCATTTCTGAGCTGAATTTGAACGAGCTGCCGTTAGGAATTCGCCATTGCGCTGCTCACCCATCCCTAACATTGAAATGTTTAAAAATAAATAAATAAACGGATTAGCATAAAATAATATAGTAACCCACAGAATTTATTTAGTTTAATTTATGCTAATCATGGCATATTGGTGCTCTGGCAGATAAAATAAAGCTGGTGGGGAAGATTGCGTCGAGGAAGCTATGACAATTAACCCTAGAAATTATCACTCTGAAAGTGGGTTCAGCTTTGCCATTGAAAAGAACCAGTCTAGCAAATTGTGTTAACTGTTAGTAATAAGATGGATTTATTAATTTTTTGGGGTGTATAAGTTTTTATTTATATGTATACACATAAGTACACATGTATGTTCTTAAGGATGTGTATATTCCTGTTGGATATTAGAAGATAAAATATTTAAAAATATGAAAATAAAATGTAATACAGCAGTGAACCAGGTTATTTTGTATAGGCTTTTAATTATTTCTGGGTTATAATTCTAATTAAGCTTTTTTCAGGTTATATAATATACTATTGAAGGAATAAGTATACATAATATGGAATTTAATATTAGTATAGGCTTTCAGTAACATCAGAAGTAATAAAAATGACCAAGTAGAAAAGCTTGTATTCATCTTTACTGCTGTTTGGTCAGAGCAGGAAAGATGGACTGTATCAAGTTGCATCTGTTATAATCATACCTTGGCTCTGGCTACCAGAGGTAGCATAGAGCCCACAAAAATAAATAAAATTATTATCATAAACAAACAACTGTCTCAGGGCTTCTCATGTACCCTAGTTGTTCTGTGTGCTGATTCGCTTTTCGATGTAAATTAACTCATTTGGTTTCTGACTTTCAAATTTGTGTACCACTCAGTAGAAACAGAATGTTAGCTGTAACTTTTATCCACACAAAATGAAAGATTTAGATTTGGGGGAGGTGAGGAAGGAGAATGTTCAATTCTTCACCTTAGACTACATTGCATAAGATAAATATCAGACAGGATTTAAGTGCAAGCAGTCTTTGAAAAGGTAAGGTATTTTTACTGTTTGCTAGGTTGGGGTTAGGATTTTTTGTTGTTTTGATTTGATTTTTAAGGAGTAGAACCACAGGCTAAAAGGCAATGGCAAAGATTTTCCAAAAAAGATGCCTCAATTAGATTTTAATTTTATTTAGGACAGAAGTAGGTGGCCTGATTTTCAGTATTGCAGAGCAAGCAACGGCAGTCCAAGGCCTGTGAGGACAGCAGGGTGCCCAGCATTTGTAAAATCCATCCATTTGTTTTTCTGCTGCGTTTTATGGCTTTAAATCATATTATTCTGAACCTTAAACCAGTTCTCTCCTCCTGGTTGCTACCTGAAATGTCTCAACAAATGGCAGGAGCTGAGCAAGTAGATGCCTCTGCACAGAGAAGAATAAAACTGGTGATGTGCAATTTCTCCCATATACTCAAAACAAACATGAAAACAAAGATCATTCTCTCAAATGCCTTTTGTTTGCTGTTGTTATTTGAAGCAAGGGTTACTAGCAAATTTTCAGGCACAATTAAAATCTCTTACAGATTGCATTACGTGTTGAACTTGGCGTAATATTTTTCACTTGAACTTCTTGTTTTCAGTCACTTATAAGTTGCCAGAGTGTTCATTTGGGGGTTAAGAATGCTCCCGGCTGCTTCCTTGCCTGGGAATCCCGTTTGCCAGTCTGAACAAGGTTCAAACCATTTTCTAATACAGACTGAGAAAAAACATACTTTTCCACTTTTACAGAGAATATTTGTGGACTCCGACAGCTTGTTCGGCTGTAGGTAGAAACTTGAAATTTGGCATGGAAATAGCTCTCATGAAGGAGAAGTGCTGTTACTTTTTCTAGAGAAAATTGCTTTTGATTTGACTGAGCTGTAAGCCTTTGAGCAAGTGAAAAAAAATTATTCTCAGAGTTTACAGGGTGTGCAGTGGAGGAAAGACTGTGCATATGGTTAATTTAGTGAAAGTGCAGAGTATAGTGCAATATGCTTCTGAAAATGGGTGGAGGTACCTGGGGCTGGGACGTTATAAGCTACGAGGGACACGTGGAAAGAACTTTCAATTTTTAGGGACTAAGCCAATGGCTTCCTCCTCTCCTCAGCTTCTAGAGATGCTTCTAACATGCCCATAACAAAACCAAGCAGGTTTTCCTTCATAAATAGTCGTATTGCTCTTCCCCAGAGAAACAAAAGAAGGAGAAGACTTTGTACAAATGTTTTTAGCCTCTTGTGGAACTGAAATGACATTATGGTTGCACTGCAGAAAACCCAGCAGATCTATCAAGCACCATACAGCATAATCCGGGTAGGAGGGTCTGTATCTAATCTAGCACTTGCCACATCTCCTGCCTCAATTTCTTCACTCCTGCATAATATCAACCCCACATTTAAATCTTTGAAAATCAGTCCTAAGGTATCTCGCATATTTTTAATTTCCTTTCCAATTCATTTTTCCCAGAACAACATATTCCACTTAGTCTTTTACCAAACCTTAATTTTATGGGAGGTGTGTTTTTTTTTTTGTAGACTTCTCAGAGTCTTCTCTTCCCTAAAGTTTAAACAGCTCCTCTTGGTTTGATGGCACAGGACAGAAGGGATATGGGGCATGTTCCTTTCAGAACAGCTTTTGTTGACGGGGCAGACAGCAGCTCTCCTGAGCTCTGGCAGCTTCTGCCCTGGCTCCAGCTTTGCTGCACCCCCTGCCTTTCTCGCTGACCAAGCCCCGAGCTTCCTTTCATGTGCAGCTGTGTCACCTGGCTGTCACTTCATGAGTATATCTTCAGTTCCATCACCCATGAAGCAGATGAAATTGTTGAACCCAATATATACTTAAAAGGCCAGCTCTGTGACAGGCCCGAGCACTTTATACTCTGCAATTTTACTATCTAAAGCACCACCCAATTATAATTCCTCTGAAAGGTGCTGATTGACACCTCCCCACACCCCCAACAGCATCAGATCCAGTCTCCTCAAAATACCCCTCCTTCAACCCTGGCTTGACTCCCTGCCTGCAATCACGGGGACTGAAATCAGGCCAGGAGTTTCTCGTTTGTGGGGAGGCGAGACCAAATTCTCAAATGTGGGGTGAGGTGAATAAAACATCCCCGTGGGACCTTCTTTCACCAGAGTTTCCTTACCAAGAGCTGCAAGTTGAGACCGGAGTGCTGGGCCAAGGGCAGATCCATCATAGATCTACCAATCCTAAAAGGATATCATGATTTTCATATTTCCCTTATCTTTATTACAAAGCTGCTTTCTCCAGAAAAGGTGCCAAATGGACACATCATTCATGCTTGCTCAGGCCTGCCCCCGGGCCTGTCCTGCTCCGTTGGAGCCAGTAACAGTTCCTGACCTCACTGGACTCAGTCCCTGCGGAGATTTCAGAGAAGGGATACTTTTCTTCCTTAGGGCTCTAGCTGCCAGGATTCCCCAGTACAGACTGCCACAGTATCAAAGCCAACTTATTCACTGCTAAATTAATTATGCGGTTAATTGGTTAACCTAGGGCAGACCATATGGAAAAAAAATGCTTAGTGTGTGTTTGTTGGCAAGAGTGGATGGAGCTGGGCAATGGAGGTGCACAGATTATGACAGTGGGACTTTTTCATTGTAAACCATTGCAAGATGATGTTGCAAAATGTTCTTAATGCTATTTGAAAATACAACGTCCTTTGGAATTTAACCACAGATATGTGAGAACTGTGTAATTTGTGTATCTCTTCACTTTTTCATGCTTAGCTGGTATGGACTTACCATTCTCCTAGCTGCCTGGTCCCCAGAAGACAACATGGCACAAAATGGTAATGGGGTTGTGGCAGTCGAAATGGCGAACTGCAACAGCTGGATCCCGGGCCTCCCTGTGTGGTTCTAGCAAAAGGACAGGATAACACTGTGAGCATTAAAAAAAAAAAAAGAATAATTTCCAAAGGTAAAACACAATGGGCTGCAAGGAAAAAAAGCCTAATTAAATTGCCCAAATAATTTTAGCCCCTGAGCTTGAAAAAGTCAGTAAATAAATAATTGGTTATGCAGAGATTAGTCTTTTCTAGACCATAGGAGAGGAAAAGCAAAGCCACTAGGGGTTCCTTCTTTGATCCATAGCAGGTAATAAAAACGCAGACAATACCACCAAAATGAAAAAAAAAAAAAAAAGACATTTCCTTATTTCCTTTGGTAGCTGCCAGTCCTCTCCTTGCTTTGGAAGGCAGGAAGGCAGGCTATCACTCATGCATGCGTGAAATTCAGCCTTGTTTGCAGTATGATTGTATAAATGGCACTTTATTAAAAGCTGTTATTTGCAGACTTTAAACTTAAACACAGACAAGTTCAGGGATAGATATAAAATCAATATAACTCTTCAAGTATTGCAGCCAACATTTTGAAAGGCAACTATTTTGTGTAGCAAGTGATTTACTGATCAGGTTGTTTTGCTGATCCCTTTGTGGCTGATTTGCTCTACCTTGTCCATTAATGTGACTGCAAAATGGGACTGGGAGCTCGGTTTGGATCTGCTGTAGGACTTTCATTTCATCCTCTGAAAAAATCAAGAACAGCATATTTGAAAGCTTGTACAAGAGAAATCCTATCACCTAATGTGAAGGTACAATGTGGTTTTAAACAAAACCTGCTGTGCATTTCAGATTATTCTTTTAATTGTGAACTGTGCTAAAAATATTGATTTGTTTTGGAACGGTTAGGTGCATACAAAACTCTAGGAATGTGTAAGCAGTGGTAATGAACTGCTGAGTTACTGACTATGCCTTTAATTGCTTCTTTTTGTTTTTATATGGATTCTGATGAAATTATATATAGGAATTCTGCAGTATTGATATTAATAGTATTTTCCTCGTTCCATGGACTGAAGAGAGCAGAGTAGCCATGAAACAGAATGCCAATGTTTCCTCGATGGCCTCATTTTACTACATTCTTTTCCAGTTTATCAGGTGCCAAGTACCATCTAATAGGTGAATGTCATTCATTTCAGCGACATTAGTTTGATGTCAAATGTGACTTAGGCTTTGAGGTTGATGGGATGATAAGTAGCCCACCATTTCCCCCTGTGGGAGATAATGTCTGCACCAACCTGCCTTTTTACATTCAAAGGTCATGTCCAGTTGAGAGCGCAACATGTACAAATGGGATTTTAGGTACAAATTACCTTTTGCCCCTGAAACTACAGGGGGGCTGTGACACAATAAATATGCACGTTTTTCTTCGACCCTACCTGTTCCTGTGACTATTCAAGCACTTTAAAAAAATGTACACAGCGTTAGCTTAGATATGCTTGTCTCTTTAATTAGATCCTTCCCCAAAAAAGTCAGCTTTTCAAAGCGTAAGTCAGTCAAAAGAAGAAAAAAAAGCTGCAAACTGGACAAATGTCTTTAGAGATATATATATAGTCACTGTGATGAGGATGGTAGAGGAGCTTCTTTATGGTTTGAGGACAACAGATGGAAGCGCTCTAGAATTTTTTATTTCTGGAGAGCTTTTTAAATAAATTCAACGATGATATATTTTTGCCCATAACTTATAATTGGTATTTTAGGTGTCTTATTTTACTACCTACTCTAGAGATCTGAGAAAATGAACTAAAGTGCAAAAAGAGGACGTATAAATACATACTGATACAGTGCTGAAAAATTCGATGGGAAAGATTCTTATCACTTTCCACATTTTATTATGAAAAGATTATTTTTTTAATTGTGGTATTTGATGCATAAGCTCCATGTTTTGGACTTTCATAATTTTAACAGGTGAGGCATCATTTTGCGCAAGGAAATACGGACTTTATGGCAATATCACTGCCAGACCTCTATCTGCTGTTACTGTGACACTTCATAGTGACACTACTGACCACCACTGTCATGGGTGTAAATTCTATGTGCACTGAGCTTTTATACACAAGTTGAAGGGTGAGGGAGGGAGGAGGAAGAGGAGACAAGGCTATACAATGCTTCATGACTGGCTTAAGGGATATTAAATCGACCTTAAATCCTTGCCAACTGGTTAGATGGATAGCGCATGGTTTCTAAAATTTGCAAGTCAAAGGGAGACAGGCCTAAATTCTTTCCGCTATGAAACCCCCACAGTCCTCTGCCTTTCAGGCAGAAGCAAAAAGGAATGGAAAATTCCAAACTAACGAGCGCTTCATTTTTTTTTTTTCTGCAGTGCTGTGCTTAGAAAAATTGCACTCTTTTTTTTTTCTAAGGCAAAGAAGTAAAATTAAAGTTGTATGACTGTTATAAATATTACATGTTCAGGGTATCAAGAGTACCTGTAGTTCTCTGGTTTCTGAGGGTGTTTTTGAATTAACCCTTTTATAGATACTGGGTGTTGTGAGGAAAGGATAATATTCAGGCTTAGTCAAATCTTACGCTATCTATTAAAGAGAAAGTATTCTATCTTAAATGTGCACTCATTGGAGTAATAATTTATGGTGTTTGTATATACACCTGTTTGCATAACTGTTTTGTAGTAGTGCCCTGTAGCCCACTGAGAGAAATAATGACTTGTCCAAGTTTGTCTGACAAGCCAGAGATGGAGCAAGAAATGGAACCCAATGTCTTCAGTCCAGATTCTGTGATGCTTCATAATTCCTTCAGTTTTACTGAATGTTAGAGATTGGCCAATCTAGATGTTCGTTCCATATTAATTAAGTGTATTCAGCAGAAGAATTCAGGGTTCAGAAACGGTGAATTTTCACTGAATTTCTTAAAGGCTGAGACATATATGCTGTCCTATTTCATTGACATGGTTCAGAAGAACTTCTCACTGGTCCTTTGGGAGGAGTAATGGAAGATGGAAGGAAGTTGGAGATGCCAAATTCCTTGGCTGAGATGTCCTAAATCTGAAGGACCCATGCAAGCAGGAATGGAGCATGCAGTGAACCTCTCCTGCTGATCCGAATACATACACCAAGAAAAGTGCCCTGTGCGGTGCACTGGTGTTCAGGCAGTAGAACATTGCCTGAGATTTACTTTGTCATGAACTTCTCTTTAGCTGAACAGTGTTCTTCCAGGGGATGAGATGCTTCCAGATATGCTTCCTACGTGGTTAAAGCTCATGTGTAGCTTTCTGCTGGGTGTTGTATAAGCAGTGGAAAGACTATGTCCTCATTTCACATATTCACAACATCTTCCTACATAAAACCTATCTTTAATTTAACCCATACTGTCCGGATTACAATGCTTAAGAAGAACTTCCATGCTAAGCCAAAATACTGTATACTGTCCGATTCATTGTATTTCTTCTTGTGATACTGTGGATAATTTTTTAAAGCTGCTTCACTTCTGCTTTTCCATTGACTACAGTGAATTTACTCATTGGATCAAACTTTTCCCATTCGTCATTATACCCCAAGCAGACACCCCAGCTTCTCTCTGCCTGTCTCCAGTCTCCATTTTGCAAGCTGCTCACAGCCAGTTATAACAATGCCTTTTCATTTTCCTCATGATCTTTCACTGTCGTTGGGCTGGTTGATGTTCCTACAATTTAGGTAAATGCTACCCTATTTAAATAAATAAACAAACACATTCAGTAGATTGACAGGTATTAACATAGACAAGACATCCCTAGTGTAATTTTTGTTCTGTGCATTAGTGCTTCAGAAGTGGATCTTTTTCTGTGTATACCATTATAAGACTGATTGGGGGAAAATAAATACCAACTCTTAAATTCACTACTCTCTCTTTACTGAAGGAAAAATCAGTGATCTTTGAGGAAAAGT
Organism: Scolopax mira; assembly: GCA_004320125.1. Taxonomy (NCBI): domain Eukaryota; kingdom Metazoa; phylum Chordata; class Aves; order Charadriiformes; family Scolopacidae; genus Scolopax; species Scolopax mira. Next base: position 536,545 of record BJBW01001982.1, read on the forward strand.
ACCATTTTGGATAAACATAAATAGCTTGCCTAGTTTTGTCACAGGCAAGAAAAACAAGTTGAAAATATGCTAAATTTTGTATTTAATTTATGTGGCAGCTCTTAAACATTCCTCAACATGTCTGTCTCTTTAAAGTATTCACTTGCTTCAGAGCTATTTTTGCCTCTGACCACTATCTGATGAGAAATTCACATGTGCTAAATATACCCATGATAATAATCTTATTTTCAGTCCACTAAAAATGCTGATGGCCTGAAAGGGATTTGAGTCTTCAGTGTAGCTTCCTTGCCATTGGTTTTCCAGTGGATTTCAGGGGAAAGAAATGGTTAGAATGTGAAGCAATAAATATTGCTGTAATGTTGTTTCCCAATCATTTTGTCCATACAATGATAATATAACAATAACAATATGTCAATATAGCAATAACAGTATGCATTATAATAACAATGATGTTTGTCTCACAAAGGACTCTTAATGAACAAGTGACCAGAGAAAGGGATTGGGAGAAATGAATTGTGCACACATATTGAATGATAGAATTGTCTAGGTTGGAATGGACCTTTTAGATCATCTAGTCCAACCATCAATCTAACTCTGATAAAAAACCATCACTAAACCATGTCACTAAGCACTATGTCAACCTGTCTTTTGAACACCTCCAGGGATGGTGCCTCAACCGCTTCCCTGGGCAGCCCATTCCAAGGCTTAATAACTCTTTCGGTCTAAAAATTTTTCCTAATATCCATCCTAACCCCCCCCTGGAGCAACTCGAAGCCATTTCCTCTTGTCCTATAGCCTGTGACTTGGGAGAAGAGATTGATCCCCACCTCTCTACACCCTCCTTTCAGGGAGTTGTAGAAAGCAATAAGGTCTCCCCTCAGCCTCCTTTTCTCTAGGCACAACCCCAGCTCCCTCAACCATTCCTCATATAATAATGTAATACAGTTCCAGGTATGAGTACTATAATCCCACCTATGTGATAAATTTGGTGCACAAAGGAGTGTTACAAAATTGTTGAGTTGCTCAACCAAACTTCAGTTTGATTTTCAGGTCTCTGGGTTGCTTCTTGAAATACAGACCATGGCTCAGACCAGCCTGTTCTTAGCCTGAAGTCAGTGACACTATTGCAAAGTTAACTCACAAAGAGGGGGTATTGGAATCCAGGTTTCCTCTGAAACAGATCTAAATGTCACTTTCCACTCATTATTTTGGCACGTTTAGGGTAAATGAGGTATGCATGTACAATTATGTGCCATGTTTTGGTAGCTGGACCACAGCTCAATCAGAACTCTTCTGTTGTTTCTGTGTTAGTCCTTTTACTGAAGAAGTAGGAATTTTAGTTCTTGTGTCCAGCAGTTCCTGATTTAGCTCAGGTAAATGACATACAGGGCTCAGGTACAACCGTGCTGTCTGTAAATCCTGAGCCTCTCTGCTGGAATGCCCTGCAGAAAGAAGGCACCCTGAAACATGGTGCATTCCACTTTAGAAGTGTTTTTGTAGCCTACAGGAAGCAATGTCTGTATTTTTCTCTCTCTTTCTGCCTGAGCTGGTCTATACAGAAGGCAGCAGCATCCTGGTGTCCACCCGGCATTTCTGTGAGCTGAGGCAAGGAAGCTGTAAAAAGATCCTGCAGAATGCAAACCTTTTAGATTACCAATGAAAGATTAAAACAATCAAACAAAAACCCCAAATGACAACAACAACAACAACAACAGACTAAACACAAACCCACAAGATTTAAGAATCTGGGCATTATTGTTGGAAAAAAGGTGGAGGGGAATAAATGTGGGTGTTACACCATCAGTGGTTTTATTCCTGCATTGTGTTTGTGATTAAAGCGATCTGGCAGAGTGGGATTATTTTTGAGAGCAATAGGGAAGATCTCAGCCAGTGTCTAGAGACTATAAGACATTGGTTTTGTGAGCTCCAAAGAAGTTGGGAATCAATTTAATGAACTTACTTTTCCAGTAAGATTCATTCTCAAACGTTTAACTAGTATGGCCAAAACTAATTGCTTGTAAGTGGCAGATTACTCTCCAAAGTAGCGTAAGATTTAAAGAAAAGAATACTTTTAAATTTTGTCACTTGATTTCAAATGTTTTGGGTTTGTGCTGCTTCAGTTTTGGTTTTCTTCTGCAACCACTAAGTCTGTAAGAATTTTCTTTTTATCACACAAAGGCTGATTCTTATTCTGGAACCTGCTATTTAAGAAAGTCATCAACTAGCATTTGACTTTTAGTAACATTATCAGCTAATCGTTTATGGTAGACTGCATTCGTCAGGGCACTATCAATGAGCCACAGAGATGTTCTCACCCACAGGCCACCATTTCTGACTCCCATGAGACAAGGCTCGTGATACATTCATGCAGAGCATGAATTTTGCTAGAAATTTGAAATAGCAAAACTGTAGTTGCTGCACACATCTCAGAGTTAGATGGAGAAAATTAAAAATCAAAATAATGATCAGGACCTAAACACTGAATTTAATTTTAGATTTGTGTTCAGACCTAAGCATTTTTACTCTGAGGCTTAATAAAGATACTACCTGTCCTTTTCTACCATGATTAGTTTTGAGGTTTGTGAGCAGTTCCTAAATTTAATCTGTGAGGGTTTCCACTTTTGCATGCTTATTCATGGTGGTAGTTCTCCTTGAAGATTTGGATGAAGTTCGGATGGTATTTGCAAATTCCTGTCCATCAGAGCAATTCCAACAGTAGTAGAAGTAATAGAATAAAGAGCTCTATCTGAATATTTACCCCTTAAATTAAATAATAATTCCAATTATAAATCATAACTATTTTACTTAATTACTTATCACATCAGAAGGTACAGAAAACAAATCACATTTATCTTTGGTTTCTTTATGGTGCACTCCACTGCCTCACATGAAGGTTTGTTACAATTTAGCAGTACCAATAAAAGTTTGATCACATGTTATTTAAAGAGACTAATCTGTAGCCTAAATTAATTCCAGGTCTTCTTCATCTTGAAGTTGCTTTCCTGCTTAAATGGAATTTAGTTATTTATATAAATAAGTTCTGATTATTTGTCTGATTCATGGACATACAAAAATTGCTTTGTGACACTTCTTGGAGGCTAATTTAGCCTCCTTTTGTGGTGCGAACCTTCAAATATGATGGGGTTGTAATATGCATGCTTCATTTACTAGCTCATTTTACAAACTCTGAGGATTGTCATCCTTAGGTAGGGGAAAATGGGCATGGGCTTACTGCCCTTTTAAACCAAAAATTCAAGTCAGTTAAGTGAATCAGAAATATTTAGGTTGCTAGGGGTGTCTGAAGGCTGTCTGGTCCAAACTTTGTCTCAAAGCAGAGCTAACATCAAAGCTAGAAGGTATTCTGAAAGATGTAAGTCCAGAATCTGGTCAGTGACAAAATAACCTATTCATTATTAATTTTATTTTAAAAATTTATGTAGCTTCATTTTCCTTTATAAAGGAAAATAAGTGACAGGTCATCCAGAAATAAAATAGTGCATCTTTAAAGCACAGGTTTCTGTATGGTATAACACAGTCTGGATTATCTCAGTTTTAGCTCAGAGAAATCCTACCACGTTGTATGTATAATTTGCTAGACCAGTGGTATGATTAGTACTTCAGCTTGCTCCACGTGTTAAAAGATTTAGAAGGAAACCAAACCATTCCTTTTCGGTTTCTAGATAAATAATCTGAAAGGCTGCAGGAGATGTCTCAAGGCAGAGACAGGAATTGAGTTGATAGGAACCAACTTTTATCCACTAGTTTTGGAAAAACCATGTTCTTTCTGCTTGGCTGTCCTCCCCATACACAATAAAATATATGCTTCTCCCATAACTAGAAATAAAATCTCCGATTTTTCTTTCCTTCAGTACCATCTAGTAACTTTAATAGGATGTAATTGGTCATTTTTCCATCTAGCTCTTAGATCATATAGAAGCTCTATAACTAGTTTGGGCATTAGAAGTCCATGGTCAGAAATTGAAAGTGCATGCAAGAAACATGACCGCAGAGTTTTCAACAGGACAAGACAGGACTGAAAAAGAAATCAAATTGAGTTTGCTGATTTGACAGCATGAAAAATCTTCTGCAATGAACACCAATGTTTTGCAGTAAAGTTTTATCTTAATCTTTCAACTGAAATCATACATTGAATAAGAGTTTTTTACATTTCAACCACTTCTCAGACTTGGATTTGTTTGTGTTTCTCCTAGTGGTATTGTAGATGGGAAGCTGTTAAAGCAGTTATGCGCTGTCTTTTGGCCTCAGTGATCACTTTGCATTGCTTTATGTTGGTTAACTTTTTCAGAGCAGTCCAAAACATGGAAGAGGGATATCGAGTCCATGATGCTGGTCTAAGAACATACAAATTATGGGTCTCGGGGCCTTTCAGCCCTAAAGACTGGCTGTGTTAATTCTACACTGACTGCTTCTCCTCCCTCTCCTCTGCCTCTGGTGGTGCCACAAATTCCTGTAGAGCTGAGCTTCAGTTCATTGCCATCAGAGCTTCAAAAAACACTGGAGTGAGTCTTCCTGTTTCCCGAATATTGAAGGTGAATGGGAGCATAATATGGACAATGGGCTTTGGCAGCTGAGGCCTTTCCAAATGCATGCAAAAAGTCAAAAACACTTATATCAATCATGTGGAATGTTTTATTACTATTGATAGATACAACCCCTCTCTCTTTCTGTTCCACAAGAAAGAACTTCAGGCTTAACTGAACCCCTAGAGGATTGACCATCTGAAAAAGGAGAAATGCAGCAATAACAGAAAAAGAACTCAAACAGGGGAGAGGGAAAAACAAACTGGAGATGTTCCCAAAGCAGTGTGTAAGCCCTTCCAAAATGTCACTAAGTTATTCTCATAAAGCACCTTAGATCTAGGTTTTGGCACTTTTCATCCAATGTATTCCTAAGTCAGAAAGAGACTCTGGTGAGACTAGTCATTTTCAGGTTTTTTGGTCACTCCCTATCTAATATTTAGAATATTCATCTGCATCTTCCCAATTAAGAAACTTGGTGATGCCTTTCCTTTACCTTACCAGAGACCTGGAAAGGAGTGTTTCGTTCCCTCAATGAACCCAGTCTCAGCTGGGAACACCTCTCATTCTCTATCTGTGTCTCTTTGTTCAACTTCACGTCTACATATCCCCCAGCAGGTTTTTAAGGCCAGGAAGCTCAGCAAGGAAAGAATCATGTCTGCACTTGTACGCATGGTTTAAAGGAATTACAGCACAGAATGATTTACAGATATTTTCTAAAAGGCAGTATTTTGAGGCATGCACAGTTCTTTTCTTTTTTTCTTTTTTTTTTTTTTTAAAGAACAAGCAAAGAGCTGTAGTAATTACCTTCAGTCTGCATAACCCTCACCGCTCATTGCTGTCACGGAATAGAAAAATATTTCTTCTTTGTATTTGTGGATGCAATGTTTTCCACTTTTAACTGCAGTATAAAAGGACAATGATTTTCTTCTCCACCCCCAGAAGAGTGAGAGATGAATGTTTAATTAGAGCCGGAATTTGTAATGTTCACAGAACAATTTTCCCCATAAGTGTCTCCGCTGATACAGATACCATTTGTAGCTCATCTCCATACGTCCTTACTATCTGCAACAGCAGAGCCTTGCTGTGGTTGCTGCATAAGCAGGTTTTGCTTTTTTAATAAGGAGAAGGGAAATCTTGTGGTTCATCCCAGTGGTGCAGTTTAAGAGAGAATCAAGAAATGAGGCAAACAAGGGCAAAGACAAGATTCTTTTAACCCTCTGATTGCTTTTAAAATGTTGCTTAATTTACAGTGGTGACAGAAATTTTGGCAGTTTGCATGATGTACCTCATTCCCCCTCGCTGCCCAGAAATATCAACTGGGTGCTGTCAAATTACTATTACCTGGCCATTTTTTCTTGCATTATTTGTCATAGTTCGTTATCTGTTTTGACTATTGGCTCCCTCATTTTGTCACAGCAAGTCAAAAAAGAAGGGAAATAGCAAACAGTCCAAATGGCATCAGCTCAGTGGGGTCTTGGTGAGAGAAAACCTGCTGAAGCAAAAAAGAAAAGTTGTGGGGGATGCAGAGGAGAAGACCAGGACACTAACTGCACCCCGTTTTAAACCTTCTATAGAAACCAGCAATTGTTTTCCTTAACTTTTGGCCATATAAAGCAGCTCTAACTGAGATACCATTGTTTGTGAAGGAGCTCTTTGCTACAGCTAGTGCAAGAAGTTATTTTCCATAGTTTCCTGAATCTTTCAGGAATGGGTGGGACTCCCAGGGCTGTGTTTTTAAGGTGGGTTTGCCTGGCAGACGTGGCACTGACCTGTACGCTTTGCATCCTAATAGCCAATTTAATTGCTTGTCCTCGATTCCAATGAAATCGCTTACAGAAAGGCAGTGCAATGTTACCAGGCATAAAAACTAAACCCCACAGTGGGGTTGGGATATAGGAAAAGGTGTGATGTTCATGTTAATCACTAATTCCAGTAAAAGTGGCACATTGGGGAGGGAGGGTTATGTGATCGCGAACATATTGCTGGAGTGGAGCCTCTGTAGCATCTCTCATTTATGGAGCAGTGAAATGTAAGAATGATAATAGCTGGAGTTTATATAGAAAAGGATCCCGGGGTGATTTACAAACTTAAACTGTTGGATAGGTGACACTTATAAAGCAGAACACAATTGCTGTTTTCCGAGTAATGGTCTGAAACACTACAGATTGCATTAGTTCTACTGACATTATTTGGGTCATTATTGGAAAGTAGGTAAGATTTTTTTATTTTTGTAGACTAAAGACCGGATCACAGTGGCCAGCTCGTGAGCAAGCTGTGACAGCTGTTTCAATGTGCCCAGAAAAGAGCACAATGCTGGAACCAGCACATCTGGGGAAAGGAGGTCTCTCTGGACACAGAAATGTTAGTAGCAGTGGTTCAGTGAAAGCAGCAGCATCACCATCCCATGGGAAAAACCGTGTATAAGGGCTCCTGATCTCTACAGAGTGGCGCAGACCTTTCAAGGAGCCTTGACTTAAATTTTCAGCAGCTTGATGGCCCAAAGCATTGCAGGAGGAAAACAGACCTGCAGTTCAGGTTCCTGGTGAGGAGCAGTCTCTGCTGAATTTACAGTCTCTCTGGTGCCACCTTTATGTTCCCTCCCAGATTTCCAGGCTAGATGCTGGTGCTCCCTGTGATGTTTAAACATGATTTATGGGAAAATAACACTGAGGGTATGCTATATGAAAAGTTAATATAGGCGGATCTGACACCTGTATAGGTCCTATCATCTTTTTTGTCACTCATTACCCCTCAGATTGTGATTGCAGAAGTGGTCTGTGCTGGCCCAACTGGAAGAAGGTAGGTAGGACTGTACAATCTATGGCCCTACTGTCTGATTCCCATGATGCGAAGCCTTATCCCGAGTACCCATTGCCGGCTGTTACAGGTGAAGTTACAGCACAGCTCCCTCCAGCACGAAAGGATGTAGTGACTCATTTGCCTATAAACTGAGCTAAAACACTCTAAAATTTTCTCAGCAGAAAAAAGGATGTGTCATGGGTAAAGCTGAAAAGGAGGCACCTTCATTTGGTACAGACTGAAAGCACATATCGGTGAAAAGGGGTTCAAATGACGACTAATCCTTGACTACTAATTCCATACTAATCATGAGGAGGTGGTGCTGACACCTCGTGCAAACACTGTGCCTGTGTTCCTGCGCAATTATCACCACACAGTATTAAATGGAAGTTGTTTCATCAGTGCTTTCGACAAGACTTGCATTTCACAGTCTGTAGAAGTTGTATAAAATACCCACTGTAAACTGTTAGTGTGAAGTGTTTGGAAATATTTAAGAGATGGGCAGAGGAGCTGTATGCTTTTTGTTTCAGCAACAGATTTAGTCCAACAAGCTGTTGGGGTGCTGTATCCATTTTTATTTTTGTTTTTCTGTTGTCCTGATTTATTACGGACCCATCTATTCCATGCAGTTTATTTTGACCTAAAAAAAAGTTCTAAATGTGATATCTTCTATGCAATTACAATTGAAGGAATGTGTCTCACTGGCTATATGCTACTAATAAAGTAGGTATTAAAAAAAAAAAAAGTAAAAAACTTCAACTGGAAGATGTGAGATCAGCTTGACACTATGCAGAGTGTTGGCAACCTCTTGTGTGGTTTTGTAGCTATGGGACTCCTGCACGATTTAGTCTGGAAAATGCAAGCCTTAAAACTTTGCGTAGTGATCTGAAAATATCTGTGTCTGTCCAGTGCTTATTCCAGTGCAATGTGAAGGGCAATTCTAAGTGTAACTACAGTAATACAAACTGATCTACATAATGGGATTTGTAGATTAAAACCTAATTAGGGCAAGTAGCTCATGAAAGCCTCTTCCTAAATGTAGCTGCTCTCCCAAAAAAGACTTGTAACTGTCTTTTACCAAATTTCTGGATTTGTAGCTAAGTAGACTATCACAAAGAGTGTTGGTCCTGAATTTATGTCTAGGTTCTGTTAAAACTAAAGAACTCCTGAAGGAGATGAATGCTGTGGAATTGGTTTTAGGTGGGAAATGATGGGGAAATTTGCTCAGAAATATAAAAAGTTAAAATAATCAACTATATGTAATTCTTCTTTACAAATGCCTGTACAAAACTCAAAGCTATTCTTAATTCTTCCCCAGGAGATCAAATACTCTGCCCTGGACAGGTTTTTTTGAGCTAGCTAGAATTATCAGGAGACCATGCTTCTATTCTGTTTTACTTGATCTTATAGTGTTATATATTCTATTATTATTAATAATGATAATAATGTTTTAATAGGTTTATTTCTTATGTATGAGATATAAGTTGATGAGACAAAATAGGAGAATAATATATTTTCATGTATTCATATTTTATCAATTCTGGATCAGTACACCAGTTTAACAGAGAGATGCTTAAATTTAAGCTTGTGGATGATTACTTTGCTAAAGTGTGATCTTACTGTTCTTGTTCAGGTTTTGTTCACTGCTTTGGTAATACTATTGTTGGTGTCAGTGGATATTCTGCCTCAGAGTTCACTAGAACAAAAAGGGAATGTGAAGGTATGAGCTGACCTATAAAGGGCTGGATTTGCTCGCCCCAGAAATGCCGGCACAGGAAGCAACTTTTACACCAAGGATGGTAATTTAAGCTCTATCCAGCTGAAATTACAAGGGAAGGTTACAAAGACATAATGTGACAACCCAAAATAGATTTTGGCAAACTGGGCAAAACTAGCACCTTACCCACAATTTTTTTTGCAAGATTTCCAATGTCCCCAGTTGTAAAGGACCTTAGATTTATTTCTTGTAAGAAGACTGGTGTGTACAGGAGCAAAATATGTGAGTTAGAATATAACAGGGGGGAAATAACTCAAAAATGAAAAAAAAATCCACAACCCAAAATAAATTAAAAAACCTAGAAGCACTTTTATTTATATGAGGAGAGGGTAAAGGTGTGTGCCTACAAAACTAAATCAAATTCTCTCTGTAGATCTGAGAAATGTTCTGCTGGTTTATGAAAATTTGACGTTGATCAAAGAGAGGGAATCGAGCAGTTACCTTCTTTGAATGAATGCTAAAATGTGTGTTTTATTAGGGTTTCTGGTACTTTTCAGATGTATAAATGCCATCCCTCTGAGCTAAGTGTGCTGGGACTCCCGGGAGGGAAGGTCCCTTGCAGGACGGGGTGCCGCTGCGGCTGGGTGGGGGGGTGGTTCTGACCTTCTGCTGCTGTTTGCTGTGGTTTGGCAGGAATGCTTCTTTTCAGCGGGCATCTCGGCCCAGAGTGCTGATTTAGAGCAAAAAAAAAAAATAAAAAATTTGTTGATGTCTGTTTTGCTGATGGCCAGTTTTTGTGGGAAGGCTGGGGTCCCTTGGAGACCACACGCCAGGCTGTGCTGTTACCTGCTCGTGCTTCGTTAGCCGCCGGCTGAGGCAGAGCTGGGGGAAAGCTCAGCCTTTGCCGGGAGTGGTTCTGGGGGGAAAAGAATCTGTTCACTGACGCAGAAAGTCTTTTCTCGTGCGAAGTCCCCCCGGCTCATTCAGTCTTGTTTTCCTGAACTGACTGTAGGCTCTGCTGCGGTGGTTTGGGCACCGCTGGGAGGGTGCTGCGTGGCTCTGCACTGCCCGGCTGCGGCTCACGGGGCACCGTGCCCACGGGGGGACACGGCCCGAGGGACACAGCATCTCTCCATGTGGCTTTGCTGGAGCTCAGCGTGCTGCTGGCACTGCTGCCTGCCACAACACCCACCCCTGGCAACGTCCCACGGCACAACCCTGCTGCTTCCCATCCACGCCAGGCTCCTGTGTCTCCACAAAAGTCGACCCATTTCTGTGGGTGCCCCCAGTCCCCTCACTTGGGTGATGGAAGGATTAGAGCATGAGCGTGTTTCTTCCTTTCTCTCTGCCTGGTTGTACAACCCGCTACTGGGGACAGGCAGCGCCTGCCAAATTGCATCCTACATCTGTTCGTTTCCAAATGCGCCTTTGTTAGGTGCAAACGAAGGCCTCATTATTGGCTCTAAGTATGTAGTCACTTAGGAAAATAAGCTGATAAATAAACATCTGAGTGAACAAATTGGTGATTTGCATCTACTTGTTCCCTGAATGCGTTCACAAGTGGTAAGAAAAAGAGCCAGTGTCTCCAAATACATCCACGTGGCACTTCCCCACAATATACTTTTTCAAGTGGAGTGTCTGGCTTTTGCAGCCAAGCGATAGGGAGCAAAGTCTGGAGAGAAGACAAATAAATGTATTGGATTTAGTAATAGGGAGGACCGTGGTAGAGGTATAAAGATGAATTTCCTTCTGGAATACTTCTGATTTACTCCTAAACAGAAAGTTGACCATATGGAGAACTTTTTTACGTCTAAAGAGAAACAGCTCACTAGTTCAGGTCTGTGAAGGGAACTTCTGTTTCTTATGACAGTAAATCTGTGGGCTCTCCGTGCCTACAAACTTTCCATTTTTCTATTCAGTAGACTGAAGTTTAGATTCAGGAACAGTATAGAATTAGAGGCGAATAAACTGTTAGAGAATCTCCTAAGTCATATTGACTTAAGTGATGAGATCATGCCAAGAAAGTTAATACAGGCAGCTCTAGGGGAATGCTGATCAACTGATTTATTCACCTCTGTATGTTCTGAGCAAAAACATATGTCTAAGGAAGCTTTCAAAACAGAACAAAAAGCTAAAAAAACCAACTTTCCTTTAAACCCTTGTTGTCTTCACTCCCTTCACTATATATTTTTCATATAATGATAAAGAAGTATGAAGACGTGAACACACAGCATAAATGCCTTTTAAAGTATTGCTTCAATTACACGTAGAGATTTATTAAAAAACAACTTTGTAATCTAGGTTGTGTGGTCCCACATCAGTGGGGCAGAATGAGGCCATATATTGCTGCTTGCTTTGCTCACTGCTGATCTCCCTCACCCACTTTTTGGTTATGCTGGAGGCCACTGCCTGTGCTTTTATTATAAATGATTTTCTGCAGTTTAGGACTGCCTGTAAGGTTGTACAAAGATAACTTGACAGCCTAAGATTTAAAGTGAGTTTAGGCTTTTTCGAACTGTAAATGCACATTCACCACACAGGCACACAGTCCCTCGTTAAAAGGATGAATTTTTTTTGTTAGTCCTCTCCTCTGTGGAATTCAGTCTTACCATGACATGGATATTCATTGAGACTCTGTTAGTGTCACAAGGAAATGGGATCCCATTTTAATTCTTAAAAATCACTCAGAAATGGAGTAAGACAGAAATTCCAGACAAATATTCATAGCACACAAGTATACTAGGCACATTTATTTCTAGAATATGTCCTTTCCCAAAAGTTAAGAAACATACAATATCTAGAACAAATCTGTGCTCTGGACTATGCTCTGGACTTTGATATAGTTAATCATCCAGCAGTATAAACTATAAAGCATTTACATCAAGGCACTGAAGAAGATTTTCAATATTGCATTTTTAATATACGTAATAGGGCCTTGTTTTGATTGACTATCAAGGAAATAATGCACAACTCACATGCAAACTTGCAGCTCTAAGGACTGGCTGTGTAAATTAAACTCGTTTGTGTAACTGTGCTTTTGCACTCGTCTGCTTGTTTCTGTGATAAATGGGGATGTTACCACATCCCCAACGAGAAACCCACCTATAAGAGAATTTGCGTCTCCGTTCAGGTGTCCCTGGCCAGATTTTTGAGTGCTCTTTTGTAAGAACCCCTTGCATGTTCCTGGCTTTAGTTATGCCTTTGCTTATATAATAATTTCAAGGCTATCTTCTCTCTGCTTCTATATGTAACCATAAAGAAATACATTTAACCCTATGTACAAATGCTGTGCTCTCCAAGATCAGCTTTTCTTCTTGGATGTTGAGATCATTAGATGCTAGATCACCATAGTGTTGAGAGATGTTATGTCTTTGCCCCAAAATTCAGTACCACCGCTCTTTGCCACAGCAAAACCATAAAGGGATCCCTGACAAAGAAGAATCGGGCTTCAGGGAAACTTTGTGAGAATCTTGTAATTGAATGGGTATGGACTGACCACCACTTCTTGAAAGGCCAAGTCCAGTTGTTTGAAAGGGAGAAAAGTGATGAACACGGTCTGGATGAGAAGTGCAGCCAACGGTGAAAAAGAGAAAGTTTAAACTAAATGTTACGGGATAACGTCGCGTGGGCCCTAGAGTGCTCTCCACTGAGAAGTGGTTAAATAAAACAGTTGCGTTGGATTAAGAAGTAAGTAAAGAAGGGGTTGGGGAAAGTCACAGAAGTGTGCCTCAGGGAATGATTTTACATGGTTTCAGGAAATGACCAAATGATACTTTCATTCTTATCTCAGTCATTCATCTTAATGTGAGCCAAAAGCACTTCAAGTCTCTGAAGAGATGCATGGCTCATCATTTTTCAGTGTATATAGGGGACAGAAATGAAATCCCATATTCTTTCTTTCTTTCTCTCCAGCTAAGGCACGCACTGTTAAACTTGATACACTCTGAAGAAAAGGCTTTCCCCATTAGGGGAAAGGCACATAAATCCTAGTGAACATAAAGATTCCCCATTTGCTGCATGATGGAGAATTTGGATGTAACCAGGATCAAAGTTACTTTTGAATTCTAAAGCAGAGATGCTGGTTCATTAGCACAGGAAATATTGCTCATTACACAGGATTCTGATGAACGAGGAGTTAAATGATTATCTAAAAATTATTTATTGCATATGCAACTAGTCATCATGAACTTGTTACATCTGTGAATAGAAATTATGACACTTGCCAATAATGTCTACATTTAATACTTTATAAAACCCACCTTTTTACCAAAGCTGAAATCTCTCCTGGCACAAATTATGGCAATATTATATTTAAATTTGGAATTGTAAATTCTTGGTCTTGTTGAAAGAGACTGTACTGGTTGATCCAAAAGCTATGACTGTAAAAGAGTTCTGAAAAGTCCCTGTCAGAAGACATGTAGAATCATCTTTAAAAAGTAAATATAAGTAAATATAGAAATAATGGGAAAATGTGAAAGTAGAAGCAGAGAATTTAAATTACAGGTTAAAAATGCATGCAGTGGATAACAGAACTAAAGAAATCAATGAAATATAAGTAGAAATAGAATTAAAATAGTAAGAAAGATTTTAACGGATATAAGGAATAAAAGTCACCTTAATCCAAGACTAGGTCCGTTGCAATATGCAGATTGTAAAATCAAATAATACAGAAAAGTCAGATATGTTCAATTAATAATTCTGTTCAATGTTTGAAGAGAAGTAGAAGACAATATGGTGGATGAAATTAGAAGTTTACCGTCTGCACCGAAAGACAATGTGAAACAGTATCTTCTATAATTAAATGCTATAGAAACAAAAGCCTGGAGAATGCACAATTAGAAGGCTTAAAGGAATTATCGAAAGAGCTGAATCACTTGATGACAGAGACATAACTTTAGGACTGGACATGGATAATTACCTGTGGAAGACAGGCGTGATGGAAGCTTAGATGTTGCAAACAAAAGCAAGTGTCCGGTGGATAAAAGTTGAACTTAGACAAATTAGACAAATTCTGCCTTGAAGGAGACAGATTTTCCTTGTATTAAGGTAATTTAGTATGGGAGCAGCTCACCAGGAAAGGTGGCAGACTCATCAGTTGGGATTAAAATGAAATGAGACAACTCTTAAAAGAGTTGCATCTCAGAAAAATTCAGTCCTGTGTATAGACGAGGTCAAGACTGGACGGTCAGAGCAGTCTCCTTTGGCCACAGAGTGCAAAAATTAGAAATTAAACTAAAACTAATTTAGAAAATTATGTTTCAAACCAAACTAGAAGGTAATTTACTGTCTCCTGCATTAGACTCTTCCCTCTCACGGTGTCTCCAGCATAACTGCCATTGATTTTTATTAATTAATGGCACATGTTTCTAATGTGGTCTGTTTTGTAGCCTATTAGTACTTAGATTCCTTTTGTGTTGCTGCTGTATATGTCCATGTAATGATTGTTATGTAAAAGAGGACTGTAAAAGAACTTACACTCGAAATGTAAGATGGGTGGGCACAACGGCCATGTTGAAGGGGGCTGTGGGATGGTACAATATCAGGTAGAACTGAAGTGTCCCTGTTGAATGTCAGAAGGATGCCATCTGTCCAGACATGCTTGCGTGTACCATACTTGTGCTTTTCACTAAGACTTGCTGCTCTAGCAAAAGGCTTGGAAGTAGCATTAAGAATGACAAGGAGAACACTGTATTGAATTATCAAAGACTCAGACACAACAGAGGAAGGTACCACAGTTCTGTGAATGCAGACAGCACATGCACAGCACCCAGGCCTGCATAGAAATATTTTCAGTTTCCTTGCTTTAGAGGATGTTGAATGTAAGAATGTTGGCATCCTTAGAGAAGCTGAACCAAGTCGTTAAACTCCTTGCAAACCCTACCTAGAAATACATACTTCTATTCTGTAACAGATATCTCCAAAAATCTGGAGGTGGATGTTGTACCATCAGCTCCAAGAAAAGATGGGGTACCTCTCCTACATTAAAATAAGTTTAGAATGGCTTTGCAGTGAGAATGGTACTCTGGTATGTATGTACCAAATGAGTTTTCAGATTGAGCAGAGTAGCATTGCTTCCTTCCCAATCACTTGGAAGGGCAGAGTGTATCTAAACCCTGTGATGTATCTAAACCTGCTTTCAAATTCTAAGGGGCACTTTGCACTTTTAACATCTTTGGACACGGTTCTTCAGTCCAGCTAATTATTTTTAAAGGATAAAGACAATAAAAGTCAAAATGAGCCAGATGAGCATGCCCCAAACCAACTTGTAATACTTGAAATATACTGGGTTTCATATACTTACTGTACACATATACATAACAATATATGTAATGTGTATTATATAGTATTGTTTAGTTATTTCTTTATTTCTGTAGCCAGCTCAAGTGCCAATGCTCGATCAAGTACAATGATTCCAGTATTTCTGGGAAAGCATCTGGGATGGACTGGGGAAAATAATCTTGGACTGCATGCAGTGCTAAGCATGGTGATACCTTCATCCATAGCTGTGTGTGGGACAAGTGTATGAATGGAGATAGTTTCAAACCTCTATATGTCATCTCTACCTCAGGTGGCATTTAACATGAGTTAAATGTTAAATTAAAAAGAGTATGGTACTCTTATCTGTAGCTCTCCCTAGATCTTGTTAAGAAGCAGGGATTGTGGTTTGCTAATATGGTCATATATACAAGTATTGTGTAGAAGTGCACCATGCAAACTGAAATGGGGATCATTTGAAAAGTAGAATTGGTCCAGTGATATCAGTGGGCACAAGTTCAGGACAATACCATTCATCATTGCTCCTGTTTAAAAGTCCCAGCAGTCCCTTCTGAAGAACAAACAGCAGGAGAAGAAAAAATCTGTATTTCCCAGTAACTAGTTAAAGTCATGAAGCATGAGAGAGCAAAGGTCCTCATGGTGCAGTAAGGCAAGACTGGCACCAGAGGGGATTTCTCCTGCACCGAAGCTCCAACTCTGGGCCAACACTCAATTTTTTTTGGAGGCTTTGTAAGTCAGTTCATATTAACATCATGGTTCACGGTCCTTGGCACAGGAAGAAGGATTAAAAGAAAAAAAGACTGTTAAAACATTTCTTGGGGCCTGTTGGTTTTTGCATTATTATCTGTATACCTGCCTGCCTCTCTGGGTGTCCAGTTATCAGTCGTAGCGTGGCCGTCTTAGAATGCTGTGTGTATTTATCATTTGAGCTGCTTTTTCAGCCTGCTTTTTTTTTCTTTTTTTTTCTTTTTTTCTGTAGAAATGTAATGAATGTATAGTGCGAGCCGAGGTGTTTCTAATGTCGCCATAATTTGGAATTCAGGTGCATTAAGAGAAATTGGTCATGCCATTCCTTGCCCAGTCAATTATTTATCTGGAGTCATTTGATTTTTCATAAAAATTGAACAGTTGCAGTCCAATACAAATGTTATATAGTTTTAATATATCATTACTTATGAAAGCAGAACTATTGATTGCAAAACATAAGTGACTGCAGAATAGCTCCTTTTGTCTCTTACTGTGTTTGGCTTCACCATCTCAATTCTTAGACGGCAACTCTTTTTCTTCTTCTGTATAAGGCACATTTCATATTGTATTACTGAAAAGTACAGCTGTGTTTAGTAGCTCCATCCTCACACATTTAAGAATAGCCATGCCTGATTTTTTTGAGATTGTGCCAATATTCCAAATGGCTTCTCTTTTGTTTTTGAGAAGTTAAAGCTTAATTTTGGCATTTATCAGTGCTGAAGTTATGTTTGGTTTCAACAGCTTTTTTTTTTTTTTTTTTTCTTTTTCTAAGATTCATCATCTGAAATAACCCGTGGTAATTACAAGAATTTGTCAGGATGTTGCTATCACCTCCTGCACGTGTCTGGGTTTTTTTTGGGTGGGGGGAGAGGTGTGGGACAGGAGGTGGGGAAGCGAGCCCTACCCCAGGAACGCTCCCTGGCTGCTGGTCGCCCCGTGCCCCCGGCAGCAGCCACCCACCTCCACGGCTCCCTGAGCTTCAATCCCTCTTTATGGCCCCCAGTCGCTTGTTGTTCAAGCTGTGTGTCACAGCCAGTCACAACAGTTACTTCAAGCAAATTTTCACACTCTTTGGCTCAAACTGCTGGCAGCATTCCTAAAGACTCTGAGGAAATAATTCCACAAAGTGGCATAAATTAATGTGACTAATTAACATGATGTTAATTATTTGTAAATTGTATGTTTGGATACACATTACTTGAGAGGCATATGTTACATTCAATGTTTACTGAAACAAGTGACTGCTAATCGCATCTCCTGAGTGTTCCTTTCACAACAGTCAGCAAATAGAGGCTTCTCTAAAAATAAAAATTGTGTCCTAAGGGAACGCGTGAACTATAGCATGCGGTGAAATGAGGAACTGGAGCAGAGAGTTACCTTCCTGTCGGCCTGAAAAACACATTGGAATGAGTTCCGTAGGTAGCAACCACTTTCACCTCACATGTGAGTCGCATGTAGTATATTAGCGGAATGTTTTTAAATGATCCTTTTACAAGCCTGTGGAAACAATAAATGGAGCTCATGTAATTAAAAGTTGCACACAAGGACAAGACCTCAATTTAGAGTTGAAAGAGCGACAGTAAGCTGATTGTTTTCTAACATTTGAGTTGCTGGTGAGATGCTGAGTCCTCCTGCATCATTAGCAGTAGATGTTTCAGTGGTAAGGGCAAGGGGACCGTAAATACAACATCCTCAGGAGCCTGTGACTTTCTCAGCACAGGAGAGCCTCATGCAGTGGGTTACCAGCTGTCTATGGACAACTGCTCCAACCACACCTGGTAACAGATTAAGGCAGATAACAGATTATTGTACTGAGCTCACACGGGTTCTTGCCTGTTCTGGAGAGCACAGAGAGATCACGCTGCTTTTGTGAGCAGGGAGTTTGGTTTTGAATGACGGTACTAAAGGGGTACAGCAGAAAAATGCAGTGAGTCCAGTGGTGTGGTACCACAGGCCATCATTTCATACCATCCCTTTATTAACTTGGTCAAGCTCCATTATTTAGGACTTTTTTTCTCATTATTGCTGCCGGAAAGTTATTTTAGAATACAAGGTGGTAATGCTTAGAATCTCTTTTGTAATTTCTACATTACATTTCTCCATGATTGCTTAGAGCTATTTTTTTGTCACATCAACATTCTCTTTTAGATTAAATAGTTCTTTTACCTCTCCCATGTTTCCCCCCAATTTCATTTACATCAAGTCTTTCAGAATGCAGGTCCAGGGAAGCTTAATTACTTTAAATTCTGGGTTATTTTCCTTCCACAGCCGCTCTCTAAACTCACTCGCCACCTGACTGCACACACGCTAGTGGTGGTGCAAAGGAGAGGGAGGGACCGTGTGGCTGGAATAGAAAGACAGAGAGGGAAATATAGAGGAAAAAAAGGCCAGGCATATGGTAGCTGTGAATTACATCAGTTTAAGCTGCCATGGTACAACACCTTCAGGCTTCACTTGTCTGTACTGAAAACATTAGCTCTTATTTAATCTCCTCTCATGAAGCGAGCTCTGAACCCTTCCAGTCAAACCCTTCTCTTCAGCTTTTCTAGTTCATGTGTTGCGAAGAGCTGTGACACTGTGGGTTGCTTTCAGTTATAGACTGATGATGAAAGCCGTTCAAAGTGCCCACACATTGCCCACCTTGGCCTCTGATCCTCCTAAGGTCTGGGGCATTTGTGCCAGCCCCATGGGGGTGTCACAGATACCCTACAGGATCTCAGATGGCACTTGGTCAAGTCTTGCTTGCCTGACAATTTTAGATGTAAAATTCCATCTCCTGTGTGAGATTTATGTTATTCCTGAGTCAACAACCTTGATATTATTGACATATGCTTGAATTAAGAAAAAATAATAATTAAATGTCATTTTCTACCATTTGAATCCAAACAAGCACTATCTGGAGAATTGTTGGAAATTTTTGCTAGACAGAATAAGTCTCCATTTCTTGAACTAAGCAGTTGGCAGGTACAGAAAACTCCCTCTCTAAGAGGTACTTTAGCAGCCGAATCCAAAGAGGAGAGCATGGTCAGTACAGACAGAACATTTGGTGACTGGGGTGACTGATCTAATGGCCTATGATGTATTTTATTGTGTGAAAAGTACAGATTTTTGAAAAGTGGATTTTCAATCACAGTAACAACCATATCCTGGATACTAGGGAAATGTTTGCATTTTACCCTTTCTCTCTATCCTACCATACTTCCTATTCTTGCTTCAATGCATCAAGGCATTTGAGCTTTCCAGTAAAGAAAGAGGTTTTGACTTTTATGTGTTTTTTTGTCTTGTTTTGTTTTGTTTTTGACACAGGCAAATAGCATGTTTCTCAAACATCCTTTTTTTTTTTCTTTTGGAAAGACAGAAACTGCTTTTGTTGAAAGTTAAAAAATAAAATTTCATCTGAGGCAAATATCTAGCCTGGAAAATTTCAACTAAATAATTACATCTTGGCAAAGACATAAGCAACTGAAACCAATGTATTATATTAAAAAATATTAAGCGAACTTAACCGAAGCTCTTGTCTATAATAAAAATGTACGCAGGCATACATATGTATATACTGTGCTATTTTCTTATATGTGTAATGAATAATGCAGTTCATTATTTTTGGAACTGTATCATTTGCAGTACTCTTTCAAGCCAGCTCCTGAATTCAATGGGGCTCATTGTATATGTAAAGTTTAATACATGCATAACTCTTTTGCAGGATCATATTCTACAATATTAATGTGGTATTCACATTATGAATTTACCTGCCTGAAAATCCAGAATATTTTAAAATATAGCTGCACACATACTGGCAATTAAATTACAAACCCTTGCATTCTGCATTTTCATGCTTTGTGTAAAACAGTTGTATTATATTGAAAGAAAAGACAACAGGCAACTTCAGTTTTTTTCCAAAAATGTTATTGTGGTTTATCGTCTTTTTTTTTTTTCTTCTTGTGGAAGAGGAAGATGGGGAAGATTTTACATTTTACTCATTTAGGGAGTACTTCAACAGCTGGGTGCATGAATCCTGTACTGGCAAGGGTAGGGTGGAAGCCCCGTTTTGCTGTTGTGCTGAGGTGCAGATGTCCAGTAGGTTTGGGGCTTCTTTTGACTTCCCTCTACTTGAATAAAGAGCTTTCTGCAGGCAGGTTCTCTACAAATCTGTTTTGTGACCAGGAGTCCGATCTGTTTGAACTCTCTTGACTGTTAAGTTGAAGGGAAAACTCAAACTCTGTGCATAGATGGGCAGCTGAGACTGCGATTTGGTGCTGAAGTTATACAGAACACATTAGGAAACTTATATTCAGAAAGTTACAACTTTCAGCCACTTTTCAAAAGAATCTTAGAAGAGCTTTATTATGCCACAGTTCATAGTGACTCAGGATTCTCTGTACAAGGCGTTTTCAGAAAAGTGGAAATAGGTGAGTGCTGGGAAAAGTTTTTGTTTTAAGGTTTTGCAGTCATGCTGAAATCATATTAAGGTTTTTGGGAAAAAAAAAGAAGCATGAGGGTGAAGAGTTACATTAAACTAATGACTAACAGCAGGTCTTTCAGCTATGGAATCTATTTCAAATAGAAATGTTTATACATCTCTTCCTCAATTGAAGTACTTTTCTTAGTATTTCCTATATGTTTCTGACAATGGTCCGAAAACAACAAAAAACCTAGGATAACTCAAAATGTTTTTGCAAGAGAACAAATTACTGATTTTTTGAAAATTAAAAAGTAATTATGATCTCTCACTTATATTTCCCATTCATCCAGGCAATTGCCAGCTGACTCAGATAGGAATTGAATCAATTACACTGGCTAGGCCACCCTTTAAAAGGTGAGAAAATGTGCTGGCAGGTCTTGTCTCGTGTGGCTGTGCTCAGTCATGTGAAACACAGCCACTGCTCACAATAAACGAACACAAAAGAGAGTTGGGATGGGATGGGAAGTAAAGAACAGAAATTGCAGAGAAGAAATTGCAACCTGCGGGCAGAATTAATCATCAGAGCTGGTGGTGGGAGATACCGTAGAAATATGTCCGGAGAAATAGCATTTCACTGAGCACGGGTGCTAAGGACTGTTTCTCTAGGGATTATGTGCCCTGGTGGCATAGGCCTTCAAGGCTGAGACCTTGCCCAGGCAGTAGGCCAGTTGAAAGGAAAGCTTTGGTTTCTTTGATGGCCACTCCGTCTTGCAGCACTAGCGTTTCTGCTAGATGTTTCAGGCACAACGCAGCTGTGACTAAACTGAGGAGAGGACAGGCTGAGACTCTGTGGAATCAGCTGTATGACGTAAACGTAACTTTAAGGATCTGACAAAGACCCCGAAGACTCTCAGAAAACTGACTTCCATTGAACTACTTAACCATTTGTAGTTTCCTTTTTCCCAATGACTATACTCCCTGTGCTGAACACCCCATGTGAACTGTTGTGAGGTCATTGTTGAGAAGACCTCTGCTGCAAGTCCAACAACCAGTAGTTGCTAATCCCACCGATTTTGCTGGGAGTTAGACCAGAGCCCAGACACCAAGACACATCAGGAAATCCAGTTTTCTTTCTGAATTCCTCCTTTCTCCAAGTGATATTTTGAAATATCCCTGAAGAAAATAATTTAAGAACTGCAAGGACCATAAATGTATTAAGAAAATTGTAACCAAAGCTATTGCAATCCCAGGCTGCACTGAAGAGATGAAAAGAGCTGATACCAAATGTTTCTGAATCATTTTTCAATGTTGAAATAATTTCAGGCGCATAACTTCCGCAGTGTTTTATGGGCAATAATTTAAGTTTCAAAGCTGTGATTTCTGATTTTGTTTTACTTTCCTTCAGATTTTAAATTATTTTAAACTTTTATTTTATATTGGTTTTAACTGTTTATATTCTTTGGCATTACTTAGAAAGTTTCGGTCTCATAGTAACTGCAGCTATACATTCATTGTAGTTGTATTCTAGCTGTAATATTTATAATGATGCAAATCCCCCCAAAAATGAGTTACAAGTATTAAAGAAGGAAAGCCATTAAAACCTAACAGTAATGACTTCCAATGTATATTTTAATGTGTTCCAAAACCTGATTTTCCTTCTGGAGTCACTGCTGCCATCTGAAGTACAAATGG
This sequence comes from Scolopax mira, assembly GCA_004320125.1. Taxonomy (NCBI): domain Eukaryota; kingdom Metazoa; phylum Chordata; class Aves; order Charadriiformes; family Scolopacidae; genus Scolopax; species Scolopax mira. The sequence continues at coordinate 558,719 of BJBW01001982.1, forward strand.
GGGTTTCTGAAATGAAAAATGTTGATATTAGATTTTCAAGAGTCTCCTTGGGTATGGGCAGAAGGTTTCCTGCAGGTAAAGCCACTGGGAATAGACCCCATGATGACATGAAGTAATGGGGCAGGGAGAAACTTCCGGGGATCTGGTCATTTTATTTACTTAGAGGTCAATTTTATCTGGGGGATGGTAATGGAAGAATCTCCAACAGGATTTGGGGAACCAAAGTGTCAGGTTAGGCTCCTAAAATTATGAGTACCTTTCTGGCTGGGCCATGTGATCAACAGCTGCCTCTTATGGAGTCAACATTTTGGGTTACATATTAATTTCCTACTGTCAAGTTATTTTGGTATAGTTCCACCTATTGGCAAAAATTGTGCCAATGTATTAGAAGTTCTTGAATTGAGCATATACTCATTCACAAAAATAACCAACAAAATTAAACTGCAGACACATAACTTTTTGTCTATGTGTCTTCTGTCCTTTATGAGTGTTTCTGTTCTAGGTTCTGTCCTTGTGAATTTGCATGTCCTTTCACACAAAATTAAGAAAAGCTCTTCTTGCTACATTCATAAGGGACATATTCTTGTCCCTCCCTTCTCTGCCTGGCATGTGACACACAGTACAAGAATATATCCACCAGCCTCACTGGTTTTATGTGAAGACACAAGTCCAGGTGTTGTTAGGACACCTCTTGGCACTGTGCATCTCAAAGATGATGAGTTTCAGGTATGTAACCTTCCCAGAATGGAAAACCACCCCACCACATTAATATTAGATTAATTGAAAAAAACCACACAAATGTGAAGTTTAGATGATAGCTGTATTCTTAAAAAATGTGATGACATTCAGTGATCCATTTTAAGAATCTTGGTATAATATTGTAAAATTTTCCTAGCCATTACATAGACATTTTTAATGGAGAGATATCATTTAAAAGTGCAACGGCGATGTTAGTTGCTTGATTTATAGTCCATCCTTCTTCCTGGCTTTCTGGCCTGCAGTGGGATTTCTATTGTTGTCTATTGTTAAATCCCAGCATAATGGATACCGCAGCTGCAGTGGACAGCTGTAATTTTTACTGACTTCTGTCTTGGTGTGTGACTCAGCTCTGCAGTTTGATACTCGGCCCATGTGTTTTGAAAATGGATTTAAATAGCGTAAGTGTATATATTGTTTAATTAACAATAGGCAGTGTTTATTCTTTTGAACTTCACACTGGTGAAAGAGAAAGAGAGCGTGTCTGTTTTGAATTTAATATTGGCATTCGCTGTGCGCTTAATGAGGGAATATATAGGACAGCTGTTTTGGATGTATACAGAATGTAAACCCTCAGTGGAGTGTTTAACTTTTTGAAACTACATTTAATTTTAAAGTCTCATGAAAGGTAAAATAGTCACAAAACACTGAAGGAGTCATATGATCATACTACAAAGACAGCAGGAATATGTTATCTATTAGCCAGGATCCTTAGTACCTAACACTGTGTTTTGGTGTTTGAAGAAGCATTACTAACTCACTTTTTTTTTCCCCCCCTGCACAAAAGCACTAGAAAGTACCTTCATCATCCCTGAGCTGAAATTGAATTGATATACCTGCCTTTCACTAGAATATCCCAACACATTCAACTTGTCATGTTGTATGTTGGATTTTGTCCGTTGGATGGCACCTGATGCCTCATATAATTGAACAAAAATTGCAGGCTGCTATTGTTGGGGTTTGCACTTAATAAAAGGTAACACATGCTTACATGTAAATTGCTTGAAAAGCTGAGTATTTTCCTACAAACAGCTTTTACTGTGAGAACATCCATAAATACATGCTAACTCCATGTCACTTCTCTATGGAACAAAAGGATAGGGAAGACGATTTATTTTCAAACACTGAAATGGAGCGGTGTACTCAAAAAGCATCCCAAATTTAGCTGTATGCACAAACCCCCCTGAGAAGTAAGATCTGTCCCTGAGAAGACATCACTCAAAACTTTGACCTCTCTGTGTTCTGCCTAATATGCCAGTGAGCGTCCCGTGATCTCGTAAGGCAAATCTAGATTACTGAATGGTTTGAAGGTGAAAAGCCCAATGGTAACTACAGTTTAAATATTTAAATAGTAAGTCCTCCATTGCATTAGGTACAAATCTGTTTCTGTCAACATTCAACAGTATTGAGAATTAGTAGTCTCTTTTTTGTGTGTTGCAACAGGAGGCCAGGTGGTTTTCTAGCTCTTCTCCAGGTGAGAGGCAATTTTGCTGGCATTTTAAGAGAGGAAATAGTGTCCATATTTCCACATTTTTATCTGGTTACAATAGGTGTTTAACAAGATTCTTTACACCTTCGCTGATAACTGGTAAGTCAGGAAGGATACTGGGTAGAATCTCTAAAATAAAACTGGAAAGGTTTAGTTTTCTTTTGAAGAATTTTGGTGAACTGTCAAGTGAGTAGTCAACAGAGATGCTTATGACAATATCCAGGTTACAACTATCTGGGTCAAATTCTGTATTGGATTGAGAAAATTAAGAACCATAGAATCATAGAATAGTCTAGGTTATAAGGGACCTTAAAGATCATCTAGTCCAACCATCAACCTAACTCTGACAAGAAAATAAATAAGAAATAGGAATTAAAAATTACTAAACCATATTCCTGAGGACCATGTCTACTCATCTTTTGAACGCTTCCAGGGATGATGCCTCAACCACTTCCCTGGGCAGCCCATTCCAAGGCTTGATAACCCTTTCGGTGAAGAAATGTTTCCTAATATCCAATCTAAACCTTCCCTGGCATAACTTGAGGCCATTTCCCCTTGTCCTATCTCCTGTGACTTGGGAGACAAGACCAACCCC